>JAVIWB010003857.1:0-507135 GCA_031893035.1 Dermolepida albohirtum | reverse complement strand
TACCCAGAGAACAAAGTGGCTTCACATGCAAATGATCATGCAGAATCGAACGAATTGCTGGTGCATTTAGGCCTGAAGTACCCTCTATCTGCTGGTAGGTCACTCGCCTGTCCTCGCCAAGCATTTTCCTCACAGTAGTAACGTTTTCCTAAGTAACTGGCGTTCGTGGCCTTCCCGGCCTCTCAGCATCCTCCACAGTTAAATTTCCGGTTTGGAATTCTCTATACCACCTGAATATCGTTGTGCGATGTGTACAAACATCACCTAGAGCAAGAGTCATTTCTTCGAATCACTGATCTATGTTTAAACCACGCACGAAATTATAACGCAAAACAGCCCTTACCTCATTTCGTGACCACGATGCCATCGCAAGCACTTTACATTCTCACTGCTAATGAGAACTGAGCCCATGGCGACATGGCGCGGCGGCTACTATGCACATATGAACATGTCTCAACATGCAGCAACAAGTAGCTTCCTACTATTCATTGATGCGTCATATTGCAAAACTTTCCTAGTACCCTTTGTATACTTTTATTTTGTAATAATTAATTAATCTCATCTTTCTTAATGTGTCCAGACAGAGTAATTACGAAATACCCATATTTCAAAGTACATACAAAGTTTTGTAGTTGATATTAAAATAAACAACAATTAGTTAGAAAAGCATTAGTAATAAAGAACAAGTCTAAAAGGAATTATTTACTTATTAGTATATACCAGAAATACATCAAAATAGTATATTATACAGAATTACTATAAAAGTATTTAATCTACGTTGGAAGTGTGCACGTACTTACACAACTAATAACACTGGTCTATGTTAAATAAATACATTGATGGATCTTGGTTATTTTTTCCATATTGAAATGTTTGTGTAATACATTAGATATACATTCATCTAACATGAGTGTTATGTCAAACATCTCGAACAACCACTACGTCATGTCAATCATTTATAGTATGACAAATATTATGGCACCCTAAATGTTCGGCATCAGTCATGCTTGTACGACAACGAAAGATGTAAATCACTTGCGAATGTTGTTAATCGATTGCAAAAATTCTCTATAATATATATCAAGTTCGTTTTAAATTGTTTAACGGTTTCTTCATTGTAAAAAATGTTTGATAACTTTCAGAATTTAATATTGTTCATATTTGCAAAAATACGAGAGGATGTCTGCTTTCAATTACTGTCAAAACTGAATTAGCTATTTAGTTTAAATCTGTTTGAAAATTTTAATTGCTTATTGACAGGTGATATTAATAAATGCCATCTTGGAATTTTATGATCGTTGCGCCTTCTGTTGTATTTTTATCAGAATATTCACTCCTCACTCATACATATGTAAGATACATACTTAACTCTAAATTTTGAAAGTCTAGCAAAGGAAAACTGATCTTCTAATTAATAAAACGAAAACATGGTAATGAAACGACAGGAAAGTACCAACCACATTTTTATCAATTACGTGGTGATAAATTAATTTGAAGATAAACGTTCTTTCGCCATTATCGATCGTCAATTGAAAGCGCTTGTTGAAACTAATCGTTGAAAACAGCACGCGAAATTACGAACGAACTTGGCATAGATTTCGATTCTCGCACGCTCCTTAAAGCAGCTTAGAAAGATGAAAAAACTGCACAAATGAATGCCACATGTACTGAATGCCCATCAGAGAGGTGGTTGTTTTAAGGTCTGCTCTGTGTCTCTTTTGCAAAATAAACATGACCAATTTTTGAATAGCACTGTGACCTTTGATGAAAACTGAATCTTCTAAAATAGCCGTAGATGTTTAACGCAATAATTGGATCTAAGTGGATTTTTCAAACACTTTCCCATACCCAGCTACATCAAAATCACATGATGACTATTTTGTGGTCTCTGTAGGAATACACTATACCTTCTTTAGTTCTAGGAAAAACGTAACTGTAAAAAAATTGTCAAAATACATCAAGAACTACTGCGCCTAGAATTGATAAACAGAAAAGATCCAATCCTTTTGCAGGACTACGCTCAACCTTGAATTCGATCACAAATGACTATAGAAGCTAAACGCGTTACCCTACGAAACTGTGCTTCATCAATCGTACCTCTTGTCTTCAACTTCCAGTTCTTCAAATATCTCAACAACTTCTTGTAACGACTTTTCATCAAGTCCAAAACAGACTTTTTTACTACTGGCATAAACAAACTTGCTTATTATTAGTGGCAAAATGTGTTGTTTCTGGTGAGTTTAATTAATAAATTTATATTAAATAAAATTATAGGATTTCGAAACTGCTCTTACCACAATAAATCTGGATAGAACATGAAAATCAAGAATAAAATACTGTTATACTTTTCAGTTCAGTTCAGGGCATCAGAGATGGATTTGAGGAATATTTTGACCGACTCACTATCTGTTCTTGTTGGTTGTAAATGTATATTGCACAGCTTGGTAATTCATAATTTCGTTCTTTACGTTCCCCAATACATACCTGCTATAGAATTTGAGACAATCGTTGAAACTTTTAAAACAGTTCGTATCTAATATGGAGAATGTACTTGTTGTAGATAATTTTAACTATAGTAATTTTATAATAATGTATATGATTGTAGATCACAGTCTCTTCAAAATTTGTTTGATAAATGTCACTTTCGGCATTGCAATAATATTCTGAATATTCATGGACACATTTTGGATCTAGTCGCCAGTGATCTTCTCTGTGAAGTTGCACACAGTTTATTGTTAAGGATTCTTATTATCCATCGCTCAGTATTATTTTACCGATCAAGTCCCTTAAGTTCTCTAATTTTTCCGTCAAAGCAGTAAAGTGTTACAATTTCAGAAAAGTCGATTTATTGCCCTTTTAAATCTATGCAACAAGTGGCCTGGACCATTCTGGATAATGCTACTGATGCTAATATGGTCTGTGACTCATTTCATGACGAAATATATTCCATCTTTGTTGAGCGTGTATCTACTATAACAAAAACACAAATATCCACAGTGGTTTACTTATGAAGTTATTTCCAACATTAAGCAAAGACTAAATAAGAATTATAAACTTTATAACAAACCTGACTATTAAAACGTATTTCGTTTACCCCGCACTAAAATGAAAAAATACATAACTACAGCATATTGTCTTTATGTGCGTGACGTAGAATCCAGTCTGGTGAGGGATCATGGAAAGTTATGGTCATATATCCGAAAAGAAGCAGTATAGAGTAATGCCTGTAAATATGGTTTTTGGTAACAAATTTCAAAATGATCTGGAATTGATTGTTAATGGTTTTGCTAATTATTTTCGACTTCGGCTTTAATATGCCCGGTATACATTTTGATTATTTGAATGAGACAGATATTTTTAAGTCAATATGGAAGCTAAAACATCCACACGTCTCTGGTCATAATCGGATACCTATATTTATCGTTTGTAACTGTAGATATGTTTTAGTTCATTCCTGGCAAAGTATATTTCATTTAGCATTGAAGACACATACCTTTCCCGAAGGATGGAAAATTGGACGTATAGTACCTGTTGACTGTTGTGATGTAGTTAATTATAGGTCGGTGGCCATACTATGTACGTTTGCAAAAGTATTTGTGCATACATGCCAAAATATATCCAGCTATTGCAAGCGCTGTTTTCCTTATCAGCATGGATTTGTTTCAAAGCGTTCTGCTGTCTCTAACTTTTCATACTATACTTAGTTTATTTCCAATGTTTTGGATAGCGGAGGTCAGGTGTATGCTATCTATACTGATTTTTCGAAAGTATTTGATCAGTTGGATCGTAATTTACTTGCTTGTAAATTGAGATGCTTCTGACTTAATGAAGCTCTGGCAGAGTTTTTTATACCATATCTGAATTCTAGGAGGGAATATATTTTTTTAATAGATATGCTTCCAGGGCTTATGAAGTTCCTCAAAGATTCAACTTTTCACCTCTAATATTCAACATTTTTATCAGTGATGTGGTTGACATATTAGATACGAAAATTTAATAAAAAAAAGAGGAGACCGCTTCAAATTTCGAACTTGTTTTGGGACTGTACCAGACTACATATTAATTAGAAGCGAAATGAGAAATGAATATATCATATTTTCAAAGATAAATTAACAACTCGAGCATTATTGCGACCACCACTAATTACACCATTAGGCAACGCGGTCACTATTAACAATGATACTCTTCGAAGCCAAACAATTGAAATTATACATCTTTAATAGTACACCTATGATTTTATATCAATCATAGGCGTACTATTACTGTCAAATCTATGGCAAACATATCATAATTAAATGAAAAAGAAAATGGTATCCTTTTATTGCTCTGTAAGATACTCGTAATTTTTTTATAATTCAATAAAAGCCATTTAGTCTGCCAGGAAAATAGCGCTGAACGTGTTGACCAATAATGACAACATATTCTAAATGTTAATTTTATCATTGAATTATTTATTTACCATTATAACACAAAATAGTTTTTTAACGCAGATATGTTTAAACGAATGCGTATTTTGGACATTTGTATATTTAATTTTACGCGATTAGGATTTGTTTGTACGTTAACATGGGAAACATTGTTTGTGAAAATACGTACAGAATTTTTTCAAAGATTACAAAATATTTGCTAATAACCTTGGCCCTATTCATTTGTTTGGCAACTATAGAACATAATAAATAGTATATCTGCAATATTTATGTATGTGTATACAGAAACTGCAATACTCCAGCCATATGTCTCAATATGTTTGGACGTACTACGTACGTGGTTTTCCGTGAAATTTGAACTCGATATTAATCAGTCTGAACCTTTTTAAAATTATAAATATAATTATAAAGCAGTTTATTCTTCAATAATTTTAATACAACAAAAACAAAGGGCGTGATATTCATGTGATGTTTAATAAATGTAATTTGATTGATTTTCGATTTGTTAAGATTGCAACTATTTAAGCATAATTTACATCATGCGTTACAATATTCTAATTACTCGGGCTTGATAATACTTATGTTATTATTATCTTATTATTATCAGTTGTCATTACAATTTGCGGTGTATTTTCTGAGTTTTTCGCATTTGCACGCTAGGTACTAATAAAACAGTTTCTAGACTAAATTGTCTTACAAAAGTTTAATTTTGGTAAATGTAAATTACTTATTGCTGTATAGCAAAACAGCAAAAAGTATTACTATAAAACTTCAATAGATGACATCTTATCTGTCTACGATAATTTACTATAAAGATTTATTATCGTGTAACTGAGGTATTCTTGACATTACTTAAAACAACATGCTGATCATGCATATATTAACATGATCGTTTCATTTATTTTGTGCCGAAACCATAAGCATGCCTAAATAAATATATCCTTTGAATAAGCAAAATGACAAATAGCAGTTCTAAACGCCAGTTGCTCCCGCTACTTTAGTTTTAAGTTTCTCTTAAATTTTTTAAGTGACGGATTTTGTATTATACCATTAATTAAAGTGTACCTTAAAGCGCAAATTGATACTTAATTTTAAACTAAATTTTACATCATACATGTATCACGTAACCTTAAAAAGTAGATAGCCTCATTAAAGCTTCATTTGAAGGTAATAATATTCTGATTTAAGAACCAGAGCTTCCAGAAGTAGATAACCATATACTAAACAATTTAATTGATGAGTTCCTGTTTTGTTTTAATTGCAAATATTCGTCAACATTTGATAATGAATTACTTTAAGTAATTGTAAATTTATTTTATATACCATGTATAGTATGTGTTTTAGTTGATTAAAAACATCAGTATGTGAAACAGAATTTTATTAAGTAATTGTATTCTTTTATGTAACATGCAATTTATAATAATGACCATGTAATTAATTATACATTACATGCTTTTACTTATCAAAAAAATTTAAAATCTTTAAATATTTCAAAAATCATTTATTATGAATTTAATCACTCGGCTTTTTTTTTCAGTTTCAATATCTAATAACAGTAATAACATACTCTTGTCTTTTTAATTCATAATATATTTTTCTTTCTCTTTATGAAGAATGATCTTTTGAACTTTTGCTGTTACTAGTTTTATTTTAACCAATTCACAATATTGCTTTGTTAAATCTGTGGTATTTATAGACGTAGTAATAACATTCCAATCACTTTTTATTGGAAATTTCTCCTGTACTTTTCGATGAAATGGTGTCTTTAAATAGTCTGGTTTGTAGTCATCCCAGCTAATACTCTGTTTATATTCTGAAAAATATAATGCACTTTAAAAAATATACAAAATCATAACATGACACTTACTTGTACCTGCTTCACGTCCTTTGTATTATTATTTACTATTGAATGTTTACAATCATTTTCAATTTGAACAATAATAGTTTCCGTAATCTCATTTCTATCAATTTCTGTATTGCTTTCGTTTTCATTTAAATCACTATATGTATGTATGTAAATCACTATCAATATATGCCCAGACCATTACTGTTTTATTAATAATTGACAACATTAATTCAGTTTCTCAATCTGTAATAATTGTAGTACCACCACCAGTTAATGATATCTTCTTTTTCCTATTTTCATTTAATTCTTTCAAGGATTCTTCGGTTTTGAATACCTGGGAAAACGATTGTGAGTTAAAGGTACTGCAATTTTGTTTCCACGAGTTATCTTCTTCCTTCTGTCATAAAGTCAGCTTTTTATTTTTTTCTTATATCTTTTTACTTAGATATTATACATCACAATAAGCGCTTTTCATCACTGGTGTAATTACTCACTGTTTTAGGTGTAATATACGTTTGTCTTTCATAATAAAATGTGTAATATAAATACTACTTTGAATATTTAATATAAAGTATTAGAAAATAGCATTTACTTACTTTTCCGCAAGTTAAACAAATAAACAGATTGCTTCTGTACCTGTTAGTACCAAGTTAGTACATAAATGACATTATCTACAAACATATTTTGCTAGTCTTTAAGCAACGTACTTGTGTAAAAGTAAAATATTTGGAGTTATAACGGGTCTTTCATTAAGCGCTTCCTATCTTTAAATTGAAATAAAACAAAGTGTGTGTGAGATATCATCGAAATTTTTTATTCGTTTGAAAGGCCTATCGATGCCATTATGTATGGAATATAACATCGTGCAAATGTTATGCCGCGGCGTCGCTGGGTACCGCGTACCCGAAATGTCCAATTTTCCATGGCTGGCTCATAAATCAGGCTGAATTTGACCGATGGCATGAGTTATGTTGGCTTTGAGGGCCGCTGTGGTTTGTGGCTTATTGTCATAGACCTGCAACATAAGAAAACCCCACGAGAAAAAGTCTAATGGGGTCAAATCGCACGATCTCCATGGCCAGTTCATATCGCCTCCACGTGAGATAATCATATCCTCAAATCGCTCGTGCAGAATGTCCAATGTGACATGAGTTGTGTGGCACCTAGCGCCGTCCTGTTGAAACCACATGTCGTTGGTGTCCATATCATCCAATCCGCTAGCCGTTGACGGTGATGGTCTGACTAACGTCGTTCTCAGAAATATGGATCAATGACGCCGCCGGGCCAAAATCCACACCAAACAGTGACTTTTTCGGGATGCATTAGACGCTCTTGGATCTCATGTGGATTTGTATCATCCCAAACTCGACAATTTTGTTTGTCGACGTACCCATTCATCCAAAAATTAACCTCATTGCTGAACATGATTTTTTGATGAAAATTAAGGTCAGTTTCCAACTGCTCATTGAGCGAACACACGTAATTGTCTGTGGTTGTTTACCTTCAGCTCCTGGGTTAGTTGAATTTTGTCCAGGTGCAGACCCAAGTAACGATGTAAAATTTGCCAAGTTGTCTGCAAAAGGCCGAGTTCTTGTGAACGATCTAAACCGCCTGCCTCGGCTTCTTCTGCACACTCTCACGGACAACGGCGATGTTTTCGGCAGATCTTGTGTTTCGTCATCGCACCAGTGTTGGTTCATTTTTTACTGAACCAGTTGACTCAAATTTATCCACCACACTGCGAATAGTCCTCTCGGTAGGACGATTATGACGACCGTAAAATGGGCGAAGCGCGCGGAACGTTGCCCGAAGAGAATACTCATTTTGGTAAAACACTTATCATTTGCACGTCTTATTGAACGCTATATCCGTCCACGGTGATTTGGCAAAACAGACTGAATAAATGACAGTCAATTCGACAGATGTAGCTTCAACAATGGGGTCGCTATCAACTGTCAAAGTGCGGAAGTCCCTATTAGAAGACCCATGAAAGTGAAAGTGATGCACTTGCCCTAAAATATTCTTAAAATAAAATTTGATTGCAGATTACAAATTTCCAAAATAGATGAATAAAGAAGAAATATATTAAATTTTTGAGAATTGTCATCCAGTTGAATAATGTTACTTACTGTTAACTACTACCATTTATTGAAAATCTATCTTAAAGGTTGCATAGCTAATTGTTATTGCAGCAAGGTATACAAGATCGCATTATTATTCGCCGAATAAAAAGTTTTGAACGACAAACATCAACCCCATTCGCAATGAATATTATTTCCAAAATTTAAAAAAATCTATCAAGCGGTGTGGTTTTGTACCATCCAAAATATTAGCGCCACTTGCAAATAGAATGTTTTTCTTTTTATAGCAAAATAAAATAAAGAGTTTAACGAAAAAGTATTGTAAGTAATACAGTATTACTTTTCAAGAAATTACTGATACTTCGTAATTGCACACTTTGCACTTATAAGTGTTCATACTCTCTTCGGCGTACTTTCGACACAAGCTTTTATTGATTCTTTAATCATGCGATCCCTTTACCTTCTTGGATAATGGCCTTCAATTCTTGAACTGCTTTTTATTATTTACTGTGAATAGTAGTTTCTTAACTGCTAGTCTCTCATGGTACTCTTTATAGAGCAGCTTTCTCATACTTTTTGTTCCAATACTTGCAAGTGATGATGCAGTTTGTATAATAATAATAATATCTTTATTGTCCAACAGACAAGCCATTTAAAGGACAAATCAAACAATATGTACAGTGTGCAAGTATTAAATGAAACTAACTTAAATATATATAAAAATTAAAATATACAATAATAATAATAAATGAAAGCTAAAAACTTAAGAATATATTTATAGGCAAAAAAAAATAATTTATGTGAAACCAAAGTTGTACCACACTCTTAAACCACCGAAAGTATTACCTATGAAAAGGATCTGGGAATAACCTATTCGCATTCCTGCACATATGGGTAAGCGGAGCTTTCAATAGAACATTAGTCCTGGCCCTCGGAAGAGCGAAGGAATCAAAAGACCGAGTGGAATGAGAAGGAACCAATAGACAAACCTGAGACAGTACAGAAGGGGCATCCATACCATTATTAATCAAGTTGACAAGAAACTTCGCACTGGTAGCATCCCTACGACAAGATTGGAAGCTGTGTTTAACCAATAACGCCTCATAATCAACTCCCCTCGGTGGGTATGTACCATCAAGCCGGTAAGATAAGTACTTTAAAAATCTTTTCTGAATTCTCTCCAGAAACAAACTTTGATAAATATAGCACGGATACCATACCACCGAGTCATACTCAAGCTTAGTCCGGACAAAAGCATAGTATAAAACCTTGAGAGCCGTAATGTTATTAAAATGTCTGTAGGAACGCACAAGGAAACACAAAGCACGTGACGCCGAAGCACATTGTATAGTAGTGATGTGATCTGTAAATTCCAATCTATATAGAATATATATATATATGTATATATAGAATAATATAGAATCTTTTCGAGTTTCCCGGACAACTTTCAGTTTCGTTGGCTTTGAGACTTTTTTGGGTGCTACTCTACTAACTTTAGACAAACTAGTCACGATATTTTATGCATTACACTTTTAGGTAATTCGTAGTTTCGCATAAACTATACCCGTAATTTTTTATCCGATTACACGACCTTGCTTAAACGGAAGAATATCATGAACAACCCGTTCTTTCGCCTTTATGTCCGTAGACAAGCTGTTGGATATATTCCATTGTAATTGAGCGGACTAATATCCGTATTTACTTAATATTTTATTGTGCCCATATCCTTATGTCGATGCACTGCCATAAACACATTAAATGTGATCAATTCCTAGCCTATATTTTTTCATGTCTTCTGTTTTAAAAATTTTGGACTACACTACCGGTCATATTTATTTGCCCACCCCAATTTTATGTGTTTCCTGAAATACGGATTTATCTTTCGAAAAATCTGTATTATAATTATTCAACAATATTATTAGTGGAAGTAATTCCATATGAATTTCTACGAAAATCTTAAATTGTTTATGATATATCGTAAAGGTGTCATAAATTAGAAAAATACCATAAATATTATATAGGCTAATCCCTACAGTATTAACAGTTTTACCTGCATTTCCGAAAGGTATTACCAATATTGTGTTATTGTACTAACTAATTACAATATTAGGATGTGTTATTCAAAAAGGAAAATAAATTTTATGTCAGTCATCGTTCATTTTTTGTTGCGAAAACAGTGAAATAGAGAGTTATTGTGAATATTTTAATGCATTGCCGAAGACTAGAATTATCTGTTGAAGTGCGTGCTATGATAATTGCTTATCATCGTACGAGTAAAAGTAATTTTCTTCTTTTTATCGCCACTCTTATTATATATGAATTAATTTTAAATAAATTCTTTTGAATTCTCATTTTTCTATATTGTACATTTTTAACATTTATATGTAATAGTAATATTAAAACAGTGATCTCTTACAAATTTAATCAAAGCATACTTGTGTCCTTGATGGTCTTAGGCCCGGAGAAGTGATATCGATCCATTTTCGGTGTCGAAAATAATTCCAAAGATAATTGAACAAAACATCCCCACTCGGTACCTAACACGAGCTTTATCGCTAATAACTTTGATTAAAGATTTTCATGAAGATTATTTCGGAATTGCTTTTTGTATAACTTCTTGTAGGCGCTAATTTGCTAATTTAAATATATTATTAATTTTAATTCAGTGTTATTAGAAATAAAGTATATATACAGAGTCAATCACGGTTCATGTTTACTGTGTGTTGACGTACATATGTTAAGATTTTAAAAAAATAATTTTGTTATTTTACAAGCTACACACTATCAAGCTCTATCTCTTTAAAATATTGTCAACTTTATGGTACTTTAAGTTATATCGGAAGTGGGTATGATCTTAGTTTTTCTAAATAGAATATTTGGTATTCGATTGGTTTTTAAAGGTAAATTTGACAATACATGGGCTGTCTTTTAAATTTTGAATGTAAAACTGGAATAAAACAGTAGATAGCTTTTAAAGACTTCACTGTTTTTCGAAGTGTTCTCTATGATTAATGTACTTTTGCATGCGCTCGAACCAACTCTGGAAGCAGTTGTTTCACTCATTTCTTTCGATTGCTTCTTCTAACGACGGGAACCTTTGATCACGCAGTTCATTTTTGATTTTCGGAGAGGTAAAGAAATCATTGAGACTTAGGACAAGACTGTACGGAGGAAGGTCGAACAATTCGACGTTTTGTTGCGTTAAAAATTCAATTGTCTTGCGTGCTGTGTGCGAACTTGCATTGTCTTGGTGAAGGATGATTCGTCGGGAATTATTTTTTTCATATACAATTTTTTATGCAAAATTTTTTGAATTGAGGTATTTTAAATCTCCAAAATCTTTTAATCTGGCGGTATGTCATATGTCGATCTTTGTTGCACAGAAACAACATTTTCCTGAGTGACTGCGGTTTTTGGTGAACTTGCTCTTGGATCGTCCTTAAGACTAATTCGTCCATGTTTGAATTCTCCATACCAACGAAAAATTGTGGATTGATGTGTTTCGTTACCGAAAATAGAAACCAACTCGGAGAGGCATTCTTATTGAGATGATTGTCTTTAAAAATTTTAAAAAATTATTCCGCGAAAATGTTCTGTGTTAATTCCATTTTCAACTAACTTGTCAACTTTGACGGCTCGTTGTAGCTACAACACTACACGTATCGCACTGAATCTTTGGATTTAGTTTAACTAAAGATGGAGGTTAATTTTTAATGCCGACATTTGATTAGTGGTGCCCTCTATGTCCCACTATGCAAAACCTAAAAGACATCCCACGTATAACATACCATGAATCTATGATGTACCGATTATGAAAAATTTATCACTTTCTTTGATTGCACACATATTAACTTATTTATGTCAATAGTTATTTAAGTTTTTATACAGGGCGTTAGAAAAACAGTTCAAGTACTGACATATTTAGCAACAGAAATTTCGTTCGATGGAATGGAAATCCCTTTTTATTTTGTTTGATTACTCTACTTAAGAAACGAAGGACAAATTTACAACACTTTCTATAACTAAGAGGTATGATGCGGTGAAAAACCTCACTGACACAATAATAAATCTCTAGAACATAAAAATGGAAGTATTACTAAATATATAAAATTAAATGCAAAGCATGTAATATTAAATAAGGTGGTATCCGTCTATTTGAAGCCATTGTTGTACTCTATCTTGAGTTTATTGCTATGTACATATATACTATTATGGTTAATGATCAAGTTGGTCAAACACACTTTTTATTCCTTGCTCAAGTGATTCGCGAATTAACCGGAACTTTATGACCAGAGTTCAAAAAATCCCTTTGCCTCGGGTAACTATGGATTACAAAATTCATATTTGCACTTAATCTAAGCAATATTAACTTAGATTAAGACGACATTTGATGTTTTCGAAAACACGAATCGGAATATCTTCATCAATTCGTTGACATTGTGTGTTAATACTGTTTATTTTGGGCACTGGAGTTTTAGAAATTTTATTTTTTAAATATGAAAATCGAAATTTTTTATGCAGATACTTATTTCAAAGCAACTCGTGCAATATATAGAAAAATCATATTGAAAATATACGGTTTGAAGCTCATCATGAAGTTGGTTTATAAAAAGTTGAAGAATGTTTTTGCACTTATATTTTCATCAAAAAATGTTGCACCAATAAAGCCTTTTTCTGGATATATGTAGTTATCCATACACAGTTTCCTGAAAATAATGCATATATTCAGTCCTGCATAAACGCATATTTTAAGAATTAAAATATCCACTTAGACAAAACCATGCTTCATCAGTAAAAAATGTTTTATTCAAAACTTCCTCATTATTAATATTGTAATAATAATAGGTACCTAATTCTTCAAATAATCATTTGAATTTTTTAAGAAAATATTTGAAAACCTTGTTTTAGGAAGTCGAAATAGACGGATCTTTGTGATTACATTTCTTACATATTGGCACTTTTTAAAAAATCCGTTTTTTGTTTTTATTACTTTTGCATGAATTCAACAAGTAATTTATTTATTACGGTTTTAAAGAATGTTTTGAATCGCTGCCTCGTAAAGCGAAATTATGTCTCGATTTTGACGATAGAGCGTAGTCCTGAAAAATCAAAGGCATCCTTTTTTCGTTAGTTCTCCATTAATTTTATACAAGGAACCTACTGTGTCCTCTAGTTTATCCTAACCCATACCATTACGCTATGACCCTCATATTTATGCCTTTCACGAACAGGTTGTGGGTAATTGCGTATGCTGAATCAGAATACACCTATTTATCTGGCTGTAACGCAAATGTGGCTTCGTCACTAAATAATATTCACTCCATTCATTATTATCCCAATTAATTCCCACAATATGCTCATTTGCCCACATATTATGGAATTTTCTATGCTCTGCAATGAGAGAAATGCGAACCAGCGATCTTCGTGCTTATAAGTGAGACATATGCAAAACGATTTCTTATTGTTTGAGTTGGTAATAATCTTTTATTGGTAGCAGCAAACTCACTTCGTATCTAAGTTCCATTAAGAGCATGATTTCTACATGCCAATTGTGGCAAATATCGATCTAATGGGTATTGTTGATATTGCCCTTGTTTTCGTGGAATACCTCCAGTGTCCAAACAGCGATTCCAAAGTTAGGACATTTTGTTTTGCTTCACTCCAAACACTTAAGCAACATTTTGTTTCGTTCTTTCACTCTCCAATTGACCTATGACCCGGCAAGGGGAGCGCGTTGAAGCAAGCTTTTATACGCTTCAACAACAATCATTTTAGCGCATGTGTAAACATGTTAAGACACACTTTTTATTCGTTTATGTTTAAAAATGTTGAAACTAGTTTATAGAAATATATGCAGGTGTTATATTAACCAGCACTATTTTTATTCTCAGTTATACGAAATATTCTTTAACTGTTTTAAATAGCGTAGTTTCCATATGACTATACGGTCATGCAGTAATGTCGCTCTCAAACATCTATTTATGCTATAGAAATACTCTAGTTGTCCAAATTATTTTGCATGGTAATTTCTGGATCCATAAGTCGCATGTTTCACTTGACAGTGTTTTAATTAAGTCAATATATTATAGTTCTCATCATAGTCTATTAACGAGTCCATTATATTAATTTAGTTGGTTGTAAAGAGAAATTTCAAATACCTAAACTTGATAAATATTAATAACTTTTGTAAATTTAAAAAATAAATTTAATTTTTGGATTTCTTTAAACATTTTGGATTTTGTTTAAATTGTTCATATTAAAATAAAATGAAAAATAAAAATTGTTTCACAAAGTAGCAGAAACCAAGTAGCAATTTAACGGTCAATAAAAATAGGAGAAATAATAAGAAACTATTTTTATCTAATTGTTTACAGCTTTGCTTGAATTCCGAGAAATTAGATAAAGACATTACATAATACTTTTGCGGTAAGGGAGTCATATAAATTGCGTTTTATCGATCAATTGTTTGAGATATCGTGTTGTTCTTAAGCATTGTTGTCACGCATTAAAAAGTCATAAGTAGCACTTTTGAGCGGCATAGAACGTAAGCTATTACATTTATGAATGTAATGACTCATTTAGTAGATGCTTATCTTTGTAATCGAAAAAACGAGATATGAGATGGATAAAATACTAATAAGACAAAACAGGAACCAATATAAAACGACTAATAATGAGGTTAAACACCTAGTAAAAGAAGCAAAGAAACATACATGGATTGAATTTGGAACGGAAATGAAAGAAAACTTCAAAGAAAATAAGAAGTTTTATGGTACGCGAAGACAGCTGAAAAACAGAAAAACACCAAAACAATCAAATATAAAAGATAAAGAAGGAAACATCATAACCGACGAAACAAAAATAATGGAAAAATGGAGACAACATTTTGAAGTATTAATGGGTGAGAATCGGGATGAGGAACAGGATGGAATACTGGGGGAGCGTATAGAAGGAAATATTACACTAACGACACGAAATAACAGAGAATTGGAAAAGTGGGAAGATTGTACAATATATCGAAAAGCACATTCTTTCGAAAATGCGAAGTTCCCAAAGAGATGAAAACCCACAAATACAAAAGTATTCTAAGACCCTCTAAGATCCTCGGCAATTATGGACAATAACGTAAAGAACTGCTAGCACGATTAAAGCAATGAAAATGAGGTTTCTAAAGAAAATCAGAAGAAGAAAGATAGAATATGTAACTCAGCATTTGTCGAAAAAATGGAGATAAACCGATTGAAAAAATAATTTAAAAAAAAACAAATGATTTGGCTAGGATCAATAGAATGGAGGAAGACAAAATTGTCAGAGAAGCGTTCCAAGTAAAGAGACCAGGAAAAAAACAGCGTAGGGCAACCACAAAGAAGATAGGAAGATTAAGCTAGCAGAGGAATTAGCTGGAGAGAAATAGATACAATAGCGCAAGACAAGAAAGTTTCGAAGAGGTTAATTAGAAATAACAAAATGTAGTACTAAATAATCCAACTCCTAATAGTATAAAGGTGTCTGATTAAATAAATAAAGCGTAATATAGAAATAGTATATGCATGTGGAGTTCTAGATCGCTATACCTGTCTGTTTTCCTAGAATTTGTATACTAAGAAATTTATTTCAAGTGTTTCTTAAAGTCTGCCAAAAAGTGGTCCGAACGATCCGAAGTTGTTTACGTATATTTTGGAGAATAGAAAATTCGTTAACAAAAAAAGGTTGACTGCTCCAATCACCGGATATTAATTCAATTACATGAAGATGGGGGAAAATCGGCTGTCGGGACAGATATCGGGTCAGATTAAATTAATTTGGCAATCTTTTAACGCGAATTATGCAGAAGTATGAAGAAACGCTATCAAAGTTCTGTCAATAATAACAGCAACAGGGCCGCATATTAGGTAATTTCTTTCTAACTGATACAAACTGTATAAATGAATGGGCTGAAATGAGTAAGCTATAAAATTTTAATTTTTCGTAGAAAATTTGAATTCTATTAGAAGCTTCGAATCTCAACCTGTCGATCTGGTTCTAATTCAATTAAATTTTTTTCTGAATAAGAAAGATAATATGTTTCCCAAGTAATTGGAATTTATATCTGATGGGTAATCTATGTCTAGATTGCCAATCAGATATGAATTGTGAGTTTCGCTGCTATGTGTGTGAGCCTACATAATACGCATCAATCTACGTATCGTCGTTATCCTATGTAGACTGTAAAGATGTACCGTGCTACTCTTTCTTTGTACTTGCAAACGTGTTCTGCGATTTTTGGAAAGAACAGAGTGCGTATGAAGTTTTGTTTCATTTTAGGGAAAACTGCAGCAGTCACTGTAGTAATGTTACTCGAAGACCAACTTCGACTTGTCCACGAAAGATCAATAAAACAATCGCGTCATTATGTGCCATAACCTGGAGTATCAACTGTAAAGCTCTCTGAAATATTTTTGTAAAATTGTGACTGGCAATGAGAGTTGGTTTTAGGCTTTAAATCCTAGAGTCAAATAGCGATTAAATTAACTTAGAACGAATTCACTGAGATCAAAAAGTTATTTAGAGTCCAATCAAACGTGAACACAATCTTTTTTTCTAGGACATTATTCAGAATTTTTACATGAATATTTTGAGGTGATTGCGAGAAAACGTACGACGAAAATGCCAAGACATGTGAGAGACAACAATGCTTTTGCTTAATCTACTGACAAAAAACAAAATGACCATTATTCCCAATGCTCCCCATTTACCTAGTCTTGATTTTTTCTTATACCGATATATTAGGAAGCTTAAATAAAAATATTTTTCTTATGTGGATGAAGTTAAAGAAAATTCGCTGCGCATTATAAATAGCGTCCCAATTGAGGAAGCCAAAAATACTTCTAACAATGAGAGAAATCGTTTGAACAAATACGTCGCATCAAATAGACAGTATTTTGAAGTTGATAAAAAAAATAATTTTATTATTTTTGGGCACTCCTTGTAGACCTACTAAAGCATCTAATTGTATTTAAACGAACACATTAACAGTGTCCATATATATGTATGTATGTACATATGTATAAATATATACATATGTATAAATATATACATATTAATACAATCACTAAAAAATGGAAAGAATAGTGGATGTGATATTAAAATAAAACCATGCGTTCTCTATATGATACTGACTAAACCACTGTATGTAAACAAATATTTTTTCTGGGAACATTTTTGCATTGGCTCCATGTGTTCTATCTGTAAAAAATAGCTGCCGTACAAACTATGAATAAGTGTGTGATTTTAGCCAAGGTCGTTGTTACCTTATTGCATCATAAATCTCCGTTTAATTTTGTGAAAGAAAAATAAATAGATTTTCTGCAACAATTTCTGTAAGATAAATGAATTTGGTGTAATTGAATGAAATTCATAATAATTTCATATTTAGTTTGAATTAGTCGAGAGCGTACTTATTGGAATAAATAGATGCATTTTTGTAATATTCTGTTATTATTCATAGGTAATTTAAGTCTACCTTTCCATGTATATAACATATATGTGACTTGCTATTAATAATAGAAAACAAAAATATCATTCCTGCAATCAAAAAAGCTTAAACATACGTAATAAGTACGATAAATTGACTTGTCATTCACGTATTAATTGCTTTAATTATTACCGCACATAGGCAATCTTTTGATATATAGACGATGGCTTGTATACATTTTTCTATATATTTTTTTGCTTTTTATTTAATTATTTGATGAATGTGTGCACTCAGCATTCTTTGGTAAAAATTTTTTCATTTTAAATTAAGTATCGGTAAAATTGCACGCCCAAACTTCTCTTCTCGTGTAGTATCCATGGACACTTTAATAGCGAATTTATGAGTAATATTTACGATAGCATGCATATAGAGTTGAATATAAAAAATTTGGTACACTTTTTAAATGCTAATTTAGTAATTCTGTGGCAATAAAAATAGCGTTTATTTTATATACTTTTAAATAAATTTAAAATAAGAACAATTTACAAATTGAAGCAAAATTGGAAACGGGTAAATTTCCGGTATCAATTCAATCAATCAACGGTTACTTAAATTTATGGAGAAGTCTAATATTTAATAGATATGCCATTTTTATTTATTATTTCTTTAAACCTTCCTGGCATAGAAATTACTAAATCACTAGAATTAAATCGCTTTCGAAACGCATCCCATTCATTTATTATTGTGGTTTCATTTCTAGATCGAGTTCGACATTCATTGAATGAAATACATCTTTTTTTTACTATACTTCATCCCCAAATATTTTCTATTGGGTTAAGGTATAGTTTTCTTTTTTGTGGGCCACGGCAAAACATCGACATGGTGGTCACTTTACCAGGACCGGACAATATTGTACGTGTGTACTGGAAAATTGTTCTGTGGATAATTATTATGTTCGATGCAATAAGTGAAAATATTCATTTTAATGACAATCCTCGACCAAGGAGGTATGCTGATATTAAAGACACAATAAAAGCGTTGACCGAGTCAAATTCACGGCACACGACACGAGAAATTGCAGAAACGCTAACCGTTCATTATTCAAGCGTTTACGATTAGATCACATGAAAGGTCTACGATACGACAGCAAGTTCGATTTTTGGGATCTCGTGCGCTCAAAGAAGTTTACTTGACGGCGCTCATAGATATCTGTGTTACTGCTATAGCCTTCTTAATCTTGAGGAAACCGATGGTTTTTTGATGAGAAATGGATTGTTTACAATAATGTGTATGAAAACGATCATGGTCCCACCTGATCGCCTCAAACGGCATCGAAACTTGCGTCAGAGAAAGGTTATGCTCTCAATATTATATTATAATATATATTATATATATATTATCTCAGTATTTTAAAAGTGTCATGTTTTTCAATCTTTTACTAAGGTACGAAACAATTCAAGTATGTACTGTTGGCAATTGGAAGTTCAAATATTCAGAGCTCGTTAATTGTAAAAGGAATGGTATTTTATCACGACAACGCGGGATCACGCATCGCTAATCAAAAATTATTTGTATTTGAATGGAATATGATGTCACGCGTTCTCCTCAAAACTTCTTGTATGGTGTAACATTTGTATGAATTAGCACATTGTAATTTATTTTGCCGATAAATTAGATCTTTCTAAAAACGAGAAATTATGAAGTTCGCAGAAAGATGACGAACGGTTATTTAAGAATCTTTTTTATATTAATAAATCCTAGGACGATTCAATATGACATCAGTTCTATTGATTTCGTTCTCATGAAAACTCATTGTGTGTTGTAACGTTCGACTTAGATAAGACTGCAAATCAGCACCTTGTAAAGTATTTTGCCCATAAAAATAGGCTCTTCTCTGAACTTGGAAAAGAAAACGGACAATGTGTAATCGATTTTCAAACAAGTAATACAAATCCCTTACTAAACTAGTATTTGTATTTTATATACCTACTTCGACAACTAAATTGTTATCTTCAGTAGGGAGTAATTTTGCCTCCTATTATGGATGACAGTTTAGTTGTCGAAATATGTATTTAAGATACAAATAGAACTTTGGTAAGGAATTTCTATTACCTGTTTAAGTATTTACTCAACTACAGTCTCCAGCGTACTTGAGATTGACTTTTTTTTATAATAATAAATGACCCATTTTGACAACCCAGTATTTTAATCACCGATTAATTATAAGATAAACCTCTTTCATCGAAAAAATTCAAAAAAGTTCTGGACCCTTTTATAAATAACTACACTGCTGAGGACAGTGTAGTATCTGATCTTTTAAGCGTTTTAAAATGGGGAAGCAAATGTTTCAAAAAGCCCATACTTAGTCATTCCTTATATGAATTTCGTCATTCATTGTTTTTATTAACAAAAGATTAATACGAAAATTTAATGAGTGAACAATTATTCAGGTGTTTGTTTGTCATTAGCGCTACAATAAACATCTCACCGCTACACTAAAGCAAATATACTATATCTGTCTCACTCATTGAGTTAGATGCATATCCGTAGTTTTATTCCTTCATACTAATAGTAAAAAAATCTATAAAATCATGAAATAATATATTAATAAAAACAGTATTGGTATGGTTTAAAAAAAAATATGTAAAATACTCTAAAAATTCCAAGAAAACTTTAAAAAGGCTAAATTTGACAGTGTATCTTAAAGGTAAAAGGTAAATATAATATTTATGTTCTGTTAATGTCTTGTTATGTTTTCAAAAAAAAGATCCTAGTTCTAGAATTAACACTGTTTTAAAAAATTCAAAATTTTCGGTACATTGTAAATTATCGTCTAATGAGACTAAAAGAAAACGAGGTAGTTGATTTCGGTAAAAATTTTCTAATTATGTGTCTGTAATTTATTTGAATATACAAAGGCGGATTAGTAATTAGTGAGCCTATACAAGAAAAAACAAAGTTTTTGTCAAAAAATTATTTTATTTTCCAACGTATTCTTTTTATAACTCATTACATTTAAGTGTACGGATGTCCAAGTCTTTTCATTTCTTCAAAAAAGTAAATTTTATTCGAAATATGAATTTCTCTTACCACCGTTCCAAGTTTTCATTTTGTCAAAGTCTCAGAAGGCCAAACTTGGCAAATAAATTGGATGTGGAAACAGTTCGAAATGTACAATAGTTCATGAATTTTTGTCATTGAAATAGTCGAAGTGTGAACAGTGCATTATTGTGAAGAAACAGCATTCATGTCTTCTTTAAGTGAAGTTTTTGAAGATATTTGAGAAGAAGAAACCCAATACACTCCCAAAAGACAGTAGCTTTGTCTTATTCAGAGCAATTGTGTTAGCTTTAATCCATTGTTTCGATTTTTGCTTCATTTTGGATTTATGATAATGTATCCAGGTTTCATCATCCTTTCTATTATTCGGCGCCAAAGGTGTTTCAGATCGTGACTTAACTCCACTAAATGGAAGGCTGAAATGCCTTTTCGTTCACGTTTACGATCCACGGTCACCAAATGCGAATGACATCTTGCACATCATTTTTTTTATACTCGCCGCATTATTTAGAATTGAAAACACTGATCCATATGAAATGTGCAGGACCTCCGCCATGTACTTTAAATGATTTTTAGAGCACACACGTTTTTTGGGCATCCACTGTTTTGTTAATCAAATATACTGGTCCAACCACATTTAAATTAAGGTGTCCATTGTTTTATATTTGTAGTTTATGATGCTTTATTCACATAAATAAACTCCAGTTCAACTTTAATTTAAGTGTTTGTTTTATATTTTTTAAATAAGAATTTAATCACTGATTGGTATTTATTTTTTCCCTGTTTTAAAACAAACTCAAAACAGTTCGCTTTCTAATCAAATAATAAGCATCCTAACTATGACAATTATGTTTTGAAAGATTGCCAAGTTGAAAAATAAACAAGACTTATTCATTAGTGATGCTCTCTTTCGTTGGGGTCTGATTACTCTAATTTTTCAACATCAATTATTTGTACTTTAAAATACGGAATATAATGCCGAAATAATAATTCTGAGTTACATATATAGTAAAATAATTTAATTGTATTTATTATTTATTTCCAGACTAAGACTAATAGTGTGTTTAGAAGAAAGCCTATATATACACAATATACGCGACATGAAAGTTCTACACACGATAAGAGAAACACCTCCAAATCCACAGGGCCTATGCGCCCTTAGTATAGACAATGATAACTGCTTCTTGGCATATCCAGGCTCCTCCACCATCGGCGAAGTTCAAATATTCGATGCAATTAATCTAGTAAGTAATATTTTGTATTTAATATAGAAACTGTGAACGGGACTATTTCAAAAATAGATAAACTTTTTATCTAAAGACTGTATTTTTCGATTCGAGTTTTTGCATGTGTAAATATAATTCAGTTATTCTGTCTCTATTCCTGTAAGCTTGTTTATTTTAAAAATATTTAATATATATATATTTTCTTCCATAGCACGCAAAGACTATGATACCTGCTCATGATAGTCCTTTAGCAGCTATAGCCTTTAGCCCGAATGGTACTAGGATAGCAACCGCTTCAGAAAAGGGCACGGTTATAAGAGTATTTTCCGTTTCCGATGGAACTAAACTTTTCGAGTTTCGCAGAGGCGTCAAAAGATGTGTGGCCATATCTTCATTAGTGTTCAGTATGTGCTCAAATTATTTGGGATGCAGTAGTAACACGGAGACTGTTCATGTTTTTAAATTAGAAGAACCTAAAGATAGGTGAGCGGACATTTTCTTAATGTATTTTCATTTTCAGTAATACTTTATTTATTTATAAAATTACCATAAGAGGTGTAACTTTGAACTGAAAGACAAAAATCTAATTAAAAAAATATTTTAGGTAAGTTATAAACACTAAAAATTGGATAAAAATCCGATTGATTAGAAATATCTAATTTCTATTCAAATGGTTTCATACTTTATCCTAAACTATCTCTAATTAATTCGAAATATAATCTCTTTAGTCCTCGCAGGAGCGTCGACGAAACGAGCTGGATGGGATACCTTTCCAATTATCTTCCTACGCAAGTGACGGATGTGTTCAACCAGGGAAGAGCCTTCCAGACGGCGCATCTACCATTTAGTGGTCTGAGAAATGTAATAGCAATCACAGTGTAGGTATTAAACTTTAGAAAATAGATGAACGTGTAATACTAACTTCGATTATCAGAATAGCGGTTGAACATAAATTGTATAGGAGCATCACAATGTGTTAAGTACGTTTAATATGGTAAATTGAAAGTTTTCTCCAGAGTTTAGGTTTATTTGTTTTTTTTCAAATGACTTGAAGTACATAATGACTTTTTCTGAACCATTAGCGTATCGCAACAAATATGATATTAGATTGCTAATGAAACATATTACTAACTTTGATTCTTAGAAGTTATTTATTATTTAATTTCGTTAGTTATTAGATATATTTTATAATATGACAACATTCTCTATCTTCCCAATAATATTCATTTTGGAACCTACTTAAACAGTTATTTGTATTTGCTAATTAGGTTTTAAATTGTAATAAATTAGCTGCGAATTTATTTAAATTTTTTCGAATGGCTGTTTTAATTATTCTTATATATATATTTTAACTACTACGAATAATTAAAATAGTCATGCAAAAAATTAAAATAATGTATATATATATATATATATATATATATATATATATATATATAATCAAAAAGTTAAAAAAATCCTTAGCACATTAATATTCAGATCCTACTAGATACAATTTCAACAACTAAGTTATCATCATCAGTAGCTGAATATTGTTCTATTGTGGACAAGATCTTGAGTCTGTGAAAAAACTTTCGTCGAGGCCCGAGATTGAGGTGTCTTGGATGAACGAAACGCGTTTCAATCAAGATCTCATCGACAATCGAGTTCTTTATTCAACTATTAGGCATTCGTCGTGCTTATAGCATTTGCCTGTAGTCGCAGCTTAGCTTTGCATTTTACGGGTTAATTTCGCTCATTATATTTTCCTTCATTCGGATAGTTAAACTTCTATTTAAAAAATGAAAGTATAGC
This sequence comes from Dermolepida albohirtum, assembly GCA_031893035.1. NCBI lineage: Eukaryota > Metazoa > Arthropoda > Insecta > Coleoptera > Scarabaeidae > Dermolepida > Dermolepida albohirtum. The sequence goes on along the minus strand of JAVIWB010003857.1, from coordinate 483,247 downwards.
GCCTGTTCACCAACTTGATGTATTGTCTCGATACAAAATATCGGGTAAAAGAAGCAATTCGTTAACAAGAACTAAGACTGGCTGAAGAGTCTTGAGCAGCAAAATCTCGTCGACAATAGAGTTGTTCTTTATTGTTCGCTTTATATGCCTAGTAGAAACTTAGCTTCTTATTTTACAGATAGGTTCGCTTAGTGTATTTTCCATCGTTCGGATAATTTTATTTCTATTCGAAAGATGGAAGTATAGTTTCTATTCACCATCTTCAGTAGGAGTTAATATAATGTTGAAAATGGGCACACAGTAATACTACACCCATACAGACACTAATGAAGAGAAGTGTTTGTGTGAATGTCTAGTAGTGTTTCGTAATTTTTTTTGCGTAGCCTTATTGTATGTCCTTGTTCAACACTGTGTTTAATTACTACCGACGATGACAGCTTAGATGTAGTCTAAAAGGATACAAATATTAACGTACTAACAGATTTTTTTTACTTTTTTGATTTTTCACTTAGCAACAGGTCTCCACCGTAATTTGCAAACTTACTCTATAATCGATATTTATAATCAAAATCTGTCGACTATAATTATAACTATTATATAATTTTCAATTTTTAGTTGATATGAGAATGATTTGATGAGAAATGAGACCCGAAATAAAACAAATAGTTAGACAATAAGTTGTTTAATTATATTCCAACACGCGATATTTCCCTTCAACGTCAACATTTTTGTACCAACAGTGTAGAAGCGTCATTATATTATTTTTGTAACAAACTTTCTCAAGATTCTCAAAATGCTTCCTTAGCGCAACAAGTTTTTCATTTAACTGAAATTGAGTTCTCGCAAGGAAAAGTCAAAATTGGAGAATAAGCGGAAATCACTTGAGGCTAGATCTGGCGGATAAGATTTTCGACGAACAATGTGGTTTGCAAAGGCGCATTTTTGTGTGTCATAGCGGATAGTTTTTCAGAAATTACTTCCTTAATTTATCTAGTAATTTATCCTTTTCGAATTATCAGTGAGATTAATGACCTGAGTGATAAAGCCATCAACGGCAATAAAACTTCATAAAAAATCAGTTTGGTTCTTATTAAATAGCTGCAAATGATCGTTTGATGCTTCTATTCTTTTACGTTTTTTTTATCCTAATTCAAGATTTGTCACCAACCTCGTTGACATGCTCACGTGTAAAATATGATGTACTCATTCAGTTTATATGTTTATCTCTCATGCAAATTCTTCAGTCGTTCAAAACAATGTTAATATTATTAATAATTCCGAAATTATTGTATATCATATTCGATACTCACGGTATTATATTTTATTTACACTTGACACACGCATTTACACTACCGGTCACATTTATTTGCCCACCCTTAGTTTTAGTCAAAATTATTAAACTATCAAATGTGTAATGAAAATTTATTCATTGTACCAATGCAATAGTGTAAAATAAACATAAAATAGTTACATTTTTCTTATATAAAAACTTTATCATTAATTATTATTAAATTTTGCTCTCATCAATGTGCCCACCTTTATTTTTGATAATTGCGGCACATAACTCCTTTCAATTAATTTTTGCATTGTATCTTCTGTAATTTTTGCCCAGGCTTCTTGAAGTTTGTTCCCACAGTACAGTGGTGGATGATAGAGCACGTTCTCGAACCTTCCGGTCCAATTCTTTCCAAAGAAGCTCTATTGGGTTCAGATCAGGACTTTGAGCTGGCCATACCATTATTGAGATTTGCCCTTGCTCTTCTAGTTGACGCAAGTAATCGCCACAAAATCTAGAAGTGTGTTTCGGATCGTTGTGCTGTTGAAATACAAAGTTTTCGCCAAGAATCCTTAGTCCTGAAGGAACAGCATTAATTAGAAGGAACAAAAAACGTCCAACTGTTATTGTACATGTGAACACAGTATATTACAGTTAAATTTTGGACAGCTCGTTGACATTCTACTATAAAATGTAAAACATCCTGGTAATTAACAAAAAGATATTCAATTACAAAGAAAAACGACGGGAATTAGCCAATCTTTAAATGTTTATTTAATATTATTTTAAATATTTATTACCAGTTTGGAAAAGCTTCGTAAAAGCTTTTTCCAATCAAGGAATATTTGCAAATTACAACGTACATTTACATGCACAAAACAACATAATAAAATTACAATCGCTCATCAATTTACTTGCATAGGCTATTCACGATAAGAATCGGTGCACGTAATCAATGACGTTTATACCGTTTCCAGATACGAGACGGTATAAAAACTAGATGCTACTATGACTGAGCAGAATATATCAATGTTAGTAATTTTCTACACTGTAATCGTAACGATAGCAAAAATACTAGTAATTTCTGTATGCGAATAGGTATTTTAACAAAGTAATATTTATTATTCTAGAAGTTATGTTGATGGGCACTGATTCTTATTGGGAATAGCCTATATATGCCCCTTTCACATCACATATACACTACCGGTCATATTTATTTGACCAGCCTTAGTTTTAGCCAAAATTATTAAACTATCAAATGTGTACTGAAAATTTATTTATTGTACCAATACAACAGTGTAAAATAAACATAAAATAGTTACATGTTCATATATAAAAACTTTATCATTAATTATTATTAAATTTTGCTCTCATCAATGTGCCCACCTTTATTTTTGATAATTGCAGCACATAACCGCGGCATCCTTTCAATTCATTTTTGCAGTGTATCTTCTGTAATTTGTGCCCAGGCTTCTTGAAGTTGTTCCCACAGTACAATGGTGGATGATAGAGCACGTTCTCGAACCTTCCGGTCCAATTCTTCCCAAAGAAGCTCTATTGGGTTCAGATCAGGACTTTGAGCTGGCCATACCATTGTAGAGATTTGCCCTTGCTCTTCTAGTTGACGCAAGTAATCGCCACACAATCTAGAAGTGTGTTTCGGATCGTTGTGCTGTTGAAATACAAAGTTTTCGCCAAGAATCCTTAGTCCTGAAGGAACAGCGTTTTTTTCTAAAATTTCCTTGTTGCCTTCTTTTCTTAGGATTCCCTCAATTTTGACGAGATCGCCTACAGGCCTTCCACCAAAACATCCTCAAACCATTACTGAACCTCCTCCATGTTTTACGGTAGGCGCAATACATTCTGGCAGTACTCTTTCTCCTGCGGATCTTCTTACGAATATTCGCCTTTTACTACCGAAAAGTTCAAACTTCGATTCGTCTGTCCACAACACATTGTTCCACTGATCAATCGTCCAATATGTTATGTTCTTTAGCCCAATTTAGTCGTTTTATCTTGTTTTGCTTTCGTAGTAGTGGTTTTCGCAGAGCAATTCTTCCGTATAAACCCGCTTGCCTTAACCTTCTCTGTACCGTGGACACACTAATTGGTTTAGCACGCGCTCTATTCATTTCAGCAGCAATTTCTGGTGCTGTTTTTCGTCTATTGCATCTACTTATCCCTATTAGATGCCGGTCATCTGCAGATGTCGCTTTGCGTCCAGATCTTCTTTTGTTGGAAAATGTACCACTTTCTTCAAATTTTTTAACGTTATAATCAACGGTTCTGCGATTTAATCGTAATTCTTTTGCAATTTCGCGATTACTTTTACCCGTACGATGATGAGCAATTATCATAGCACGCACTTCAACAGATAATTCCTTCGTCTTCGGCAATGCATTAAAATATTCACAATAACTCTCTATTTCACTGTTTTCGCAACAAAAGATGAACGATGACTGACAAAAATTTATTTTCCTTTTTGAATAACACATCCTAATATTGTAATTAGTTAGTACAATAACACAATATTGGTAATACCTTTCGGAAATGCAGGTAAAACTGTTAATAGTGTAGGGATTAGCCTATATAATATTTATGGTATTTTTCCAATTTATGACACCTTTACGATATATCATAAACAATTTAAGCTTTTCGTAGAAATTCATATGGAATTTCTTCCACTAATAATATTGTTGAATAATTATAATACAGAATTTTCGAAAGACAATCTGTATTTCAGGAAACACATAAAATTGGGGCGGGCAATTAAATATGATCGGTAGTGTGTATATATATATATATATATACACTACCGATCATATTTATTTGCCCACCACGAGGGTGGTCTGAGCAGTTTCCGATCTCAACGATACGATAGCAGCACTCATCAATAAAAGCTTGTGTATCTATTGTCAGATATTAACCAAAGCTTCAGCCATTTTGTACGCGCAGTTATTTGACAGTCGTTTGAGTGAGTTGATGTGAGTGTCGAGTATCGAGCTGTCATTAAATATTTGTTTTTGAAAGCAGCTGAATTTAAACGTGGCCGTAAGAGCTTGGGTGACGAACGTTCGGGACGTCCAAAAACTGCAACTACTGACGATAACATCGCTAAAGTTCACCAATTGGTGCTAGACGACCGTCGAATTAAAGTGAGAGAGATAGCAAAGGCTTTGAATGTATCCAAAGAACATGTTTGTCACATGTTAAATCAAGATTTAGACATGAGAAAGCTGTCGGCGCGTTGGATGCCGCGTTTGCTAACGTTAGACGAAAAACGTGTTCGAATGAACATTTCCAACGCTCTGTTGGCGCAGTTTAGGTGCAATAAATCCGACTTTTAGCGCCGATTAATTACTGTAGATTTAATTTGGATACACCATTATACGCCCGAAACAAAAATACAATCAAAACAGTGGACTGCAAAGGGGGAACCGGCTCCAAAAAAGGCAAAAACTGATTTTTTGGCTGGGAATGTGATGATGTGTGACTGTTTTTTGGGATAGTCATGGAATTATCTTAATTGATTATTTCTAAAAGGAAAAGCTATTACATGAGCATACTACGCATCATTACTTGACAAACTGAAGGCAGAAATTGTGATAAAACGGCCACATATGCAGAAAAAGAAAATCCTGTTTCAACAAGACAACGCGCCGTCTGCACCATGTCGAAAATCCACGAATTACGGTTTGAACTGCTTGACCATCCGCCTTACCCATCAGACCTAGCCCCAAGCGATTTCTTTTTGTTCCCTCATCTTAAAATTGCACTCGGAGGACAGAGGTTTTCGTCAAATGAGGAGGCAGTCACCTTCGTGATCTACTATTTTGCAGAGAAAAACGTCGAGTATTATTTGGATATGTTAAAGAGATTGGAGCATCGCTTAGAAAAGTGTGTAGAGTTACAAGGAGACTATGTAGATAAATAAATATAAATTTTAAGAAAAAATGTCATGTATCATTGTTAGGTCGGAAACTTTTCAGACCACCCTCGTATATATATATAGTCTAGTCTTACTTTCCATCAAATCATCTTCGTAATTTAATTAATATCTTCAATTACTTCGTAAGTGAATCACGTCTGATTCGTCATCAAAATTTACTGCCATTTATTTTCAAGTTATTGATCCATAATAAAACAAATATCCATAGGGTGTGACAAATAAACACACGTGTAAAATATGCCGTGTTTGTGGTAAAAAAGGCAAAATGGAATACAGTATGTATTAATATATTTTATAAAAAAACAAAATTATGCTTTTTTACAACTGAATACTCAATTCGTGACATTTATAGAAAAGATTTGAATTCAGACGAAAATTTCTTAATAATATTAAATCAAAATGTATTCTCATAGTATTTATGCTACTTGCGTGAATCTATTAATTAGCTTACTATTTGGAAGCATATTTAAATTCATACTAAAGAGATTTATTCTTTTTTTAAGTATACATTTACAAGTTGATGTTGAAATTGATGGAGCCTGTGGTTGATTAACTTAATCACTAAGGTTGATATATAATACCTGTACGAAAACACACTCCGTACGGAGTGTTTTCGTACAGGTATTTTTTGCCGTTGTTTACCAGGTGCGACACTTTGCGGTTATCTGCTGATGATGACAACTTGGTTGTCGAAATGCGTATACAGAATTACAAAAGTTAATGTGGAAAGGGGTTATATATCAACCTTAGTGATTAAATACATTTACAATTTAAATGCTATTAAGTAAAAGGAAATTAAAAAGGTTTACAGATATAGAAATCTCTGAATATCCAACACAAATGAGTAAAGATACATTCTGAAAATTACTTATCGAAACAGGAGAGTAGTCAATTTGCATAGAAATAGTCATAAATGTTCTAAACTCTGAACGGTAACACATATCCACAACGGTGTTAAAAAATGAACTGAACCGTTCCCCACAGTTCTGCATAATTAGCAATTCAGTACTTTGATCGACTTCTGCTAATTTTTGAAACATTTTCATTTTTTATTGGGAATAGTTTTAATTGGCCTTATATGATAGATAATTTCTTCAAGAACGAGAATTCAGGAGTGGTTATATCTGAAAGTTTTGACGCTACCGATAATTTTTTTGTTTCATTCAATGATAAAACTATACCATATTTTCAAGAATTGCAATGTTTTATACAGCCATTATATTTACCGAACGACCAGGTCTGTTGTCATATTTAAAGGATATTCGTCCCATACAAAATTTTTGTCCGGTCTTTCACGGTAGTAAAGGAAAAGATTTCCGTTTTTTCGTTTCTTTAGCACAGTGGTTCTCAAACGTTTCTAAAGCGGGATCCTCTTTTGACAAGAATTTCGTTAGCAACTCCTACCTCTTGCCGTCTTCGACTGCATTTTTGTAATAAAATGGCGAATGAGAAACAAAATTTTGAAAAACAAGCACAGGGTTCAATTATTATTACTATTATTTACACTGAACTATCTGTAGTTAGTCACACAAAAATTTCTAGATTAGAATATTTTCGTCTTCGAACGTTGCATCCCATTTCTACAAATTGTTTCGTGCTTAAACATTTTAAGTCGAGAATTTCTTAGTTATTTTATGTACCTTTCCTTGTAGAACAACATATCTAGACATTCGTAATTTAGAACATACATTTAGAGATTCTTATGATTCTTTTTCATTCGCATAAATTCAATAAAATACCATTAGAAAACTTGTAAACCAATATTGCTTATTGAATATAATCATCCTTGAATCCAAATTTCTAACACTGGTACACATTTCTGTTAGCTAATGACTAACGAGTTGTGCTTCAATATTTTAATACTATTAATATTTTTAACAATTTATTGTATACTATCGTTATTGCAGAATACAAAATCAATTAAGATTATTGGTGGCTACGGAAGATGGTTTCCTCTATGTCTACAATATGGACAGCAACGAAGGCGGTGATCTGACATTATTAAAGCAGCATCGACTTGACGGAAAAATAGAGGACATAAAACCAGAAGGCCCGCCGAGATCAGATCCTCAACCAATACATGATGGAGGTAATTGCATTTTTTACATATGTTCTTTATTAGCAAACCTAAGTTTATACATTTGATGACACCCTTCTTTGTGTGTTTTTTTTTCTAGCTTGCCGTTTAGCATAGGGTTTTCTTGAAAAATTAATATTAAAATTCGTTGTTCCTTCCAATTATAAATTATAACTTATAATATATATATATTATATGTTATAATTTTCTATTATTTTATTATTATCAAAAATTTTTTTAATTAAAAAATGAATGTGTTTTTCATTGATAATATTTTAGTAATTAATGGTATATAATTGTTGTTTTAATAATTGAAAATTTTTGTAAGATAAATCGTTAAATTATAAGTTTCCAGTTATTTTTCGTTTTTAGCAAATGAACAAATGTGATATAAAATTAAGAAAATAAATTTTGATTACCAATAATTATTCGTTTTTTCTATTTTATACATTTGCATGTAATTTATTTAATTATATTTCTTGCCTCTTTTTAATGGACATAAATCTTTTTGAGGTGATTGCTTTTTTATTTATTTATAAAAAAAAGTTAAACACGTAGATTTAATTTCTATTAATTATAAAAACTTCGTAAACGCTTCAGGTTGTTTTTGATATTATTATTAACTATATTCCGAAGTTTTCAAATTAATTTGGTTCACTTTTATTTGTTTTTTTACTATAATCATCTACGTGTTATTTATGGTTGCGTTTGTTGTACTTGACTTTTGTCTTGCAACATTGAAAATGGCACTCGATATGATGCGTTAGTCTTTATAATCTGGACTAGCGCGCAAAAACGATGGCTGCCAAACAGTTAAAGCAAATACTTTACATTTTTCCTATACACCTCAAAAGTAGATACCTTCTTTTCGACATTCCTCATTTTTTTTTTATTCATTTAGTTAATGTATTCGGAATTGTATTCAGTCGATATATGTAAAAATGATATTTTTCATATTTTGACAATGTTTTTTGCATGAATATGATTTGGCTTTAAAGAAGCGAAAGTAAGTGAGCTAAGCAGTGACAAAATGAAGACTTTCACATTATAGATTCGTTAGAAAAAAATAATCTTTATTCTTTGTTGAGGTGATTACCATGATGTTTTAAAAGATCTATAAATACGAACATACAAAGGAATACGTTATAAAGAAATGGTTATAATTTACTTCCGATTTTATTCTAAATTAAAGTACATTATTTGCAGGTAAATAGATAAATATTATCTATATATCCCACATAACTTTTTGTAATTACTCTAGAACTAATATTTACATTAAATTACGTCATAGGTTCTCAAACTTTTTAAAACCATGGCGTCCTTAACGTTCAGATTATTTCCGGTGGCGCCCTTCATATGAAGCAAAACTGGAGACCTGATAATTTTAAGTCTAAAATCTTAAATTTATATAAATTCTATGCTATGATCTCTAAATTTAACTTTTAGATTTTTATAAGACTTTAATTTTGTCTGTTTAATAAATTCATTTTTATAAAATTATCTTTTTCATTTTTTTTTTCGTTTTGGCGAGGGTGTCGCGGAGCCCCTGGAGACTTTTTGCGGCGCCTCATACCTTGGGAACCCCTGAATTACGTGAAATAATACTTTGGAATGTAACAAACAATAGTAGTCCTTACAATAATAAGGGACGTATCCATAAGAAACGTCAGTATGAGACGAAATACTGCTACAGAGAGATTATTTTTTATAAGAATGATACAATAACAACAAAATATACTTAAACTTCAAGTAGCGAATTATTCCGTTTCTGGAAAAGTTTTGCCAAATACTTAAAATTACTACTCTTATTATTTTCTAATGTGTGGACGTGGCGATGGATAACATACGATTCTAAACTTTCTTTTACTAATCACATTTATTTGAAGATTATTAGAACCATCGAACTATGTGGCTTTATTAAAAGAATTTGTAGTGATTTTTCTAGTGGTCTTTCGAACATTAACTCATTTAAATCTTTGGTCTTCATATGTTGTCCCGCAATGAATTAAATCTATATAGAAGAAAATTGTTAATTTCGTCAAATTATTAAATTGATGGAAAATTTCGTACGGATTTTTGGGCAAGATTTTTTTGCTAATAATAAATTTTGTATTGATCATTTTGATTAATTTATAAAAAAGCGTTCCAAGTGGTTTTGCAGAAGTCTCAAAGAAGTGAAATTCATACAATTAATTCTACAAAGACCGTCTTAAATGGTACTCATGCAGTGCAATCTCAGGGGAATATGGTGGATGAAGCAAAACATTATCTTCCAGTTCCAGTAACTTTTGGAAACGTTAAAAAGGAACATGTACATATGTTAATCATGTTCAAACACTATTACTTTCAGAATTGTTATTTCCGGACACTTACTTGTTAATTACTTCTGTCTTCAATTTTTATAATTGGGAACAATACTTATTTGAATCTATACTTCGGCTGTATGGTAATAGCTCAAATATAAAATTCCTTTCCAAACGCAAGGTATATCCATATTTTGAGGAACATTCCATGTTGATGTGGATTGATGTGATTCACCAATCTTGCTCCAGAATCCTTTTCTACAATCCATTTCTTGTCACCAGTCACTAATCGCTTCAGGAATTGATTCGTTACGTTTGTGTAGTCGACTGCAAACAGATATGCAGTCCATTTGATTTTTGTTTCGCGCAGCTCGTGGTGAAAGAAATTCAAAATTTAAAAATCAAAAATTTAACAGAAATTATTTTCACATCTATGGCATTTTAATGGAGCGAATATATTGACCATGGTAATACTCATGTTCATCGATTACAAGAAAATTTATTGGAATAGGAAATGACCATCGTACATAAACGTATAAGGGCATTGAGATTTAAATATCTTCAATACGGCTCTAGAACGTCTTATGACACATGCTTATATTGTTTTCGATCCACTATAGCTCAACAAAAATACGGTAATCTAGGAAATTTATGTTGTCGATGACTAAACCATTAAAAATGGTAAATATTTACAGACTTCACTAAAACGTTCAGATGGTTATTTTATACATAACAATACAATAAAAACTCATAAAATTTCAATTCAGTATTTGGGTGCTTCACTTATAAATTTGTATAAACTTTATCTACTTCGCCTTTTCTCTATTCAAGATGTTAATTTCGCTTCTTTAACTAACATTTTATTTAATACGGCGAATTAAAAACATCAATGAAATGTAGGTTCGAATTCTTTGGAGAGAGGTTTTGTTCTTCATTAACTAAAAAACAAACACTGTTGCTATTTAAAGAATTAGACAATCGACCCTAATGGTAGTTCTTTTCCTACTTCCATAAAACGACTATATCTACTACTATTACTGGGGATGTTTCCTTTTGGAGGAGCGAGCAATAAATTGCACAATTGGAAAACCGCTAATATTGCTTAGTAGTGTGGAAATCCTATGAAAGCAATATCCATCAATTTTATTCAAGTTATTCAATAAAATCTGATTTAAACAATCTTTATTCCACAGACCAATTTTCCACTCGAGAATATTGATGTTTGCGCTAATCAAAAAAATTAACTTCAAAAAAGGTTGTTATACATAATAACAATAATAGTGTAAGTTTAACTGATTTATTTTATATTGTATATATAAATAAATACAGATTATTTTGAATTAATCTTGTTAACAAAGTGTACATTAAATTACTTTTTTTACATTTTATGTATAAAACGAGTTATTAAATTAATTATTTAAAAAGATTTTAAGCTATTGTAGTGAAGAATTTATTTGTGAGAACACATGACTTTCATATTGGTTTATTTTCAATTAAATTCTAAGCTCTCAAGCTAGATGTATTGTAATATTACAATTAATAAAAATAAATGAATGGAACTGTATTGAAAACATGCATAACAGTTGTTCTATGTTTAGTTGAATTACATTTCTAAAATTTAAAACAATTGTAGTATCTTTTATTTCAAAATAAATACATGTACATCTACAATTTTCATTCCGAAACTAAATTCACTAATATGTATAAGTTCAAGAAGCACACACAATCATAATGTAAAATATAAATAAATGTCTGTTCATTAGAAGAATCATCGGTGGTACTAGAATCTCCTACATTTATGACAAATTCTTCTAAATTTTCATTTATTCCGTCCATATCCCACATTTTAGTTTCAATACATTTGATATGATCAATTGCCTTTATCCAATTTTGTTTAGTAACACTAAATGAATGGCAGCACGAAGCAAATTTTGTTCATCGTTTAATTTAAATGTGGTATTATTTACAACTACTTCCCCTTTCACTTTAGCCTAAATTAGCTCTGTGGGATTGAGTTCACAGCGATATGGAGATCTATGAAGGTCTCAAAACTGTTTTGTTTTTAGATTTAGCAAACTCATTTACTACTTACTTGTAATACTTTGATTTATGCTGTTTTACTAAATCCAACAATTTTATTTTTAGCATATTATATTCAAAGCAAATATTGTTTTTAGTAAGCCATTCTTGAACATCACATTTCTTCGTTGATGAATATGGTATTTTTTCTAATTTTCTAGAATGGTAGAAAACATTGTCCCTAGCGATGACAGAATTAATTTCCAAATGAGGTAAAATATTTTCAAACAATTCTGCTTTCATCTCTTCGTGGTATTCACCTATTTTATTTAATGGAAATACGAGTATTCCATTCACAAGAAAATCATCCTCACAACCAATATGTAATATCAACTATCTTCCCTTTCGACTAGAATTTTTAAACCTGTTGAACTGAAAGCTTGTCATGCTCCTTTAATGCTTTCATCGATCCAAACTTTGAAGTTGTATGACCTTCATTTACCCATGTTTCGTCGTGAAAATAATTTTTTTTACGTTCCGTTCTGAATTGCTTTCGTCTAGATATTATCTTCTCCATATAATTGTATTATCTTTCTCCCCTAAATAGCTATTCCTAACTCTCTTCTTATAACTGAAAGTGAAGGTAAGCTAAAATTGTATTAATCATCTTACCAAAAATTCCTTTTTCTATAACCTATATAATGTCTGTCTTGAAAATTTCGGTATGTCATCATTGCTATTTACTGCCGCTGAAATTTTATTTCATGTAGGAAACTCATTTTTACAGAAAAATGAATGAAGCTGTACGTCTTATCAATGCTTTCGTGTTATCGTCTACACGTTGTAATACAACTCTCTTTCTTTTATAAGACTTTCGCTTTTGAAATTCTTGTAGAATATTACATATTCTAGCTTTTAATATTCTTGATAAACATTTTTTAATAAATATAAGCATTTAATTCAATTCCATAACAATGTTATTAGCTGTTTCAGCAGTTGACTGAACTTCTTGTGTTTTGATGCAATTTGGGTGCTGTAGTTTGTATATCTTGAATATATTCAATATCTATTGCATATCAGTAACGTTAAAATGGCTCCGCTTCCGCTTTCTTGATGGTGACTCCACCGTCTTTTAAAACTATAAGAAATTATCCTACGAAATTTAGATGTTTTCTTTTACTTACTAACAATTTTCTATACTTTTCAATGTCTTGAAATAGACAATTACAATCGAATAAAGAAATATAGGCAGAAATTATAATATAACCTTAATCTTGTTCAAAACAAACTCAGCTGTAGCGCTGTAGCATGTAACGCTTCTACATATGTAAACAAGGCTTCACTTTGCTTCACCGCAATGTTTATATGTGGTTAACCAATCAGAAAATGGTCATGTACTGATCAAGAATATTTATTACTCTATCGTGATACAGACTTTAGTTGTTCAGAGTAACTCTGTTACCTTTTGCAAAATAGAAATTCTCAAAACTGTAATAGTTTTGTTATTAAAACGTCTAGACAATATATATCCTTTTCAGCAGATAATAAAGGAAATAACAAATGATAACATAAAAACAAGTGAATTAGTGTTAATAAATTAGATTTGGGATAAACGTCGTAGATTTGGCATACAACCATGCAGGCGAACAACTCAGGAGGCTTTAAATTTATTCAATATGATTATGATAAATATGTTTTGTAAATGTATGTACACACATTTAATTCGTACCATACGAAACAAAGAACTCCTTCCACTGCTTGTAATACGAGGGTGGTTTGAATAGTTTCCGACCTGACAAAGATACAAGACATATTTTCTTAAAATTTATATTTACTTTTCTACATAGTCTCCTTGTAGCTGTACACACTTCTCCCAGCGATAATCCCATCTCTTTAACCCGTCCAAATAATATTCGGCGTTTTTCTCTGCATAATAATTGTTCACGAAGGTGATTGCCTCCTCATTTGACGAAAATCTCTGTCCTCCGAGCGTAATTTTTAAATGAGGGAACAAAAAGAAGTCTTGGGGTTAGATCTGGTGAGCAGGGCAGAAGATCAAGCAGTTCAAACCGTAATTCGTGGATTTTCGCCATGATGCGAGGTGAAGGTTGGTGAAACAGGATTTTTTTTCTGCAAATGTGGCCGTTTTTTCCACAATTTCTGCCTTCAGCTTGTCAAGTAATAATAGTAGTATGCTCCTGTAATAGTTTTTCCTTTTTGAAGATAATTGGTTAAGATTATTCCATGACTATCCTAAAAAACAGTCGCCATCACTTTCCCAGCCGAAAAATCAGTTTTTGCTTTTTTTGGAGCCGGTTCTCCCTTTGCAGTCCACTGTTTTGATTGTATTTTTGTTTCGGGCGTATAATGGTGTATCCAACTTAAATCTACAGTAATTAATCCAACAGAGCGTTGGAAATGGTCATTAGAACACGTTTTTCGTCTAACGTTAGCAAACGCGGCACCCAACGCGCCGACAGCTTTCTCATACCTAAATCTTGATTTAACATGTGACAAACATGTTCTTTGGCCATATTCAAAGCCTTTGCTATCTCTCTCACTTTAATTTGACGGTCGTCTGGCACCAATTGGTGAACTTTAGCGATGTTATCGTCAGTAGTTGCAGTTTTTGGACGTCAAGAACGTTTCTTACGGCCACCTTTAAATTTTGCTGCCCAAAATTTCACTGTGGTAAATGATGGTGCAGAGTCCCCGTACACAAAGTCCAACTTATCTGTGATTTGCGTAGGCGTATTGCCTTTCAGAAACAAATATTTAATGACAGCTCGACACTAGATTTTTTCCATTTTCACAAAAACACTCACATCGACTCCTTCAAACGACTGTCAAATAACAACTGCGCGTCCAAAATGGCTGAAATTTTGGTGACTAGTTGACAATAGATACACAACTATATTCCCTAGCTTTTATTGATGAGTGCTGCCATCTTCACGTTGAGGTCGGAAACTTTTCAGATCACCTTCGTAGGATATTCGGGAATTATTGAATCATTTGCAGGCAATGTCAAGTATATTTTCCGCCATTAATTGCAAACACTGCTGCTGCGAACCCAAGTAATCGATAATTTTTTTATATAATTTGCAACGCACACAAAATCATATGCGCATACAGTAAAATATCTATGTGTATTACTTGAAATTAGTGTCAATAGAATTTGAGATAAAGTGTTTAAAAGATTTAAGTTCCAGCTTGTAAGCTTTCGTTACATTATGCCTACAATTTGCGAATATACTTCAACAAAATCGATATGACCACGGTGTCAGCGATATAGATGTTAGCCTCAAACTGAATACTCGAACATCAGCATGTTTCCTTTTCTGTTTGCGGAATCTAACTGATACTACCAGTATTCATGATCATATCTATGCTGACTATATTTAGATGTGTATTATATTGATGATACTAAGCGCAAAGCTATGAGAATTTATAAAAATTAAGCAAATTTTATCCTACATTTATATAAAAAAGGTGTAAGAAATATTGTCAAATATGAAAAATATTAACAGTTCGGAGAAAAAAATACATAATGTGGAAATTATTTTTTTTTTAATCGCAATCAAATTCTTATCCTTACCCTTGTAGTACTCACTGTAACCCGCACCTATTTTTTTTTCTGTTACTTGCAAGGCTCGACAATACTAGGTAGCTACGCGGGCATCCTCAAAGGCAATCCAGCCGGGCAAATGTCAGGTACTGGTCAGTATTTTATCATTGTGACGTCACCAATATCATCTATTCTTTTTGTACATAATGCACAAATATCATTAAGCGCACAAAGAAAAACTTATTTTTAATTTGACTTTGCTCATTCTTTTCTGCTTATTTATTTTTACATGCCTACATTAAATATACAAAGTGGGATCAAGTAGTTTTGTATATTTTGAATAAAATATGCAATGAAGTATTTATGGATGTCCGTTTAAAAACTACATATTACTTTGATGTACTTATATAACAAATAAAAAAGAGCTTTATGTCACTTTGTGTCACACATGTCAATTATCATTAAATAATATTTAATTTTTTTATTTGCAGGTTTTATGTTCTTTCATTAATGCTTTTTGGTTTAGTCTCGTTTAAATTTATTGTATAATATGTACTACGCTTTTCATTATTGTATATTTGTAGGATGTCGATTTTTTTCCTTCTTTTTTTAGGTTAGCTATAGGAAAGGGTGATGGAGAGTATAATGCAATTAATAGATCTGTAGTTTTTTTACTTTTGGTATAAATGTAAAGTAGTTTGTAGTATTGGTACGTTAGAATCTTGTAGTGGAATTTAATCAATAAATTTTGATTAACTTAATACATTTGAAAGTCAATTTATAACTGTCTGATTCTTAATTTTATTGGGAGATGGCGCAGATATTTTTTCTGTGTAAATACAGGTATTATGCTAATAATTTGGTGTTTCAACCATTATATATCAAATTCATGTAATTTTTTTAATATGTTTAACAATTTCTCATATTTAATAGAAAATATTCGTCACATGACATTTAATCTCTTATTTATATTGTATATTTAGAACGCATTTCCGGATGAATTTTTGAAATAGTAATTGTAAAGTATAATCTTGTCTTTTAATTTATCGATCCATGTTTATTACTTAAATAATTAGCGAAATAACTATCACGAATATATTTTTAAGCATTCAACGTGCGATCAAAACCGTTTCAGAGCAGACTTGATATTTCGCATTTCCATTTCTTTTTAAAAAGCTATATTGTTAACGGAACGGGCTTTATGTCTTTAAACAATGTTACAAAATGTTTATAGCTATAAAATAGGTGCTTCACAAAGTAGTCATTCCAAATTATGGCCAAACTAAAAAAAATTAAATTCAATTCAGGTAATTTTATACTATATCAAGGAAGAAAAACTTCTAAACATATGGCATCCTTTCAATTTATCAAAACTTGAAAATCGTAATTGATATTTCGAAACTTAGTTACAATGTTTCGACGTCAAGCTATCATATAATTTAAAAACTTTCTTATTTACACAACAATTAATTACGGATTTTTTTATAAATTATTGCACTTTCGCAATATTTTTATTTACAAATTATATTTTTGCTGATACTCCACATCTGTAAATGGCGAAGACGTTCAATAATTATTAATATTATTAGGTTTCACAACAATGCTAGTAACAATTTATCGGACGTGTATACATAGCTACATATCCTAAGTAATAATTCCTTCATGAAAAGATATGCAGTAGCAATTATCGGAGTACGTAAATATATGTAAAGAGGAATAAGATGAGGTTCAGCCAAATGAATATAACTAAAACTATGGAATATTTAATTAACTCTTCAGTTTACTGTTCGGAGAAATATTATTGTTGCGCGAGTATTGGATATTATTTGGACAAATTGGTAATATAAAAAGACAATATATAGAAATGCTCTTATAAATATAAATTTGTAACCCTAACTCCAAAGTTGTTTGTTATTTGCTAAATGTCAAATATGAGTGAGGGAGTGTTGACAAATTACGAAAAGTGCGTAGGTAGGTATTTGTCTTGACGAGCTATTTACGAATATCGTTGTGTGGGGGATCGGCGTTTACGGATATGCGTAAACCCAACGCTCTAGAATCATATTCGAGTTCGCTCACCTTCTTTTCCGCGACGCATACAAGTTTAGTGGTTAAATATGTGTTTCCCACATTTCTTCCCCTTCAAGTACATTTACGTATTACAGCATTACAGCGATTTATACTGTATACTATTACAGTTGAATAAAATTTGAAAGTATTTCGTTTGAGCTTTTATATAATTGCGAAGGGTTTTTTTCGAGATTGTATATCGGTCAATAACGTCTTAAAGATATATTGTTAGTTCGTCTAGAGCGTTTTAAATTACTGCAGATAGTTGTAAATTGAGAACAATACAGACATTTCAAATATAACTTTTTTTTTGGGTTTAATTGAGATATCTAGGACCACTGAAACAAATGCTTTAATATACAGGGACATCATTATTGAGGAAGAAAAGCATCAAAGCGTTTTTCTAAGTTAAATGGAGTCACTTTAATAGCAACTTGTATTAAACAATTCGAGAATTAGAGTATACTGCTTAACAAAGTTCTGTAAAAAAGCTGATCCTCCGAATAAGTTTGGAATTACTAAGTTCAGTGATTTTGGCAAAAATCTTCAGTTTAAATGGCTGTAACTTCAAAACGCTACATTTCTTGAATACGTTACCATTGTTAAATTAAATTTGTATCAATAAGTTATTCCCTACTGGTTAAGCTGTGGTATAGACATGGCTCTTGTAGTTCGAAAAAAAATAATTTTGTTTCTAAATAGAATTTAATAAATACGACTTTTAACGTTAACTCCGTTCGCTGTCTTCCTGTTCGTGGTCCCTTTAGACAGTCCAGAGTCTCTTACCATGTTAACTACTTTCTTGAGACCAACTTTTCCCACAATGAATAACTGTAGAATAATATTTCTTTGCACTGCGACTTCACGAAATGCAATGTCCGGGTCATATAGTCTTAACGATAGGACTCCTTTCATAATTACTTAGCTAGCAATTTTGGTTGTCTGCGAATTCTTGAAACTAATACACTAATTCACAACTATAGACTGTGGTAATCGAAAAACCAAACCACGCTGATCCAAAATAAAAAAAAGAAATATAACTTTGAAATATATTATGAATTTTTTCGCTGGAGTTCGACAAAAACAATATAAAGATTTATTGCTCTCTTTTTACTTTTTATCATTATTACTAACGCAGTAAGATTTTTTATAAGATTTGATTTATAAATATATATTTTTACTGAGTGATTCGTTTTTTTGTCATATATATATATATATATATATATATATATATATATATATATATATATATATTAATTATATTTAATTTATGGTTTGGTGAATAGTACAACTGGATAAAATTTCAAAATATATGCTAAGAAAAGAATTAAGCATTTCAAATCAACCAAAGACTTGTATAGAAGGATACTTAACAGGTTCAATATTATCCCAATTGCATTGTATTATGAATTTTTATCTTAAATTTACATTTGTTACAAGAATGTGTTTGGTGTGGGTTAGAAGAGCAAAAATGTTTTATATGTTGTGAAAAAATTATGCCAATGAAGAAGTATTGCATCGAGAAGAAATTTAAAACTGAGTGTAAATGAATTAGACTTTTCTTTTTCTCGGATTGCGTATTTTGTAAGAGTAACAATTATTCTAATAGTTAAAACTGGTGCATGTATATTTTGAAATTGAAAATTAGTACAATTTGAAACGTAGTTTGAAACGTATGTGATGAAAATGAAGATGAAAAGAGATTATTTCAGTAGCTTGTAGTACTGGATTTTTATATATTTGCAATTCTGACTTTCGAAAGAGTAACTTTGGTCAAATCTACTAGGGAAGTTCTCAAAAAAATGTCCCCTAGCAAAGTAGTACACAATTACGTCTTTTGAAACAATTTTATTTTCAAACATCTTCTAAAATATTAATACAAATGGTATATCGATGATAACTTTCGTACACTTTTCTCGTTAACTCATTCCCATCACTGATAACATCTTCATACTCAGAAGAATAAGTTCCTCGTAAATATTCCTCCAGCTTGAAGAGTAAAAAGTATGTGGGAAGAGGGGGGTTGCCTGAAAAATAGAAAGGCTGCTTAAGGATTTCGAAACTAGGAACTACTTAAATGGATCTTTTGTGAACTGAAGTGTCATTCCAGTGAAACAAAATACCTTAGTCCAATTTTTCTTCCGTTTTCTTTCATTCTTTCACGAACTTTATTGACTTGTAACGTCATTCCCACGTGCTAAATAATCAACACCCTCTTAAAATGTAATTATAATGTTTCCATAGTTTTGCTGGCATAAATACGATGAATTTGTATTCAGTTATTTTATATTTGGTACCTTTAACTTTGAATGCTGAAGTGCTGGACCTAGGTGTCATTCACCATTACAAATCTTTCTCAACATTTTTTCCGTATGTGTTATTATCGCTGAATTTGTCTGATGCACTATTATTCCGCCATCGATAGTTTATACACAAAACGAGACATTTTTAAAAGTTTGCGGAGTAAAATTTTTTCAATGCTACCTACTAGTGCTTTGTGATAGGTAAGGTTCGCGAATCACATGCGCTAGCATCGGTTTTGTGCCTTTGGGTAAACCCCCTTAGTGATAAATTTCTGGTACGCAGCAGTTTCGGAATTGAATCCGGCGGGCACTGTCCAAGAAAGTTTCTTCTTGTTTAAAGGGAATGCTGTCAACCAAAGGTCTTGAGTCGTAATAGTAGCTTGTGGCTTGCAATTGGTATTAAGCTGTTGGGAGATGTGAAGGAATGGATAATTATCATTATTATTAAAAGTTGCAATAAAGTCTTCAACAAGAAACAAACTCATTCATGTCAATAAATATCATCATGTCCACGTATACATTTTTATCATTTGTTGATTGAGGGCTACTAAGTAAGAGATAATAATTGGTGAGGTCTCCTTATATACATAATTTAGTAGACATTCTGTGTAATTTGTCTTAAGCAGAAGAAATATTACTAATCCCAACAAATAAAACCGTAGTGGAATAACGTAATAACATGGAGGTATAGGATTTAAAAATCTCTTTTTGGCTTACTGAGAAATTATATATTTGTGTAATTAAATTCAGCAGGCATCAGGCATCGATGTAATGATTGTATGACGATTCTTTATGGACATAATTCATATTATCATTGGTAATGGTAAGTATATTTGGCGATTTTCAATTACAATTAAGAGTAGCAATCTAAAATAATTTTTAGTTGATCAAAAATATTCTTTGTGTTTAAAATACTAAAAACTAAAACTTTCAAAGTTAAAAATCAGTGGAATGGAATAAAAAATTAATATTTGTACAATTCTCTAGAATTAAGTCGCGCACGTGAACTGTTTATAACTTCAAAATTGTGAAATCCTTTCTAATCTACACCTACAATAAAAGCAATCGTTTCGATTATGTTTAAGAATTGTAGTTGATACGCATGCATTTTTTGGGAAACTAGTATGAATGGCATCTATGTCTGCTAGATTTTTTTTTTCATTATTGCATATGTATAATTTCACGAAAAAAAAAACTTCAGATACCACTTTGATTTATTTATTTTATCTACCTCTCTGCAAAAATAATAGGTGCTATCCTAGAGTTTTATATTTTATAAATTCTGAAGACCTATATAGGATACATGTAGATAACACTCTTTTATTAACTAATTTCGGTTTACATAAATTGGGTAGTATATATTTTTCGTGCCACGAAAATAATCAAATACGAAATAGATAATTTTGTTTTTGTTGGTAACTACTTTAGTGCGCATCGTTTTCCAATTGTTTTTCCCAATATTTGCTAGTTTCGGGTTCTCCAAAGTATTTCCAGTATACAAAATTTATTTAAAATTTCTACTAAGAATTCAGTCATTAGTCTATAATTTTTAAAAAATTGGAATCAAACAAATATGCTAAATATTATAATAAAATCAGCTCTTCTTTATTATTCTCAGATTTTTAATTACAGTCCAACAAAGACCAGAGCATCGAAAAACTATATAATTATTTTTGGAGCGTTTCTTTAGATTTTTGCCTTTTAATCTGTATTGATGTCATTATTTTTTTCATTCATGCTCTGAGAAATTGGTTCCTCTTTTAGTAAAAGCCAGCAGATAATGCTAGTCTGCGAAGGTGTATTGATATCTTTTCCTTGAGATTCCAGATTAAAATGTCAAAGCATGGTTGTATAATACAATGTCAATCGAAATTTTCAATGTAGAAAAATTTGAATATCGTGTTATCATTAAATACCTTTAGAGTTAAGCAAATTTGCGAGAATATGCTAAATGGCTTAATACCGTTGTTGATGTTTATGTTTGGTGATAATTAACACATGGATCAATAAGTCCCGAGACTAACCCATAGATGGCGCTCGTAGTAAACCAGTAACCACGTCTTTCTAGAGTACTAACCTTTGCTTGAAACGTGTCAAAATTTTAAGTCGATCGGACCAGAAACAGCTGAGTTATCGAGGTTGGAGTAAAGTCGTTTTGTAGTTTGTTTAAACAATGGAAAAAAACGAGTTTCGTGTTCTGATAAAATATTGTTTTTTAATGGGTAAAAACACCACGCAAGCAAAACAATGGATTGAAAAATGTTACCCGGACTCTTGTCCATCAAAAGCAACGATTTGTCGGTGGTTTGCCGAGTTTAAACGTGGTCGTACCGACACAAATGACGCGGAACGCTCGGGTAGACCTGTGGAAGCCGTTACACCGGAAAATGTGAGTGAAGTGACAAAAATTATAATGAAAGATCGTAAAGTGAAGCTCCGTGAGATTGCTGAGATGACACAGATATCATATGGAAGTGTATTTACTATCCTTCATGAAAAATTGAGCATGAAAAAGGTTTTTTCCAAGTGGGTGCCGCGTTTGCTTTCGATGGAACAAAAACAGCAACGAGTCGATGATTCAGAAAGCTGTTTATCGCTATTTACTCGCAACAAAAAAGATTTCTTGCGTCGTTACGTGACCATGGACGAAACATGGATACATCACTACACTCCAGAGTCGAAGCGGTAGTCATCTGAGTGGCGCACAGCTGGCGAAAGCCGTCCGAAACGTCCGAAAACGCAGCAGTCAGCTGGCAAAGTCCTGGCGTCAGTTTTTTGGGATACACATGGCGTGATTTTCATTGACTACCTCGAAAAAGGTAAATCGATCAACAGTGATTATTATATTGACTTACTGGTGCGTTTGAAGGAGGAAATCGCAAAAAAACGACCGCACATGCAGAGAAAAAAATCCTTTTTCACCAAGACAATGCACCCTGCCACAAGTCGATGAAAACAATGGCAAAATTGAACGAATTGGGTTTTGATCTGCTTCCCCACCCCCCATATTCGCCAGATTTAGCCCCCAGTGACTACTGGCTCTTTGCTGATCTTAAAAAAATGTTCCAGGGAAAAAGATTTGGCTCAAATGAGGAGGTCATCGCTGAAACTGAAGCTTATTTTGAAGCGAAAGATAAATTTTTTTATAAACATGGTATTGAAAAATTGGAAAAGCGTTGGAACCATTGTATCACCCTAAAAGGTGATTATGTTGATGAATAAAAAAAAATTTTCCAAAAAAAATGTTGTTTTCATTGTTAGTCTCGGGACTTATTGATCCATGTGTTATCCCTCGTATGCGACCGTCACAAAAAACAAGGCGTCAGTTTTCATCTGACGAAGAGACGATACAAGCTTTAGAGACCTAATGAGAAAAATGAAAAAAGGGCTACATGCATAGCAAGTTCATTGTAATGTATTAAGTGAAGAGATTATTCAAAGTTTGATAGATAATAAGATATTTAAAATTTTATTTACGCAGTGGGCAAGAATTTTGATAAATTCTTGCTCACTGCTCATATTTGTAATATGAGCAACGAAGTTTTCTTCATATCCAGAACTTACAACGTCAAAATTCGAAAAGAAACATTCAAAATAAGAATATAAAAAACGAATTTTCAACAACTTATAATTCACTAAAAAATTTTCCATTAACAGTAATTTTGTAGTTTATTTTATTGGTTGAGAAAATAATTCCGTTATTCTTTCTCATGGAAATCAAATTCTTTTATAGTATAAAAGTACTTTTATTCAAACACATTATTATGTATTAGACCAAATATATTTTGTTATCTTTACTGTAGTAGCATGATTTCATGCTCGCAAAATTTCTGAACTTTACCTGCAAAGATTGAATCAAGTAATTTTGATGTCCTCAATAGGATTAAATATAGTTCAATCAAAGAATTTATAAATACCGGGATAAGTGATAATCAGAGGGCGCCAATTCTGGTGAATATGATGGATGCGGTTACATATCCTTTCCAAGCTGTAACAGCTTCTGGCGAGTTATCAAACTTGTCTGGCGTTATCATTGTGGAAAACTGTACACTTTTTCTATTAATCAATCCTGACCATTTTCGTTTCATGAAATTACTCATTTTGTCCAATTAGTGGTAGTCCACTTCCAAATTTATTACGGAAATGCCTGGTAGAGACTCAAAAAATAAATACCATCAAAGAAAGAACATCACTTTTTTTATGAATATCAGCTTTCGAAGTTTTTTAAGCTGGTTCAGCTTTTATGCGCCATGATAGTTTGCGTTGTTGTAAACAATTAATTTTTTAACACCACTTCAAAAATAGATTATTTTCTTTATATTTTAGTTCCAAATCACAGGCATCAATGCGATGTAGATTCGTATTATATATTTCGTATTCGGCGGTTAGATTCAATCAGCACTCTTTGTTATTATCAACTTTCACTGATCTTCCAGAAAGGGGTGCATCCTTGACATCGAAATTATTAGAACAAAATTTTGCAAAGCAGTTTTAGCACTAGCGTTCTGTTAAGACGTCTTCTTCATACACGTCATACAACTATTTTCTTGCTTCGACTGCGTCTTACCTTTTCGACAACACAAAAGCAAAATATGCCGTAATCGCTTCTTTTTATTCTTTAGTTTAAAAATTACGACAAAAAAGAACATCGAAGAAAATAAAACAACTTTCTTTGTAAATAAACCTTGAAATATAAGCTGTCAAAATATATGATGGCAATAGACTTTAGAATGAAGTTGGGTGATTAAAAATATAATTAACTCTTGCGAGAAAAAAAATTATCTACCGAATAACCAATAATACTTTCACAATTTTCTTCGTAAGTATATCTAAAGGAGGTAAAAAAAAATCATTGATATGTCAATGTATGCATGGATTGATATTGCTACAATATTTCAAGAGCAGGATATTGCTAATCCTTCAACAATAATCATAGAGGAGACTGAACATAAATAAACATATTCATTAAAACAAAGCATACACATGGAAAGCATCAATTCTCTTCCCAGTTTCGAAATAACGTTGACTATAAACGGTATAGATTTAAAATGTTTTTTTATCATCTCGTCTGTAAAAGTACTATAAATTGGGTTTAAAGAATATTAACTTACATCACCATTACACGAAAGAAAAAAGAAACAAAATATAGAATAGCAGGTGTATAGAATGACATAATTTTCAAAATATTGTCGCACTTTCCAATATAAATAAAAAATTTCATCATTACTATTAAACGAAAGAAAAGGAAAATAATGTTTTTCGTCGAGAAAAGTATTTAATTTTAAAAAGAAGTTTCCAACCAATATTAATAATAAAAATCATATTTAACTCATTGAACATAATTTAACATTTTCTCTCGATCCTTAAAAAGTTTAAAATAAGTCATAAATCTAAAGGGAATATTTTATAAGGACTGCTAAAAAAAAGTAAAAGAATAAAAATTATATATATTTGTAATTATGTAAAATCTAATTCAGTTTTAGTTTAAGTGTCCTTAACAAATGAGATTCATACTCGTGTAATACATGAATATATGAGATAAAATGTATTGTAACAAATCTCTAAAAATTTAGCAATAATTACTTTACATGAGTAAAGGGCAAGTAATTAAAGAAGGAAAATGACATACAAATAAAATCAATCGCTAAAAGCAACAGAGAAGTAACGCGTCTAGTGCTAGTGGTAGAATTTAGGAAGAATTATTTTACAAAAGTTTTCATTGTAAACAGGTCTGAAGGAAAAGTATGTAGGTACATATGAAGCTATTTAATGCCATTACTATAACAGGGTAATCAATGGAATCAGAATTGAAATTTGAATATAAATATATCCTTTTGATAAATTAATAAAAATTCCAAGCTTCGATCAAAGATAAAAAATACTTTATGGAATGTATTTTACGAGGGTGAATCAAATATAAACCAAACTTTTTTTCCGCTCCAGGAGAAATGTGTGTCGTGGCTCCTTGGTATATGCTTGGTGTTTACCAGCCCCGGCATTGCAGAGATGAATGACTGTCAGTAGTGTTAGTAGCATCATGTCCGAGGAAGAGATATACACGTCTTTAAGTAATAAATTATCGTAAAACTTGCCATGTGAGTGCGTAAAACGCATAAATAATATATAATAAAAATTTGGAAAAGTTCGATACGGCTTTTATCTTGTAAACATAGTTAACACATGGATCAATAAGTCCCGAGACTAACCCATAGATGGCGCTCGAAGTAAACCAGTAACCACGTCTTTCTAGAGTACTAACCTTTGCTTGAAACGTGTCAAAATTTTAAGTCGATCGGACCAGAAATAGCTGAGTTATCGAGGTTGGAGTAAAGTCGTTTTGTAGTTTGTTTAAACAATGGAAAAAACCGAGTTTCGTGTTCTGATAAAACATTGTTTTTTAATGGGTAAAAACACCACGCAAGCAAAACAATGGATTGAAAAATGTTACCCGGACTCTTGTCCATCAAAAGCAACGATTTGTCGGTGGTTTGCCGAGTTTAAACGTGGTCGTACTGACACAAATGACGCGGAACGCTCGGGTAGACCTGTGGAAGCCGTTACACCGGAAAATGTGAGTGAAGTGACAAAAATTATAATGAAAGATCGTAAAGTGAAGCTCCGTGAGATTGCTGAGATGACACAGATATCATATGGAAGTGTATTTACTATCCTTCATGAAAAATTGAGCATGAAAAAGGTTTTTTCCAAGTGGGTGCCGCGTTTGCTTTCGATGGAACAAAAACAGCAACGAGTCGATGATTCAGAAAGCTGTTTATCGCTATTTACTCGCAACAAAAAAGATTTCTTGCGTCGTTACGTGACCATGGACGAAACATGGATACATCACTACACTCCAGAGTCGAAGCGGCAGTCATCTGAGTGGCGCACAGCTGGCGAAAGCCGTCCGAAACGTCCGAAAACGCAGCAGTCAGCTGGCAAAGTCCTGGTGTCAGTTTTTTGGGATACACATGGCGTGATTTTCATTGACTACCTCGAAAAAGGTAAATCGATCAACAGTGATTATTATATTGACTTACTGGTGCGTTTGAAGGAGGAAATCGCAAAAAAACGACCGCACATGCAGAGAAAAGAAATCCTTTTTCACCAAGACAATGCACCCTGCCACAAGTCGATGAAAACAATGGTAAAATTGAACGAATTGGGTTTTGATCTGCTTCCCCACCCCCCATATTCGCCAGATTTAGCCCCCAGTGACTACTGGCTCTTTGCTGATCTTAAAAAAATGCTCCAGGGAAAAAGATTTGGCTCAAATGAGGAGGTCATCGCTGAAACTGAAGCTTATTTTGAAGCGAAAGATAAATTTTTTTATAAACATGGTATTGAAAAATTGGAAAAGCGTTGGAACCATTGTATCACCCTAAAAGGTGATTATGTTGATGAATAAAAAAAAATTTTGCAAAAAAAATGTTGTTTTCATTGTTAGTCTCGGGACTTATTGATCCATGTGTTACATATTTATATTTAAATTGATAGTATTTCTGGTCGGTACTGAAAGCGTATTTAAAACAACTTGTTAACGTCTATT
Source organism: Dermolepida albohirtum (assembly GCA_031893035.1). Taxonomy (NCBI): domain Eukaryota; kingdom Metazoa; phylum Arthropoda; class Insecta; order Coleoptera; family Scarabaeidae; genus Dermolepida; species Dermolepida albohirtum. Next base: position 456,139 of record JAVIWB010003857.1, on the reverse strand, counting down.
AATTAATTAAGTCTTAAGGGAATTCAAAAGTTCGATATTTTAACAAGGATCTGTGATTTATAAAATTAATTCATGAAATATTTAAATATCAATGAGGGCGAATGAGCTCCGTACTCTCAAAAAGATGACGAAGGGCACGAAGACTATATGACTAATGAAAAACTTGACGAATTGATTCGACGAGCTTCGTCAATGGCTTTCATAAGAGCGAAGCCCTCCTGTGGTATTAAGAAAAGTATTAAAACAGCTATGGCAAAGTGAGCTTGTGACCAGATCTCTGGACAGATGGAGAGATAGGGAGCGGTCGTCCAAATTTGCAATGGACCTATCGAGTAGGAATAGAAAGTCTATTAATAGGGCACTGTAAGCTCAATAATCATATAAATGCTATGGTCTTGTCAGAAGAAACCGCAATTCATATGCTATGCTAATATGGGGACTTGGCAAGAACGCGGTTCTACCAGTGGACGATGAATATCCCGAAGCGAAAATCTATATAGAAAAAGAGCTCTCGAAACTTCTAGGTCTAATTAAAAGCATGAGGCTAGGGAACTTGATTCTAAAGAATCATGGAGACCACAATAGATCTTGAAAGGTTGCAGTGGAATAGGTTTATTTATGGTCATCTCAAGTAATCTGTGTCTAATATGATGATTTATTGGATTAAATTTTACACTAATGTAATGTTTCTTTTTTTAGTAAGCGATATCAACTAATTTAATTATTAATCCATATCAAATTATAAATGAAAGGCCCATTTAATTCCAATTACTTAGGTGAATTAGTTATTATTGAAATAAGTTTAAATACAACCCTAACATTGAAATATAACATTTATCTATTTAATTAAATTGTAAGCATCTAATGAAATGAAAGTCACTAGCTAATTTCGGGCGTAATACTTAATTTTTGAATTTTTTTCTCATTAAAAGATTTTTTTATTCGTTATGTGTATACATATATCTTTACTTGAAAATATCTTTGTAGTAGTGTATATATACTGACCAGTATATATGACCATGTATGTACGTGAAAAAAAAATTGCGACACTTGAATGAGAATTGTCATAATTATAATTTTATTAATAATATATATTATATATATATATATATATATATATATATATATATATAATATATATTATTATTTTAATCATAACACTGTGGAAGAAGTAAAACAAACGACTTCGCTTTTCTCTGTTATTAGTAATGCATTGGTTTTCATTTATGCATTGTAGCACGGATTCCAGTAAAAGATCTTGTGATTTTGTATTCCAGACTCCGGAGTCTATGATGGACCTGTCAGAATGCTAACCTTTTACCTATGTTTCATAGTGTTCTATTAGGCAGTTAATATTTCCCCAATAGCAGTTTTGGGAGACCTTGGGAAAAGTTGACATAAGCCTCTTTTAAGAAATTTAGAGCAAATATTGTTACATTTGTTTTTTCGTAAAATTGGATGTTCAATTCAACAATTGTTGTGAGTAACATTGGACGATTGGAGTCCCTCCAATGAATTCTAGAGAGGACCCACTCCTATGCAATAATTCCAGAGTGTGTACTCTGTACTCCAAGTCTTTGTTCAGCAGTAAGCGACTTCTAGGACTAAATTCAAAAGAAAAACCGCTTTCAATGTATGATTAGCAATTTCCGCGAACGAGATCGTCTTTCCTTGAATTATTAATTTGACCACTCCGAAATTCACTCAATGGATAATAATTTCCAAGTCCTTGGATTCTAGGCATTATAGCAAAATTTAAAAAAAAACTGATTAATAATACAAAAAAAAACGTACAAATTACCACAATAACCTTTTATCATAATCTAAACAGACAGATAAAATATCAATTACACTAGCGTGGCTGGGTATATAATCTCAAAATATCAATCAAATATGTTTCAGTAAAAATATTCACCTGTACAAGGTGTTGCAGTTTTTATGCCACTTCATTCATATATGTAGTGATAATGTCTCTAGTATCTCAAATGTCCTACGATTTTGTTTTATCACTGAACTTCATCCAGTCCTGGATTTAATTCTTTTCTTTATTTGCTGGATGTAATTGCATATTCTTTTTACGCCATCGACGATTCCTCATTCCTGTTGTTTGAGGAAATCTATCTTTGTCTTTTCTTATTTTTTAGCTTCCCGTTTCGCATAATATGCATTGAACAATTACAATATGTCAAATTTTTTTGTGAAATCTTAAAAAATAGTTCAATTTTGGTATTGTGTGTTTTGCTGGACTAATCTGTTACTTTCGATTTATTTATTTTTAATTATATTTCCTACCATTTTACCGTTTACGCACTTTCGTCGGATAGATCGTGTTGGGATGCATATACATACGTAATGATTCTTGTAATATAATGCGTGAATACTAAACTATATGTGTAGTATGTTTAGCCTGAGCTTTTTATAACTTAATTAGTAATCAATACCAGGACAAGGTGCTGTTAGAAGATAAGCAAAAGGCACTACTTCTTTTAGAAACAGAATTTTTGATCAAAAATTCTTCATTGATTTTTGTCATAAAGTTTATTACAAATCTTCAATTTCGATCTAGTTTTTTTAAATCTAGTTTTTCTCAATTTTATTGGCAAAAGTCACCCGAAGTCTCGACATTTATTTACATTGTATGTAACAACCTCTTTACACATTTGAAAAAGTAATATTGCACAAGGTTATTGTTTAGTTTGCAACCATAAATGAATGCTTTGGAATAAGGTTAATAAAGCTAATGTTTTATCTTATTGATGTTATCGACAAGACAATTTTATTTTGATTGTGGAAAGAAACTATTTTATATACAATTTCCAAATTTATTATTTAAAAATCCATATAGGAAATGTTTTGTAGTAGACAAGGAACTAGTAGTCTAGTAAAAGCGAATAAACTTCATTTTTTATAATTAGTAGCAAATTTTGATTTTGTATTTTTGAGTTGGTTTTACTTCAATAGAATTTAGCGATCGTACGGTCTATTTTTATGTCTAGTGGTCTATGTTTATGTTTTATAATAATTGAATCAATATGAAAGCATATGGGTTTCATTGTTTCATATCATTTTACAGCATTGCTATCATAAGCACAAGGGACATAAAATGGGCATGAAATTACATTTTAAAAAATGTATTCACTTGTGTCATGGAAAAAACTAACATATGCATATAGTTTTATTTGAAATAATATATGCACTAATTAAAAGTTATATAGATGGAAAATATTAATTTTACTACAAAAATCAAGTAAACTGTAACAGAAAATAATATATTTTAGTTTAATGTGAGCTATCTTTGCTTCTGTGGTATAAGCTTGAGCGTGGTTAATAAATTTTAGAATGCTTTTCCAATCTCCTAGAAAACATTCAAAAAATTATGAAAAATATTTGTTGCAAGAAGTCTATGCTTAAAAAACGTATTAATTTGTATCTTTCTGAAATAGTCAGTTGACCTAGTCTTTGATTATTTGTCTCATCTGTAACAAGCTTTTTATAAATTCCAACTAAGTTAGGTTTTTTGCGAATGTTTATACACAGCGCATTCAAAAAAACTTGAATTGTCGAAAACGTCATGATGTGTTTTATCAGTTTTTTATAGGTCATTTGTTAATATAAAAGGAAAAGATCAATCAGATATATACATCCCGTTTTCTTCAATAACCCTTTACTATTTTTTCGTCTCAAATTTTTTGTACTTCTAAATCCAGAATATGCATATGTACATATATATGTATGAAAGATTTTCAATAACATTTAAGTTTAGACTTGAATAATAGAGTGAAGTAAGGAAGCATTTCAGGTACTTAGTATCACTATCCATGTAGTAAAATATAGTCGCTTTGAATGCCCAAGTTTCCTATGCCTTTCAGCATTTCTTGTTGTCAAATGCCTTAAATAAAATTACCCATTTATTAAAGGCAATAAATAATCTTTTCAATTTAGGTAATTGACGCGACATTATATGATATGGCTCCTCCAATCATCATATGGTCACCCTCCATGTTTAACTATGCCTACTATAATCGTCTTTCTGCGACACGGTGTTAGGTGTGTGTAAAACCATTTGCCGTCCACAAGATCCGTAAATATTCAAATTTACTGACGAAAAAAATAATATAACCTTTTATCAAAATTCCAAGGACTTATCCTTTTATAAATAGGCGTATGCTATACGTTATCTTCTATTGTTGTAGTTTAATTAAATTAGTTTTCTACATAGAGTATTCTTTTACATTTACATGTATTAAGCATAACAATAGTTTACTATTTTGCATCATTCAGTTCTTTTATTTATCGATCCATGTTACTGACCGAGATACCATCACCCGTAATTTTCACTTACACTTGTTTTGAAATGGTTTTTTTTTAATCAGCAATTGAAATATTTTATTAGTTTCATATTTTTAGACAAGGGCCAATGTGAAATATTACATAAACGTTTTTCATTTAATGTTTTTTTAAATGTATTGTGCATATTAGAGCGACTTTCACTTTGGCAATTTAATAAATATCTTGAAAATTGAGTACTAGTTACTATTCTTGTAAATCATGAACTGTAGTTTTTTGTAAATTTTTGCAATGTTACGTCTTGCTTTGTTCATGTTAGAATTAAACCATTTCTATCGTAAACTGCAACATGGTGAATTTCCTAAATTATTATTACTAATCTGATCACAGAGCAAAGATAATCAAAATGTACCGATTTATTACTGTGTTTTAGTAGTTATTACAAACATATTGTATGTAGGAAATCATTCAAAAAATAAATTAAATGCACTTTTTCACTTGCAACTGCTATGATATCCTATTTGCAAACTAAATTCTATTTCTTTATTAACCTCGTAATATTTCATTTTCTGAAAATTAATTGTTTCGTATTAAAAAAATTGGCATTTTTCGGACATAAATATATCGCTCTCCTTCATAGCATTCATTTATATTTGCCCTAAATGCATTATTTTTGCTGCTTCATATAGTACGTGCAATATTAAAATTACATAAAATCACATCTTCAAAATGTATCGTTGTGTCATTAAAATAAACAAAAATACTAACATTTTTTCCTGTGCGTTTAGATTCAGAGAAGTTTCGCGAAATGGCGGCTGCTACTGAATCACCACCTAAAGGCGGCTTTCAATTTAACGATGAACAAGAATATCCCCCATTAACGCAAAAATCCGACTGAGACTTGGAGCTGATCTTGCGCCTGGGCAACGCCCTCGCCAGAGAAGATCCCCATTCCAGGTACCAGCTAATGTTTGGGACGGTACTGCTGATCCATATGTTCGTGCGAATAAGTGAAAAACTCATTTTCTATTTACTCAATTTAGAAGAATGAAGTCAAAAAAAAGGAATAAAATTAATTTAAAAAAATATAAAAAATGTAAGAAAATTATTATTGACAAAACCTGAAGCTAAAAGAATCTTAGTAATTATTTTTCTTTATCGGAAAAAATAGGCAATTTTAGTTTAAGTATTTTTATTATTATTATTCTAATTATTATTATAAATTTTCAGTGTTTTCTATAAGGACATTGAGTATTTTTTTAAATATTGTATCATTTCGTATACTTAATGGGCTTATATTTATTTTTATATTGCGACAGTATTATTTAATCAGCGACAGACGAATTATGAATAATATTTAAAAATGCTCAAATGTCTAATAAAAAAGGTTGAATAAAACAGTTATAGTATTTAGAATTTTTAAAAATAATTTTTTGAGTGCTGGCATTGTTACTGAAATGCTTGTATAATTAACTTTTAGTTTATTTAGAAAATTTTACAAATGTTTAAATACCAAAAAAAAGAAAAAATATTAAAAAATCTATAAACACAAAAAATCAAGTAATTCATTCGGAAAATTATGAACATATCATTCTTTTGCGTTATATTAAAAATTCATTTCTTGTTTTCTTAAATTTTTTTCTATGTAACCTTTTAATATGTACCTTAAATATATATGTATAATGGACTTGATATTACACACGTGTTTTTTTTTCATTATACCTTTAAACATTGCACACGCATAAACCTTTTAATATGTTTATCGGGTCAGTGGGAATATTATGGTTGTGGGAGACGGAAGGAAACCACAGTTATAATTCTAAAATATCTATTCCAAACTTGTATATAATTGTTTAATTTTTGAACCAAAAAGAAGGATCTAGGGTTGTAATTCAATTTGGTTTTATATAAAAATTTATTTACCAAATTTTTTAAAATTTTGTAAGTTTTAATTTTTCGGTAGTGCGCTGAAGGAGTTGAAATATATATACACTACCACTCGTGGAAGTTTGACCAAAGAAAAAATTAAAAAATACGCATGAAATGATATATATGTTATTCTAAATGTATATAAAAGCATAATAGAAAAAAATAACCTAAAATTAGTAATGAAGTAATAACTTTTTATTAATTATTGTCGTCTTTCGTCGAAAAACCCCCCCTTTGGGTTCGGTACTGCCTGAACCTGTGGCATTCTTCTAATTGGTTTTTCAATTGTTGTATTCGATATATCATATATATTATACCATTCGTTCTGAAGTGTATTCCAAAGCTGTTACTTCGCAGTAAGAATTTCTGGTTCTCCTATTGAGTTCGCTTCACCACAGCTCGCTGGGATTAAAATCCGAGCTTTCAAGCCATTGTCTGCTTTTGTGCTAAATAATCCTTTCATATTTTAGCAATATATATATATATATATATATATATATATATATATATATATATATATATATCATGTATAATAGCAATATATATGCAAACTAAATAGAATTGTATTTTCTAAAATAGCAAAATAATTTTCCTTGCGCATTATTCCATCAAGTTTAATCAAATTTCCAGTTCCCTTGAATGAAAAACAACCCCTGACTAAAATAGAATCACCACCATGTTTTATAATAGATGCAATGCAATCGGGGCATTTTTTCAGTTCGGAATCTACTGACGAAATCCCGACGTCGTTGACCTAATAGCTCAAATTTCGATTCGCCAATCCAGAGGACATTTTTGCACTGTCTGTATAGTCATTATGCTGTCGTGCCAATTCCAACCTTTTTGTCGATTTTCTAGTTGTAATAATGATTTACGCACAGTTACACGACCATGCAGATTACCCTAAGCGACGTTTTACCGTACTTACTGAAACTTCGCGTTATGCTCAGCGATTGAATTCTGCCGCTATTTTTGATGCTACTAATTAGTTGTGTTGCCTATCATCAGCTTCCGTGGTAATTCGCGATGGACCTGGTAGTGCACCGATATTCAACACCGTATTATTGACTGCAGGGATTAAAATATTTAGTCAGTCATTAAGTCGCCGACTTACAGAGCCTTCCTCGTGCAATACAATACTGGCGCATCATTTGTCAACACCAGTTGGTTGTCCACGCGGCATTACAACACACAAATAATCACATTTTGATAAGAATAGTACTACTAAGTACTGTATAAAGCTGTAACTTGTTTTTGAGATTTTATGGTTCTATTCAACAAAGTAATAAATACAATTACTTAATCAGATATTTCCCATAAATAGAGATGCTTGCATTTATTAGTCGCAGGTACAGAAACTTAAATAATATATTTTATTATTAGTTTTAAATCTACAGTATTATTTAAATATTAAATGCCAGTTTAATTTCTATCAAACTTCCGTGGGCGGTAGTATATGTACGTAAATATGAAAACATGCTTCTTTTTTCTTTCCAACATGAGAATAGATACAGAGGATATCTATACATAATGTCAATCTCTTTTTTTTCATTAGAAATATTAAACATACAGAAAGTCTTACATATTCCAACTTACACGTTTCCTGCTTATTGCTTAATTGGTCGCAGTTACACTATTTTTCTTACTTGCTCGATCTACTGATTAATTGTAAGAGCATTGACTTTCATTATATTTGTACTCTGTCTATGAAACACGTTAGTTACCGACGTATCGGATTATGATTATAATGCACGGATTATATACAGATGTCCTTTGTCATTTATAGCAAAATTTTATCAATCTTATATTGCAAATTGTGATGACCGGTAGTTGCAAATATTACCTTTTACCCATAGTTTTACAATTCTTGACTTGTAAATATTCATATATCTAGTTGTAGGCTTAAAGCCCTATACCAATTATTAAATACTCAATTAAAAATATTTTAAGATTTTTTGATATTTTCACATGTTGCTAAAATATTTAGAAAGCAAAAAAATATTTTACAGTTAATGTGACTAAGCGATTCGTGGATAAAAATTCATAAAGATAGCATCATATCATTATTCAATTTTTATAAATTGAATATTTGTTTTACACTTTCTTTTTTAAAACAGAATTGTGAGCTGAAATAAGTTTCTTAAAGGAATTTTCAAGTTGCCTTAGGTAACTCGAAAATTCAGAATTAAATGAAACTTTGTTGGTTTATAAAAGTACCCAATGTAAGAATAATTATAAGAGATAATTTAGAAAATAAACGTTCAGAAAAATTTCAGCTGTCTTGAATGTGCTAAATGACACACTTCATGTATTAAAAAATAATATATTTAACCAGATAAAAAGTTGTGTTCCTCGATTACTATACTGGTAGACTTTATTTTAAGATGTTTTAATTTGATTAAACAGAAAGCATGTAGCTCTATGGCATCCACTGGTGTAAATTGGGATAAACTAACGATAATGTAAATGAGGTTCAGGTACCTGCGCAGGCGTGTATTTTGTAATTTTTCTGCAATCATTTGTATATATATATATAAAGCGCTATTGTAAATAGATGCAAACTATGACTAAATATCTATTATTTTTAATCTTATTTTATAAACAAAAAAATTCTTTTGTTTTACAGCGCATAATGGTCAATTCTATATTGGTGATACAATTCTAATTAAGACTTTCCCTATAATTTTCATGTTTATACAACTGCATTTATACATAATAATTGGCAAAATTAACAATAATCTAATATTAATGAAGTACGTGGCATAAACTATTTCAAATGACATATAAGAAAACACTTTGTTACATACTTTGGATGTCCTCAAGGTCAGTGCTGTCTCCATCACTTTCATTTAAGTTAATTATAAATTCCGGATGAGTATTGACATTTTCCATTTGAACTGAATATCTAATGCAATTTTTCCATTTTTCTGGTGTTCTATTGGTAATCTTTCTCGAATATGATTTAAAGCTACTTCGCTAAATTTGGGACGACCGTTAGTGACTCCAAATTAACTCGATCGGATTAAATATTCAGTAATATGGCGGCAAACGTAAAACATTGTGTCTTGCAGTTGTGATCATATTATTTGCAATGTATTCCTTTTCGAAAGTCTTTGTTTTAAAGGCTCTAATAATTTACTTTTTGTGTAGCTATCTTCATAATAAATATAAATTTAAAAAAACGCCTTCGTACTGTTCGAATTTGGAAGCTTCTTCACCTGTCGTGAATGGTATGGAGCCTTGTTTATGAAAATAATGGTGTTGTCATATCCTCGCACTAGTCAAGGTTACAATTTTTTATATTTCTTGCCGAAAGGAACATTTCGCCAACCCAACCGCATTCAGAACTAGCGTGACAATAATAATTTTTTTTCCTTTGCAAAGGGGTATAAATAATAAACATGCCTGTGAATCATCAATCTATATATTTTAATCTAATATTTTTATAGTATCGTGAAAGTCATACCTAGTTTCGTCTACGTAACAAATAAACCGCCCTTCATTTCAATCTTTATTCTTGACGTAATATTGTTATCCTCTGTGGCTACATTATAACATGTCGTTTGTCTAGCTTCCCAAATTGTTTTAATGTTCGCCATATTGTTGTTCTAGAAGTTAAAATATCTTGAAACGAACTACAGGTCAAAAGGCACATTAACAAATACGGACGGCCAGTCCAATAATTATTTAATTCATAAAGAGAAATTGGGTACGATTATACATTGAAAGTTCCGTGATTATGGGATGTTTTATTTTTATTTTTGAATAATTATTTATAAAGTACAAATTTAGTCTTGTAACAGCACAAAAAGCAAATAAAAGCTCGATATAAATAGTAAAATCGTATAATATATTGTGTTAAATCTATATAAAATTTTGATCTATCTGTCCCAAAGAACCCAACTTGAGTATTGTTATGAAAATTAGGATTTCCTGAAATATCAATGTTGATTATATTTACAAGAATTAATTAAATAATTATATATGATTATTAACATTAAAACCTAATGCGTGCTATACATATTGGAGTTATTCCATAGTGCAATTTATGGTATATTAAGAGAGGCGAAACTGTACTGTTTGGTGGTTTAATTAATAAGACAGCTAATTACTAAAAATGTTCAATACTATACGATCGCACTAGTTATTATATAACAATGTATTTTCATTTACTTTTTGTATGTAGTGTTATAAGAAAAGATGGAAATTTGTATTTTATGAAAAAAGAAATAGCAGTGATAGAGCTTTTCTACAAACTATTGTTTCACGGGAAATTTCATTAACATCGGAATTCTTTCATCTACAGTGTATATGAAATTAATTTCGAATTTAGATAAATGGAATCCTACACAAATTAAGTGTAAATAACCAACACTTTAACCAGTTATAATCTATATGAAAGAGTGAATATGTATGTTGAAATGCTATATCTAAGAAAATTAAAGTTCTTTTTTCTAGACAGCTAAAATGGTGAATTTCTACAGTAAATAAAACCAAATAAAAAACGCATATACTATATAAAAATAAAAAAGTTGTAAACGGTTCGAAAAGTCACCATCTTTCGCTAAACAGCGCCCTAATCTATCATAAAATATTGTAAAACTATTGTTAAACATTATTCAAAAATAACTAGTGAAATGCCTGTTGAAATAGCAACGATTTTTGCTTACATCTAATTAAGATTACACACCCGTGTTTGTTCGCGACTGCAAATTTTTTGTTTTAAATAACCTCTTCTTTCATATATTTAGACATGCTGTGTGAAACTACTCCTATTCAATAATACACAATATTTTACTACATGGTTGTACTTATTATAATTAAGAGTTCGTAGTGGGCTATAGGACTCGCATTCACGGTATTCATCGTGGCGCTGAGATGAAAATAATGTGTATATGGACAAATTCTGAAACAAGCCCTCATTTTTTAACAAATTTAACACGTCAACATTACACATCACATCGTACACCAATCGTATATTCCCAGTGTCTATATTTATTGGATTACTACTACTTTCCAATATATTAAATATATTACTTTATTTACATAAAATTTTGTAATACTTCAAAACTTTCAAATAACCTTGATATTTGTATGCAGATTCGAGTATTTTGTGAAAGATTTAATATAGACAGCTGCAATAATTTTTCGCCAAACAAAAAGTTTGCGATTAAAAAAGTAGGGGCTTGGGGACCGTCCTCGTGAAATAAATGAAACTAACTAAAATTAATTATACTGTGGTTTAGTACGTTTAACGCAGTTGAAAATTTGATTTGATAAGATAGTAATTTATTTAGAATTCCGAATCTTGGAGTTATCTGTATTTCCATGTTAGGGACTTTATTTTAAATATATAAATAAATTTATACTAATTTAAGAAGTAAATACCTATTTTTGTCTTCGATATCGATGCTTAGGTTATTTGATTTGTGCTTTACTATAATTACAAGTAGGATTTCCATTTTTTGATGATAAGAAAATAGAGTATCCAAAATGCTGCCAAATTTTTTAAATTTGAAATGAAATCTAAAATATGTTTATTTCATTACGTTTTTAGTTTTTCTTTTTTTCGCTTAATATTACTTAGAGCTTAATTCATACATATATATATATATATATATAGTCCATCGACAATGGCAACAGTATCGCTTTATGGTGATACAGTATGAGTACATTCACAACGAAAATTGCATTGTATTGGTTATTCATGGTCAATTATAATGGCTCCGTTTTGAATTACTTTAACCGGTAGTTGTAGTTTCTTCAAAATAGAAAAACCAAGAATTGCATTGAAGGAACTAATCGGCGTCCGGTTTTAACGTGTAAATTGAGCTTAGAAAGGAATATTTGCCATACTTAAGAAAGAACAATAATAATGAAAATAACATGTTTATAATCAGGCTTTGCAACTATGTGCTCTTTATATATATATATATATATATATGTAGCAGCAATTAGTTCAAATAAATTATTTATATTATTACACAATATGTACGTGTATATACACTTTATGAAAGGATATCATTCACAGCTGTTCCTTATTTTTCTAGATTACAATAATCTAAACTAGGAAATGTGAATGTCTCCTTTCTTAAAGTATATATTTTTTATAAGTGTATATATACATGTCCAGGGCGCCACGAAAGTATAATACCAAAATCATTAATATTTTAATCTGGTACGTAGACTTCCGCGGTCGTGGTCCATGCTATCTGCTTCTGGGCTGGAAGTACGTCACTTGTATATCTGCCGACGTACATAGTTTCAGTGCAGTAGTTGAGCCCCGAAGATGTCCCATACAAACGGGTACGAAACGTCGGCAGATATACAAGTGACGCGGTTCCAGCCTGGAAGCCCAGAAGCAGATAGCATTAATATTTTGTTTAGTATCGGAAAAATTTTAATTACTTTTGTCAGTTAACAAAATCAAATAAGTTATTTAAACAAATACAAGGTATTTTACTAAATTGGAAGTAAATGGAACGCTCTTAACGAGCTCATTTATTATTACTTTTGATAGTGATATAGGCATAAATCGAAAAAATAATACAAAAGGAAGTTCTAGTTAAAATATATCGAACACATAAGTATTCGCCCACCTATTCTTGTATTTTAAATTAGATTTGATAGATGAAGATGTTACTTGTGTAGCTTAAAGTTAGATCATATGAAATATAGATGAAATTTAATTTTAACAAAAATTGAAATGCTTTATAAATTCTATCTCACAAAAGTTCATGCGAAAACAAATATCTTATAAATGTGTAGATTTTTTTAAATTCAGTATTTTGAAGGATAACTTCTGGCATGAATTACTTGGAACGCGTACGTATCAAATTTTGATTTTATTGGGAATAATTTTATCCTTTTCTTCGAATTTTTAAGTCATACAGGCCAAAGGTGTTCAATATCATTGATATCGGATTATTTATTTGGATTTATTAACACCTTTGGGATATTGTACAACATCCATTCATTAAGGGTTCGAGCCGAACGCTTCGGATCATTATCTTGTTGAAAAACGAATCTATCTTTCAAATCCGATTTCCTCGCAATTGGCTTTTAATTTTTTTCTAAAATATTGAAATACATATCCATTATTCCTTCTATAAATTAAAAATCTACTTCTGTAGTGGGCATACAATTCCAAATTGTTACGGGATTTCTATCAAAATTTACCGTCAAGCGCACGTTTCCAAAGCCTATGAAACATTTCTGGACTGACCTCTATATTTACTTTTTCGAAGTCGGAAGGCTCAAATTTTGCTTCATCCTTAAAATCTTTCTATTCCAAAACAGTTGCGTCTCCATTTTTGATTATCTACATTTCATTCCTCATTCCAATTGTTTGACGACCCAATATGTACTTCTTTTCTAAGATATTTTCCTTTTTGTATTTGCGTATGTCTTTAACAGTGCTTCGGAGTATTTTCACTAATTCATTAATTTTTTGCGTCGAGATTCTTTTTTCAGAAAGTGAAACAATCAATTTTTTTTTATGTAATTTCTCTTTGGAATTTTCAGATAGATCTTTTACATACAGTAATATAATAATTTTATGGGACACTTACGAAATATTGTACCGCTACTAGGCTGAATCATTCTTCTGTAACGGACGATTATAGGATTATTATTTAGGAATATTTTTCTATTGTTTACTTACTGAACGGATCTTTTAGTTGGGACGCTTTTGTATTTTTTGCTATAGTTTAACTTAAGTAGTGCAAAACAAAATGCTGATGCTAAGTTTAGTTATGTTTATAACACAATATACTAATCTTTAAAGCACAGCCTTTTTATTCCAAAAAGAAAACTAAATTGGCTGATACTTCTGTGTACGACAGTAAACCATCATTTTGCTTTTGTATCATATATTAGTATTAGAATGACAGTTAATTACATAGTTATTTCACTTATAGAATAGGAAAAGTATTTGTTTTATATTTTTGAGGTATCCTGTATTCAATACATATATATATTCAATAAGTATATTTCTCACGCACATTGTGCTGTTCTGTAAATAATAATTAAAAGTACAATGTTATTTGGAGGTAAACGTACAAACAAAAATATATACAAGATATTGTATGAATTGAATGTGCCGTGAACAATAAGGTAATAATATTTATGTCATCAATTGTGAATGTGTGGCATATGTTAACAAGTTATGTTGTATGTTTTCCAAAAAAAGAAAAAAAAATGCAGGCAAAAAAGACCAAAGAGAAAGGAAAGAAATAGGCGAGTTTCCAACTAGATTCCTACCTTATTTACTTCTTTCCTTTCTGCATATATTTCAATTTTTTCCACTAATGATGTCCAGGTGGTTATGATTTGATAATATAGAACCTTTAAATGTTGGCGGTTATTTCAGTTTGCGTTTTTGTATTGATGTTAAATATGTTTCCTGTATGTCATTTTTTAAAAACAATAATAAGTGCGTTGTCGTATGAAAATACAAGTTTTGTTTGAGTTCATTGTTCCCTATCCCCTTAAAATAAAGCCTAGTACATTAAAGACTCGCTTCTGCTCTATAAGAAGCAATAAGAAATGAAAACCGTTATAATTATAAATTTTATCTAAGTAATAAGCTGAGATCGGCAATATAGTAAGAGATATGACTACAACTGCGAATATCGATATGACGTACTAAGGTTACAGTAACTTTAAAAGCAAAAATTTCAATATCTTTTAACTAGGTATACAATGTAGAGCCCGTTTCGAAGTATAGTATGGAGTCATAAATAATCCCATGAAGGATCGCGATGGTAAACACAAATTTTAACTCTGTAAAGCAACTGGCCCGGCTTAAGGATATTAAGAAAATAAAGTAATGTAAATGCATAAATTTTCTTTCGTTATGTTTTACTTAGTAATACATACTAAGAAGAAACTGTATTACAAAATAATAACACAGCAATAACAAAAGGTTTTAATACTGTGTACTTAACTACATGCTTTTGAATGATGTTCATGGCACGTCGGCTGAGATCGTTCTCTTGAAGTTTTTGATTGCACCGCGTTGTGTATACTTATCGACATGGTATTTTATCAGGTTGTTCAATAAATTTTGTCGTTCGATAAGAAAAACACGATTTTATGATTTAAAATACATTTTATTATTCAGCATAACCTCCCTGAACTTCAATACATTTGTTCCAGTGGTCTTCTAATTTATGGATTCCATCCCTGAAGTGAGAATCCGGAAGACTATCGAAATACGCTTCTACGGCTGCTATTACCCCTTCGTTCGATGAAAATCGTTTTCCACGCATAAATTTTTTGAGTTGTGAGAACAGCCAGAATTCAGAGAGCTAAATCTAGCGAATAAGATGGGTGTTTTAATAATTCGTACTTTAATTCACTGATTTTTGCAATTGTTTTTTGAGCTGTGTGAGCGTGCGTTGCCTTGATGAAAACTGATCTTTTTCTTCTGTAAACCAGGTCTTTTCTCACGAATCTTTACATCTAACTGGTCCATAAATTCACAATAATATTGTGAATGTATTGTTTTACCAGTTTGGAGATAATCCACGAACAAAAGTCCTTTTGCATCCCAAAAAATTGATGCTAGCACCTTTTCGGCTGATTTCTGGACCCTAACTCGCTTTGGAGTTGAAGTACCGAGTTTACATCACTCCTTAGCTTCTTGTTTTGATTAAGGATCATGTTGGTAGAGCCAAATCTCATCCATAGTGATGAAACAATGCACTAAATCCTTTTTATTCTTTCTAAAACGTTTCAAATGTTGCTGAGAAAGTCGCATTCGAATGTGTTTTTGTTCCATTGTTAACGAATGCGGCCCCCATTTTGCACACTGATACTCAAGCTTCAACCAAAATATTGCTCACACTCCTAAATGAGATACCTAGGTCTTCTACTAAATCTCACTCGGTTAATCGACGATCTTACAAAACCATATTCTGTGGATCGTCTTCAAGGCTTGTACAACTACGTTTAAATTCAGCAGCCCAACTTTCTACTACTCTAATTGAAGGCGAAGGGTCCTTATACACTCTTAACAATCGTTCATGAATATGTTTTGGTGTTACATCTTCCAAAAATAAGAATTTGATTACTGCACGATATTCGATTTTTTTCCATAAAAAAATATTGTGATACATCAACTTTAAATACCTGTAAATATAGGAATGAGAAAATATAAAATGAGAAAACGTCACACGTGTGCCTACCAAAGTAGTACAATTTTCAGAAAAATAAAACGACGAATCTAATAGTGCCATCTCTTATCGAACGGCAAAATTTAATGAACAACCTGACCATGTATTTCGCAAGTCTTATAATGTTCATATAATATATTTTCTAATACGCCAGCTTAATCAAATAATAAATTAATTTTACTATTATTATAAAAAATGTGGAAGCATGTCTCCTGGTAACACACCGCATCATTTACACGCATAGCAATAAGGACATTTTCCGAGGAAAATTCCATCCACAAATGCTAAAAAAA
Source organism: Dermolepida albohirtum (assembly GCA_031893035.1). Classification (NCBI taxonomy): domain Eukaryota; kingdom Metazoa; phylum Arthropoda; class Insecta; order Coleoptera; family Scarabaeidae; genus Dermolepida; species Dermolepida albohirtum. The sequence continues at coordinate 439,452 of JAVIWB010003857.1, read as the reverse complement.
AATCACTAAAAATGTAGAGTATGTGCAAAACAGAAAAAAGCCGTTATAAATAAAAAGTTTACAATGCTTAGACCTTTTTGAAAATAGTACTGCAGTTACTTTAAGAGAAGATATTCCACTAGAAGACGTGGATGATAAAATTTGTAATGGAACGCAAAGTAAATTGTGTTACATGTCTACAATGGTTTAATACAAATAGATGGATTACGTAAGTGTCTGAAAAAGGTGCTGAAAAATTAAACCTACCGCAAGATTATTATTTTCAGCACAACAACAATCCCAAAGGAAGCATTATCCTTAACACCACTCGAACTTCGACACACAAAATGCCTTTGGTTAAAAGTTAAAAAGAACATTAAAAATGCACGACATCCGAACCAAAAGTAGAGAAAGTTTTAATTAAGAATTGGTAGAAAATACCAGAAATAATTACAGAAAATTTGGTTTATATGTACCTACAAGAATAAGGGCCAAAAGGGCGACAATAAAATATTAATTTGGTTACTCTAGCATTAATTTAAATAATTTTCATATTTGCATTTAGATTTTTGCTACACATTATCTACACAAATTTATAATGAAACGTGTTTTTAGTTATCCAATTTAAAAGATATTCGAAATAATATTTATATAAAATATAGTATGTCAGTAAATATTATAATAAAAATTGTTAAAAATATCATGCGTTTAATTGTACACAATTTTTCCGAAGAATTCAAAGGGTATGCAGACGCTAGCATAAAACTAACTATACGGAATTTGAATAAATTATATTTAAAGAGAAAAGAAGCCAAACAGAATTTTTGTATTTTCAGTCAAAAGATCCGAAGATGCAACAAGAAGGCAAGGTATAAGAACTTTCAATTTATTCATAGGAAAATTTAAATTAATTTTATGAGTAGTCATTTAAGCTGCAAAATTGAAAATACAGATTAGTTCACTTTAGTTAGTTTAGTTGGACGACGATTGATTGAAGTGATGATGTAAGACTACCGAGTGAAAACGAATCGTATCGAATGAATAGTGTGGGTGCCAGTACTAGCATATATGTATATAATCCCGTTTGACGAAATAGATTATTATGATGTTAAAAAATAAAAGAAGTGCGGGACCCGATGATAATTCTTGTAAATTGTTGCGTGAAGTTGTAGTAGCTCTTGCGAGACTACTCAATTAATAGATTGTTTATGGAAGGTATATTTCCCCAGGCTTTAAAGGCTTCAATGGTATTTCCAATTAATAAAAAAAATCTCATTTAGAAATGGCCAATGACCGACCTGTGTCTTTAATGTCTAGTTTTGCAAAAATATTTGAACATGCCATGTTTTCAAGGTTGATTGGTTATTTGAAAGGTAAACATGTCGTATCAGAAAGACATGGATTTAGGATTTTTTTCGACAGTTTAAGAGTTTCCAAATGATAGGAGACGATACGACTTGCTTCAGGTGCTACAATTAGTATACCAATTAAGAGAATTATTAACATTGGATCAAATTATTATTTATTCCAACATTATCAACGTTTAACTATTATACAACTCTTACAATCTTCGAATATTCGTTGAAAATGTTAGGTTCTTACACAAACATTTAAGCATGTCTAGTTCAAGAATAATGTAGAATACGATTATTGCTATGGATGAAACATGAATATAGCCATGTTTCATGTGATGGGAGATATGACTGAAAATACATGAAACTGCTAAGCCAACAGGGATCTGAGCCAGTGTACCTACAATATTTTGCAGTTGGAAATTTGCTCCAAAGAAGTTGAAAGTCGTTTTTTCAAACGAAAAAGCAATAGTCACTGTTTTCTGCACTTTTTCGCCATATAATCATTATTGACTTTCTGGAGTATGGTAAAACGAAAACTAGACTATATTATGTAATTTCGTTGAATGATTTATATGAAGATATAAATTTAAAAAATGACCACAGACAAAGCACCAGCCCATTTTTATGCAATTGTTAATGGGAAATTGATGAAATTACGATACAAAATTCTTTGGCATCACCTCTACTCACACAAGAATTAGTTTCTTCAGACTACTATGTGCTGCCGAATGTGAAGAAATAATTGCGGGAAATAATGAGGTAGAGATGAGATAGATGAGACTAAAAACCAAAACACTGTTGAACAAAGTCTGTAGACTTTCAATATGTTCGTGTAGAGAAATGTAGAAATTTTTCTAAAAAATTGAATCTCCTCAATTTTGTATGGACTTATGAAATCCTCCTGATATACACAAAAACAAAGAAAAAAATAACGCCAAAATACAAAGGTAAAAATTAAAACAAGTACGTAATTTAAAAGTAATTTTTTAATTTAGAACATCCAACGTCAAGGCTAAGGAAAAAGTACTTCACATATCCATCACGCTTCCTTTCTCAGAACGCGTCTACCTAGATATCAAGAAAAATGAGTAATATATGTTTACGATGTTGATAAAGTCTCGTTTTGGCGAACATGATTCTTTTAGACACTGAAATATATATATTCATTGACATGGCAATGTGAACAGAAATTGGAGTAGTGCTTGACTGGTTCTCATCATATTTTTCAGGCAGAACTCAATTTGTAAAAACTAGATTTAAAATGGATGAGAATATAATTGTAGATTTTCATTCTCTACATCTTCCCGCTAACTCGAGTGTCCAGCAGGGGTCTATACTTGGACTGGTGTTATTTCTATTGCACGTAAATGACATTACATTTTTCATAAATTCATTAATTTTAAATGCGGACGATACATCGGGATCTGTTTCCGCTGCAGACCTTTTCCTGTTGCGGACGGAGACGAAATTACACACGGGGAAGATGAGTCAATGATTGGCAAGAAATGGGCTGTATATGAACTTAGATAAGATGAAGATTATGGTATTTCGCATAGTTAATTTTCTTGAGATAGAACAATTAACGTCAATCAGGTTCTTGGGCGTTAATATTGACAATATATTATCTCGGAAAAATCACTGCCGAGACATTGTAAAAAAAATTACACTTAATATGTTACCAAATAAGAAATTTGAGATCTATAATAATATTTTACTTCATTTTACTATTCTCAAGGTCATTTACGACTTTTAAATGGAATATCAGCCTGAGGGTTAATGAGTTGTGTCAACGAAGTTTTCGTTGGACAAAAAAAAGAGTGATCCGCTGCATGGCAAATATTAAGTCGGACGATTCATGCAGACCTATTTTTAAAAAATATAAAATATTGTTGTTACCGAGCATTTTCATCCTTGAACATCCTCAACCTCTAATGATGAACATCTTTCAACCCATCAGTTTGTATAATTTTGTTTCAGAAAATCTCTTTCTGATCCACCAAAGTTCGGAGGTGCGCCATCGTTCTGTATCCATTCGTCGTCTTACACTAAGAGAAACATCCAGTAATGTTATAAGGATCATCCAGGAAATGAAAGTAATGAACTGTCGTAGAACGTTCTTCGATTATAATGACGGTCATCAATAATACCATACCAAACATTCATCGAAAATCTATCTTCAAATGGAATTTCTTTTTTTTTTGCCGTGGATTTTTAAATGGTCAACAATGTGAAGTTTATATGTATGCACCGATCTCACTAACGATACAGTTTTGGGCATATGTTCATTAGATATTTTAATATTGGAATTGCTTCAGTAAGACATCTTTTAGTTGTGAAAACTATGTTACGGTACATCTGGTATGTTGCCAAAAGAGATAAGATCTCAGCGCAATTAATTAGGGTTTTCGGTTTTCTATCTATCTATTTTAACGCGGAATAATCGCCAGTGTTGCTATCCGATAAGCGCAAAGACAATTACTAACAGTGATTGCATACTGTGTTTAGTGATATATACCTTTTCTGTGCTTAGATATCAAGAAAAAAAATGTCTAGTTCATATCAAAAGAAGACCTAAAACGATTTAGGTAACATTACAACAATAAATTAGTCTTTCTAAGCACCCGATGTCTACCCAATCGAAAATATGACTGTAAATATCAATGCTTTTACATTGTATATCATAATAAAATAAAGTTTCTGCATATATTTTGTATTTCTGAAATATCTCTCGCATGTAATTGCTGTGCAGACTACAAGTCGATTGCTTGGTATAAAAGCTTGAAAAGTCATGATGGTTTTATAAAACTGAGTCTTTAAAGGTTGGCGAATTGGTGTCACTATAAGTAATGAAAATACAAATTCGTGGTTAATGTATTATTTTGTTACTATGTATATGTTAATGGTATAGTTACTAGTTTATTGAAACCTCAACATGAATATTGAGAGTGCTAAAGCAGTGTTATTATATACACTATGTCTAAGATTGCAAGTATTTTTAAAACTCAAACCACGTATGCGTTTCTTCATCTTAATTGGCTTCTTTAAGTAACTTTTCTCTTATTTACTATTGGGTCTGGGAAAAAGTTCGTGGCGTTTTTTCAGTAAAATTCAACTGGTCCCCGCATGGCGCGTGGACGAATTCATTTAAACCGAATATGCTCCATTATTATCGACAATGTTTCGCCATTTTTTTGGTAGATCCATGATCCCATCGTTGAAAAACTTCTGTGGTTTCTGGTCGAAAAACTGAATCAAGTAGTTTTCACAGGTTCTTTTGAAACCAACTTAATTCCATTGAGAGAGTTCTGCAGACCCAATATATTAACCATATTTCTTGTTTTTACTATTCTAAGACAATTCTATTAAATATTGTGGTATATAAATTTTCATAACGTGACTGATATTGTTTAAGTCAAGATTTATGCAATTAAACAAGTACGGTGAATAAAATTTTTGAAAAGCTACTTGAATTTGGCAGTATAGCGTAATTGAACATGTAGAGGAAATAATGGTTTAATAAATGGTTATTCCACAAATGCTGGACAGGTTCACAAAGCAGCTTATATGTATTTTGTTAAATTGAAGTTTCGTTTAGACGACACAAGAATCGTAATCGTCAAATGATCGTATGTGCCAAAACAAAGGACTAAAAACTATCGTTTATTAACTATACAAATTACAATCATTTCACAATCTAAACTAGAAGTCTACTTCCAGCATTTCTGAGATAAAAAATATGTGCTGGCCATTACATCCCATGCATACCTTATAACTTGTACAGTTTGTTAAACATGTGTGTAAAAATAATCTGCTACATTTTCCTGACGCAGGTCGTGAAATTAGTCAACAGTGGTCGGTGGTATCTCTCGCAAAGTAAATTCTCTTAGCATATCACAAACGTAAGCGTAGGGGATACGCAGAATATGGAAGCTCTGTATGGGAAATTATGTGATTCCCAAAATTCTCATGAAATACATTATGCGCTTCTCTTGTCGTAAAGTATGTAGCCCCGTCCTGTTGAAATAATTGTGTATCGAGTGGAATACTTTTGGCGTAGCGGAATCTTCCGAGATCTCTTAGAATATGTTCTCTATACGACAATCAATATTCAGAGTAATAGCATTTCTGTTTTCGTCAGTACAGCATTAACAGACACTACACCAAATTGTTAAACGTCCACTATAACGTTTTTTTCAATTACCGTTTAAATTCAAGAAAACGAATTTCCAAAAAAAAACCTTGTTAAGATTGGCGCATAATAAACAAATCTCGCAAACTTGTCTGCATTATTCAAGCATTGTTCGACTTGTATTTTATAAGAAAAATCGACTATTTTCTTGAACATTCTTCTGGTAGATGATTTACTGAAGTTCATTTTCAAATACATTTCCCACAAACTTCTGCTTATTGATTGTAAAACCTGCATGAACAGCTTGATCCCATTTAACTGAACTGTGCAAGCCCTAAATTTTTCAACGAGCGTTTTATTCCTATTAATTTCTTCTGGCTGGAACTTTTCTCTAAATCGATTGAATAACAAACTAGAACCATTTGATCGATTGTACGAGCTACAAAATTTTTCATTGTTAACACCATTTCCAATCCTTTTAATATTACATTACATTGTTAAGTTTGTATAACTAGCATTGATACATACATTACCGCTCATAGAAGTTTTTGGCGACTATTTCGGGAAACTATTACAATTCTGCGAAATTATAATTTAACTTATTTATAGATGTATTAGATGTTGGATTAATGTAAAGTGCTTGCATATAATTTAAGAATAACGATCTAAGTACTTTATATAAATATAATATCCAGGGCAAAATGTACACCAGAAATTACTAATGTGTTTTATTGCGGTAGGTTTTTATTACCCTAAAGTACTCGGAACCTTCTCATTACTTGCAGCGAAGAGAAAAACGCTAGGTGCTGTGAAATTTAGTCATTGTTTATCGTCCTTGCAGTAAAGTATTGTGCTATCAATTTTTGTGTAGTGAAAAATATTTACTAAATTTTAAAAAATCAATATTTCAAAATGCTAAAACGGACATCAATAACTACACAAAAACGATCACCTGTGATTACACTATACGAAGTATATTTAGAATATGCAATTGTGAAAAATTACAAATAAAGAAATCAACGTGTATTATACAATAGTCCGGTATCAACCAGATACTTCGCGAATTACAACACCAGCTGAAGATTTAAGGCTTATACTATAAGCAAACCCAATTGTCGGTTAATTGTGCCAAATATTGCCTAAGAAGGCTAAAAAAGGAAAGCCTCATAACCGGTAATCGACAATTGGTAGAAACGCATCATTATTGCTCCGTAGATGACGGGTGAAGGTTCTTTGGATTGACAAATCTAGATTGGGCGTTTATGGACAAAGGCGCGGGAAAATGCTTCTCTAATACATTGCCCTACTGTAAAGGATGGAGGCAACGAAGGACTTAGTAAGAAATAATGGTATTATGTAAAAAATAATGACAGAAGATTTCTGTATTCTCTATTAGTATCAGTATTGAAAATATTGCATTATGTCAATATCTTCAATACTGATACTAATAGGGGAAAACTTTGTTGTCAGCAAAAATTATTTACACATTCAAGCAAAAACTATCCTGCAAAAAATGTAGTGGTTACTTGAAGCCTTGATCTAATTCCATTGAAATTGTTATGGGATGAAATGGACAGAAAATAAGGAAATACTCTCCAGCTTCAAAAAGACATCTCTGGCAGCTTCTTCAAGAGTAATGGAACAACAATTCAGTCGGAATTCTTAGAAAGCTAATAAAATGGTGTAGTTGTGCAAGCTGTATTGAATGGCAGAGGCGGATACTTTGACCAAAAGAAAGTGTGAGAAAAAAACATACACAATTACTATTTTAAATATTTATTTATCATTTGCTTATTGTTCATATAGAATAACAGAATCGACAAATTTTACTTCCGTTTTATTTTCTCTCATCTAGTTTTGCGTCCTATAAATTTTACTAGTTGCCCAAATTTTCATGAGCGGCAGAACCATTTGCGCGTTTATATTTGATGAGCTATTTACGAAGCTCTTTGTTCTGTCGTATAATGTCAATATCATGATCATTATACGATACTGCACATTCAATCGTAATTTCAATTTAAAAAATAATTTAGAAAGAGGTGATTAGCAAAATTCGAAGATGCTTAATTATATGCTCAATTAAAATCCTTTTAATACAGAATTATTTATTTTTACACTTTTAATATGCTTTTCATGATTCTGTCAACTTTGAAATAAAAAATATTAAAACAACAAAATTAAAAAAAAGTTAAGAATTAAGTTTGCAACAGTTTCAAACTTTTATTTATTTTCCACCAAAACACAAAACGAAAAAGAATATCTTAAAAACATATTTGACTTGTACAAAAGGCATGTACATCAAAATTACATATTTATGTACTTTTTTGTGAAATTTGAATTAATATTGGGATGAAATGGAAATAACTAGGGAGGAGGGCGAGGAGATCAAATTATGAAAATATCACTCAGTTATATATACACAAAACAATTTCAGAGGGAAAGATATGCAAACCAAACTTGTAAAAGTTAGAATTAAAAAACTATTTTATAATCAAGCCATAAATTCTGTTTTTTTTTCACATTACTAATTTTTTGTATTTTTAAAATACTAGCGTTATTATAACAAAGCAAAAAATAACAATTTCTGCATAAATATTAACATAAATAACTTTTAGTTACTGAAAAATTTGAAGTGCCTTTATCACGGAATTACAAGAAACGTGAAAAGTCCATTTTGTCATCGAGAAAACATGGACAGATACGAATGACCCCGTCAAATAGTCTAAACTCGAAGTATAATTTTACTGGAAGTAGAAAATGGATTTGTAAACAAAATTATCAACATAAAAAATAGAAAAAACTGATTCTTGAAGATAATTTACTTACAAGTTTACTGCTAAACTGCTAAAAAATAGGAAAACAAAGTGCTTCATAATTATTAAGAAATATATAAAATAATTTAATGATAGGCTACAAGTCTAAACAATTCTGAAGATCCTGAAAAAGTTTCTCTAAGTGTATATTTTACTTACCTGGGGATTCATGTCCATCAGAGTTAAGTTGAAGATGTCTTGAAGATCTGGTTAAACCTTTCTATTTGGTGATTTGTACTAACAGACAATCTTGAATATTTTAGTAAGACTTAACAACTTACAAGCAAAAATCAATTCGTTCGAAATATAATTTTTAGAAGAAAAAAATTCCAGTTGTGGTTCAGCTAACTTGTGTTATAGCACAGGATGATGTGGCACCAAATTATATTACATATTCATGCTTCGCCAGCGAAAGCATGAATCATTCTAAAAGAAAATTTTACAAAAGAAAATTTATAATTTTCTATTTAATCTTTGTGTTAGATATTCATATTTCCTCAGGGGCTTTCTATTCTGTATACTAGTTTCAAAATATTCACTTATATTTTGTAATACCATTCATTTATAAACTTTATAGACAAATTTTAATATGAATATCTATAGAAGAGAACATTTCGACTTTTATTAATATTCTATATTAATTTTATAACAGAATTCATAGCATGAATAGAATATAATTAGTTATAAAAAAATATGTATTTGGATAACATAAAAGCAGGTTATAAAAGGGACTTAATTAAATACATGATAATTATTGATAAGGAAGATAGATCTCATTTCTTCAGAATCACTGAACCAGGGATAGAGGGCGAACGTTGTTCATTTTTATTGAAAGAACATATAATTTAAAAAATGAAAATGGGAATGAGAACTGAAAAAGGAAAAGAGAAAGAAAATCAAAAAGGAACGTGATGAGATGAGTATACGTTTTACAAATTCTCTACAACACTAAAATCTTGTTTTTTTTTCTTTTCGTTTAATCATTAATTAATAAGTAGAAAAGTTTTAAATCACAAGTTTTCTTCTTCTATTTTCAACTTGCGTCAATTGGCTACACGATGTATCTATAAAAAAAAAGATATCATGTTAGGTACATTTACATATTTCTTTTCTTCTTTTAAGAAAAAAGAGAAAATAGCACCGATTATCTCTGCATTTTAATGAAATGGTATTAATTTTAATTAGCCGAAAAACGAATTTTATGAATGCTCTGCGCAAAGTACTATTTAACTTCTCTAAATTTAAAACTGCAATTACAAAACACATTCTGTCAAACAATTACCAAAAATTGCAAAATACAAAATATGAGCAGTTCTGTTGAATAAGATACTTGATTTACCACATTTCCTAAATTTTTAGTTAAAACTTTACGTACATGAGTACATGTGTGAGACAGGGCATTATCATGGTGCAAAATCTAGGAATTGTTATACCACAATGCCATCTTTTCTAACGAACACAAATGCTTCATAATGCCCAAATAATATTGTTTGTCTCTTCAGAAGGGGTTTCGAGTAAACAGTACTACGATAGTAAAAGAAAAGTGAATACGACTTTGATTTTTGAGAGGTTCCAATGTATTTTTGTCGATTTCGATTTGGTATAAATGCGAAGCAAGCTTCAGAATTCATACTTGTCAAATAGGTAAACCCTCGTTTCGTTACCCATTATAAATTCTTTCAATATGTAAGATCTGAACTGTCTCATTCAAGGATATCTTCAGCAATCTATTTGCGGTAGTCTTAATGTGTTTTATTATGTAATTTATTATGTAATAATGTAATCTGAAAAAATTTCAAAATTGTTTTTCTAAATATTTTTAAATATTTTTATCTATTAAAAAAAGCGCAGTCACACATACGTCGACTCACAAAACTAACAATTATAAATAAGTTGGTTGACAGATTACGCCAAAAAAATTAGGTATATAGGTACCAATTTACAGCAAAAAATACTTTCGTACCTTATACGAGGGCTTTCTAAATGAACAATTGCCAGTAATTATTTGACTTAATATTTATCTCGCTTTATTTCGAAGACATAAGGTCTCAAAATACAACCATGCTCAGATGTATTAGACACCCCAGGTAAAAACCCTTATTCTCGGTATTATCCAAGTCTGACTGAAATTAACCGTAAAAATAGTTAATGGTATTTACAGAAATGCGTTTTTGAATACCCTAGTTAATCCCCTATTGAAAAGAATAGGTGGAAAGGGGAAATTGTGGATTTTAGAAATTTAGTGTCATTCTAGCAGTGTGTGAGCAACGTGCGTTTGTGAGTTTGTGGTAGAGATCAATTAGATTATCCTATTTTTTCACGTTGTGTCAGTTATTTGTTGAAGAAAAATGCCTAAAACGCGCGAGTTGTCGGTAAGGGAATGCGCCCAAATAGTGCTACTGCATTCCCAGAAGTTATCAATAGCTGCAATTGCAAAAAAAAAAATTTTCGCGATGTGCAGTCCGTACAACCATTAGTCGCTATCAGGAGAGTGGGTCGTTTGTTAACAGACCAAACAGTGGCAAAAAACCCTGTACCTCGATTAGAGAAGACAGAATTTTACGAAAACTGGCTCTCAGTGATAGGAAAAAATCGTCGAAACAGCTCGCCAGTGAGCTGAAACAGCGTCATCGCGTAACAGTTTCTGCGCAAACAGTGAGAAGGCGTCTCCAGCGTGCTGGTTTACGAGGGTGTAAAGCGCGACGTAAACCGCTTTTAACTGACGCTCATAAAAAGAAGCGGTATTTATGGGCCAAACAACATGAAAATTGGACAATCGAGAAGTGGTCGAAGATTCTTTGGTCTGATGAATCGAATATCGAGGTATGTAAGTACATCTTCATGACTAATATTCTTATCGTTGTATGCAATTCAGTCTACATGTAACATTAAACAAAATTAATCCTGTCTAAGTGCTAACTTTCTTCTTTTGCCTGTCAGCTTTGGGGACTAGCTGGGACGCTATACGTTCGGCGTAGGCAAGGGGAAGCTTGTGAACCACAATGTATCACTCCCACAGTAAAATTTGGAGGTGGTAGTATCATGGTTTTGGGTTGTATGTCTGCATACGGTGTTGGAGAAGTGTACCTGTGCGATGGACGGATGAATAGCCAACGCTATTTAGCCATGTTGGAGGAAGTATTAGAACCGCCTGTGCTAAAACTATTCGACCAGGATATTCCACAATACATTTTTCAGCAAGATAATGCGCACTGCCACAAATCGGGAGCTGTAATGCGTTGGTTAGAGGAAAACACAGTGGGGGTATAGGATTGGCCGCCACAAAGTCCCGATTTGTCGTCCATTGAAAATTTGTGGCGTATCTTAAAAACTAAGATCACGGAACATAAATGCCTGTCAAAAGCAGAATTATCAACAAAAATTCGCGAAATATGGGCTGCAATACCACCGGCAGAGTGTTACAATTTAGTAGCAAGTATGCCTCGACGAGTGCGAGCTGTCATTAAGGCCAAGGGCGGAGCGACAAAATATTGATAAATTGTACTATATTACTAAATAACACTTTGTACATAATTTTCACAACAGTTTTATTTTCCTCACCTCTCTTTTGACTAAACTATATAAACTATATATGTATGTATGTACATAAATTCGTAAGGTGTCTAATACATTTGAGCATGGTTGTATATAATTGCGTATATCCAACATAGGCGTTCATCGAAAATCAAATTCTATTTCTCAAATTAGAAAATAGTAGATATGCTTCACGGCATGCTGAATTGTTCAAGCTGCTTTATTCCTTATTTCTCGTAAAGGATCGGCACTACTTTCGTTCGAAGAAGTTCTGTTTAACTAAATATGGCATCAAGCTAACATTAAACTATTCTAAAAGGTTTCTATATTTTATTGCGAATATTGAAATAATATTCGAAATTAATGTTTACATTTCGATTCATGTTATCCTCTCTTTTGGTATTCTTACAAGACATTTCAAGAGTGTGTTAAAGTTTTCATTCGAAAAAATCGTCTTCTCTTTAAGTGGCATTTGGCTGTCGGAAATGCTTATACCATTCGAAGTCAATTCTGGACAGCAAGCCGTCCTAATTTCCCGCACAACAGTCACTCATTGCTAACTGAACGCTTCAGAGCTAACGTATTTAGTCACGTCACACAGTAAGCTTAAATAGAGGATCTACTGTTTTATACGCACATTCCATAAAATTTCTCCAAACTCAGTTTACTATGTTTGTAATGGTATACTCAAATCTCTTCTCTAATTACCCTTATAAGAAAAGTCCTCACTTTTTATAAAAACATTAATTTTGTTCTGAATAGTTTTCTAATGATCAACTATTCCGACAATTTGCTATCTTCAAATCTTGTTTACTATCTAATTTTTATATCTCTAATCCCTGTATCGTTTTCCTCGTACTTTCAATCATTGAGAAATGATTCTCTGCCCTACATAAATTATTTCTATTAACATTTCACAGGCATACTTTTGTATGCACTACTGCTGAATATTCTCTGGGTTATTGCCTTGTTTTGATAGAGACCTTTAACAATTCGTTTTTTAAATCCTAAATCGCTAATTTTAATTTAACTAATGCTACATACTTAAAAAAGTAAAATTATTGCGTGATTAGAACTAAATTTGGAAGCACTACATACTTAAAATGTCACAGATGCTGCTACAATATTGTCAAAATCGTACTTTCTGTTCATGTCCAGGCGAATTACGTAAAAACGACCAACCTTTTCTTATAAGTTTAATTAATTTAAATAAAAGATCAGAATGTTTTACGCTGTTATTAGGAATTCTAGAAAGTTCTGTATTATCTTGCTTTTCTTATTTTTCTAGAATGGAGCCTTATTTTTTGCAAAATGCATGTGGTTTGAAGAAAGTCGAGAATCAACGTTTGAAAAAATTGAGAACCAACGCTTTTGCTAAGACTTGCTAATTACATTGGACAAAGTTTTTTTGCCGTAGAACATCTATAATTCTGCCTGATTAGTGGCTAAATTTTATACACGCATTGTATTGGTTCTTATATGTAGAAATGTTAGCTGTTTTTGATTATATTTCTTGATAACGTCTCGATTATTTCTCAGCCTAACATAATTTCCTTTATGGCAATTAAATTATTTCAGTTTGTCAATTTTTGTATATTTGTAAAAAAATTGGTATTGATATTAAATCATTTAGTTCAACTTCATTACAACAATCTTTCAGAAGTATTCATCTATGACAAAGGCTGACTTTTGAAATTGTATTAGTTTTTTCGTTTTCAAGCTGCCGAATTGATGGGAGTCATGAACAATATATGAATGTATATCATTATTGATTAATTCATGAACATAAAATTTCATTCAATCGGATATACTAAATAGTTCAAATTGACTTTGATTTTATATACTTCATCATTTATAGCTGTTTATTTTATACTGAATGAATACTGCATAAGCAATGAGGCTTTTCATTTAAACGTGATTTCTTAAAATTAAAAGAAAACTTTTGAAAAAGGGTCTGTATTATATTTACCTTAATGCGGCATCGATCTGGGTATATTACACATTTCACAAGATTGAACGTCGGCTGGATTTAAATATGTGCAGAATGGACAAGTCCATTGCGTTTCATTTTGAGAACCCGTACCGATAGATATACTGCCAGCGGCTACACTTCCCGGCCTGAAAATGAGTAAAAAATATTTCTAATATGAATATAATGTAAGAAAGGACTACCTTGATGGTGGAGGAGAACTGGCAGCTATTAATTGTTCTACAGTCGCCCAGTGTTCAGATCTGGACCATTCTTGTGCCGCTTCTGCGTTTTTATATCGGATAGCCTCCAGAAGAGGTCCCATGTAATCCCTCATCGGCAACATGTCCATGGTGGCAATATATAGCAACAAATGAAAATCGCTCATCGCTGTCAAAAATTCATTCGGAGAAAATTGTGCCAGATAGGTGGATAACGCATTGAAATCTTGTATATGTCCATCTACAAGTCTATTTTCTACGGGAAATGTTTGTTTCGTAGTATCACTGTTGAAAGTGTAAGTTGGCGTTAATGGTGTTGATGCTGGAACATCTAGCAACAGGTACTCCACAGGCAACGGTCGAGCCAAGCGGGAAACTTCGTTTCCATAACTATCTTTTTCCTATGTACAAAATGAAAAAACATTCATGAAATAACGAAAAGGTGAAACTCGAAATTAAATTATATATTATTTATTTGGAATGTAGGTTGCTTTAAAAGTTTGAGGTTCAGATACTTCCCATAAGGTGGCGCTGTTGAAAATATTTTTGTTGTATTCTCTGAGATTTTTTAGGCCAAACAACATTTACAGATTGCTAGCATATGCTGACTTCTTAGTAATTTTTAAATAAAGTGAGTTTTGTAAAAAAAAAAACGGAATTAACGTGCGAACATTTTTGAGTCAAGATTTTCTACAATTTTAAAGACGACCTCATCCGATAAGTGTTGGCAAAAAATCAAGCGATTGTTTGGTAATGAAGCACCATCCTTGGTGACTGTTGAACGGTGGTACAACGCGTTCCAGCGTGGACGTGTTTCGCTCAAAGACGAGCATTGTGAGAAACGGCCAGCCACTGCAGTCACTCCAGAAAACAACGTCGTGTACAATATAAAAAAAACTGTTAACCACTGCACGTACAGAGAAATTTGGTTTCATTGGGAATAGGTATGACCCAAATCAGAATTATTCTGCATGATCAGCTTACCGTCAGAAAGTTTTGCGCTCGATCGATACCATACAATTTAACGGAAGCTCAAAAGCATGTATGGATTGATGCACAAAAAAAAACTTTAAAAATTCAACCGAGGTCGAGCAAAATCAGTGTACGACATCACCAGCCTACAGAAGTGAGACGCGAACGAAGCTCTGAAAAGAAATGATGTCTCCTTTTTTCGGACACACAGGTCATCTTGCTACTATTCCGCTAGAAGATCTTTAAGCTGCCAGCGCTGAATTATATACAACCATTTTTTTGTCAACTGTGTTCCAAAAAGTACGTGAAAAACGACCGAGAGGACGAATCATTTTCCGTTCAAACAATGCATCACCACACAACGCATCTCAAACATCAGAGTGTTTAGCCGCTGCACGAACGGAATTGATGACTCATCCGCCATATACATAGTCCCATTCTGGCATTTTATGACTTTTTATTCTGATACATAGAAGACAAAATGCATGGATTGAAACTTAATAAAGGGCACAATGTTTTGAGAACTGGTTCCACCGAATGCAGCGGTGCATAAATAAAAAAGGGCGAGTATTTTGATAAACAATTTAAAAAAATTGGTTAAAATAATTGATTTTTTCTGGATCATCTACTAAATTTTTAAAGCAACCTACATACTTAATATGTTGATGACGGCATGCTCTAATAACACCCACGTAGTTTTTAAATTATTTATTAATAATTGGAAAGATTCAGAAAAGTGTGTAGCGTTTAACAAGTGTAATATTTTATCAAGAAAATCCTATAAAAAAGTTTTTATTAAAAAAATCAAGAATATTTCTTTTACTCAGTCTATTCATTTCATTTCATTATTATTATTATAATAAATGTTTACGATAACACTTTAATAATGTTCTTTCATGTGACACTTAAAAACATAGGTATTCTGTAAAAATATATCCTGTGTCGTTCTTCCGTTTGTTTGCAGTACATAGGCGGCATATCCTCCTTTAATGTTTTTGTTTCCAGTGCCAACACTTTGTTCTAAAATATGCTGCAACATATTTCTAAGTAATCTTCATGTATTGGTGGATTGCCATAAGGAGCACGTCTGGTACATATAAATGATCCATATTATCCAATTAGAAACTGCTACTTCTTCTGCTTCAGAATTGTCCAATTTTTCGTAAATTGACGTTTTAAATAAGTAAAAATATTTATACTTTATTTTATTTTTTTGCAGCGTTTAACTTTTACCTATTACAAATAAATTGAACAACGCATAATTTATTATTTATTTTTTTGCAGGATAGAAGGGTAAATATTGATCTACTCCCATGTATTATACTTGTCCATACAAGTAAGCTTTATTTTTGTAGTACCATTTCAATAAATTGCATCGATGTGCTAGTATAATGAATTGCCTAAATCATTGTATCCTTCCATGAAATAAAAACATCATTTCTCCTAATTTTAGTTCTTTTGACTTCAGAATGGAAGCCGTTTATTAATTCTAAAAGTTCCGCATATGCTTACTTTTCCCCTGAATAAATTTTTTGCACTATTACAATAATTATATTGGTAGATACGATATCATTCATTATGGTTCCCTCCTTTCTTTCATAAATTTCAATATTCCCAATATATTCTGTAGTAACTACACATATCACTCAAGCGAGGAGATCGTACTCTAGACTCTTTCCCAGATTATATGTTCGAAATTTGTGTCTCTCTCTTCATAGACAAGACATTATTATGGAAGGATCTTCATGCGATCCTTTTTTTACAGGAGCAATAAGGAAAATAAGAGCAAATCTTTTTTTCATTTGCTTTATTTCATCTATCCACAATATTAAAATTCTTCAATTTAAGCATGACTTGGTATATCTAACAACACATCTTCACAAATTTCGGTGCTATATTAGACAGACTAATCGTCCATTTCTGACTGCCTCCTCGATACTAAGTAAAAGGTTTTCAAAAATTTTATAGAAGATTGACTACCTAACGATATTAATCAAGCATGTAATGTAAAACACAATCATAATATTTTGCTTATATTGTAGTATCCATTGCTTTTTTAATGTTGTATTTAATAGTAGTTTACATTTTTAAAAGATACAGCATAAAGTATGTAAGACGCGAATTAGCGTCTTCCGAGACATCAATGTGTAACGTTAGCTGCGTTAAAGTGTATCATACTAGTTTTGCAATGATCATTTTCAAAATCATCAAAATACTAATTAATTCTAGTCGTAAAATGAAAATTTATGAATTGAGAACAAAACAAATTGAAGATATTTCGAAATCACAATTTATTAATTTTTCTAAAAGGAAAGACATTTTCACGATAAATTTCTTTTAAATAAATGCTGCTTTCAATTTGTTCTGAAAGAAATTATAATGTATTCCATTAGCGGACATTGTATGCGCTTTTTTAAATTTAAAAAACTAATGGTATTACTTTCTCAAACGAAGAAAATTTATTCTCTTTCTGTGCTGCAAAATTGACACGAGTTTTCGAATCTTAAACGTTGTTTGACTCTGAAGTTATAGTTCAAAGTCAAACAAAGTTTCATCGAACAAAAAAATAAAATACTAAAATTTTGGAATATTCAATAAACGAAACTTTTGTAAATTTTCATTATGTAACCCAGTCCTATAAAATATTAACCGCAGAGAACATTATCATTGTTGAAAATTCTGTACTTTTAGCTATTGTATAAAATTTTGAAAAAGTAGTGAGTATTATGACCAATGTCGTAACCTTCGGTTACGAGTACTGAGCTTCTATACTGTCATTTGAAACTTTGGGATGAGAAATTAAGAAAAACTTTTGCAGTCGATTGTTACTGGTATCTCAGATAGAGAAATAAGTCATGAAATTGTAAGATAATAAAATAACATTAAAACTAA
Organism: Dermolepida albohirtum; assembly: GCA_031893035.1. Lineage (NCBI taxonomy): Eukaryota > Metazoa > Arthropoda > Insecta > Coleoptera > Scarabaeidae > Dermolepida > Dermolepida albohirtum. The sequence continues at coordinate 421,588 of JAVIWB010003857.1, read as the reverse complement.
TGCCCGAGGATATTGACCAAAGGCTTCACGTGAGTGTCTTTAACAATATACTTGTCCAGACAGCATGGCAGTGTATAATTGTTTTTGTGTTTCCTTTTTATATCAGTTGAGTTAAGAATTTATGGTGCAATTTACGTAGTTCCGACTAAAATATATTTTAACATGTTGACTGCTGCATTAGTAAAAAAACATCTCGCTTCTTTTGGACAGAACTGTTTTATTCTCAGATAGGCGAGTGATAACATTGTTAGTGTCAATAAATGTATTTCCCCTAAAATTCATTTAAATTTTACTTACAACAGGTGGTTATTTTGTTTTTAATTTTTATTAATTAAATTTAAAAACATATATTTAAGTATGTATTACTTATACATAGATATCTTATTAGTCTTTTTATTTTCTGTACATAGTTTCAAATAGATATACAGTTTATTTCTAATAATAATCTTTACAAATTCAGTTACTTTATCTGGTCACCCCAACATCAATTCATATCTAAATTTTATCTAAATATATCTTGAACATTTTCCTAAACTTCAAATGTCAATAAAACTACACATGTACCTATATGTGTATTTTATTACTCTTTTCCTTGGTATTTACAATGAGCTATATTATTTATCTCGTTAAAAAATGCCACGGCAAGAGAATAAATAAAGGTGTGTTAATATAGAAATGAAAAAAAAAACTTCGGAAAAAAACTCTTTATCGAAAATTAAATATTTAAAAGGGGAATACATTTATACATCTAACATTCTTGATTAAATTTCAAACATTACTGCAAAGGCGGCTCAAAAATGACTCAACGACTATAGCTATTTCACTTCAGTAAAACATTTGCTTTAAATGAGTTAAAGCATGTGTATTATTAATTACAAATAATAGATTTTATTTTGTGCAAATTATTAAAAGAAAAGAAATTAAATTTTAAAATTACGTATTCATTAATGTTCTTATTTGAGGTTATGTTGATAATATATTGTCTATATACTCAGTAGGGATGAATAATCCGTAAATGTAGGTTAAAACGTATTGATAAGGTACAAAGCATTGTTTCGGTTGAAAAAAGGCAACCAAAATCCTTGGATGACATCAGTCCATTTTATGTTGTATAAATACACCCGAGAGTTCATTGTGGCTAAAAATAAATAAATATTTCAATACAAAGAATAACCCGTTTCTGTCCGAAAAAGAGCACAAAACAAAACGTCTACAACATAACAACCGTTTAAAATATTTCCTGCGTGTGTTGCGCCTCTTTTTGACGATTTTCAGCGATGTCGAATTAAAAACAGGCACCGTTATTTTAACACGAAAACCACAATGCAAACGTATATTGATCACAGTTCGAAAATGGCGCCGCGCATTAAGCGAATGAAATTAGCGACGGCCAGGGAGAAGTGGGAACGGGACCTGCGCCAACTTCGCGCGAGTGTCCAACAGTCGTCAACATGATGTGGCACATCGTGTAGCGGCCACAATAATTTTAAGTTTTTTCGTAAAACTGCCGATCCTGTCGGCACCAAATAATTATGTAATATAAATCTCAATTAGTTAAACTTTCGTTTACCGTATCCGTAAGAATCGCAACATAGTACAAAAACGCGAAAACCGTTGCCGAAAATCGAAGTTTTTTAACGACCAAAACGTTACGTATCGTATATCGGATTTATTAAGGCTGTGTTACAACGTATATATTACGGTAAGCACTGTTACATCTGCTTGTTTTTTCCGCTTAGTGTACGTATATATACACATTTCTACGTTATCTTGTTTATGGACGACATAATGTTTTAATTTGCTTGTTTCCTATATGTTTTTTTACATGTAATGTTGTTATTATCTTGCTAGGCAATTGTCAAACCACGCAGTAGCAGCGAACACTTGTTCGGTTACAACAATCGAACGTTATTTGAAAATTTGGCGGCAAACGGCATTAGATTTTTGGGTTATAATTCGTTTTAAATAAAAAGAACATACGCCATCGTACTTCAATATGTCTTACCTACAGTTAAACATATTGACAAAGTAAATTGTTTTTTTTTTTACTTAACAATACTCTTCGCTATGACTTCATCTAAATCTATTCGAGAGAAACGCTTAGTTCTACTTTCACAAGGCACGCACTCATGTTTCAGACAATAAGGGTTATATTTGCGAATTTTGCAATGAAAATTATGTAAAATAAAAAAACGCGTTTTACATTGATTTCAGACATAATTACATTTATATCTACGATTTATCAGTAAATTAACGTCATTTAACGTCAGTTATGATTCGATATTTGGCTTGCATTTCCAACTTTTTAGGTTAAATTAGTTATAATTTAGCATTTGACGTTTGTAAGCATCGTATCACATATTCGGAAGGAGATAAAATTACATTTTTTTTTGTGTCTAAGCAGGAAATATTGAGCATGTATTAGCGAAATTATTTACATTTACTACGTTGTTACTTAACTTTGTTTTTATTAACTGCATTTAGAATAATAGTAATAATAAATTGGGTGCTAATTATAGTACGGATGCATTTAGGCGGTTGAATGAAGTACAATAATTGTAAATTCTTTCAAGTTTTTATATTAACATTGGTAACGTTAATATTTTTAGGAAATTTTGTCGGTTTGTAAAAGAATATCAACAAGTGCAATTCCGCGTGCCCTCCAAAGCTGTTCGCCTTATCATATTTGACATGTATTTATTTTATTATGGTTCCTGGAAATTTTCGATAAAAAACTTCTGTTTCCAGATTTAAAGTAATAACATCTTATTTTATTTAGATTTAGTTTTACAAGTATTAGCAACAGTATATTATTTCATTTTCCATCCAAACACGTATAGACAAATCATGTGCTCTTTTTATGTAAAATGAAGTAATATAATTTTGTTAATAATTATAGAATTACAAAGAATGTTAAAAATGAAGCCTTTTATGCAAAATTCTGTAAAAGTTCAATTTTTTTTTTACAAAACTTTAGACAGATTTAATTAAACTAAAGCAACTTTTTAAATTAGGTGTAGATATTTTGCATATATTTAATTGATATGCAAATAATTTTAATATTGTATTAGTATTTACTGTATACATCAATATTAAGACTTTTACATAATTGTGTAATGTGTGTAAATACATTACTACTAAATAAAAATAACGGAATTAGTTTTGGGTTTAACTTAAAATTAACCTTGAAACTTTTCCGCAATAAAAGGTGCTTAATTTTTTTAAACCATGTTCTATAGTGTGCATTATGATATTCTAATTTATATACATATACAAATGAAAGTTGTAGATGTTTAACTTAATATATCCCAAACAAATTACAATACTTTTAGATTATTTTGAGCCAAGGCTATTTTGCCTTCAATGGTTTATACAATTGTATACAACTACTACTATTACTATTACGTACATATATAATTGTATGCCTTGCGCTAGATATAATAAAAATTCACATAAAAATTCCTAAAAATATTTTATTTCTTTTTGTTTTCAAATTTGGAAATATTCTTTCTTGTTCATATGAAAAATTAGCTAATCTGTCCTATTGAATCATGTACACACATTACAAATTGCGAATCGATTTCACGTTATTTAATTGGTTCTGAGACACGATATTTGGTACATTTATATTTCATGTTACAAACATGCAAGTTGAACGTCTTGCAGATTGTCCTACTACTATCATTTAAGAATTAATTTTAAATAATAAGTGAATGGCTATATCGCGAAATTTGTGGAGAAATTCTTTTAATTTTGTAACTTGACATTAAAATTTTTTTTCTATTATTAGTGAATGTAAATATGGGAATACTATTTTGTGATATTCAAAAGGCACTTAGAAATATTAAAGTGCGTTTCACATTCATCACCTTTAGCACCCTTAGATATATAGAACATATGATTTTATTTAGTACATATCCAAATTTGGATATGTAATTTAAACACTAAAATTGGTGAAACCTGTTCGTTCATCACCTAATAACTATTCAAAACATGCAATCTTGACATTATAGTGAACACGACATAAAATGCGAAATGAGATTTAATCCTTCTAAAGACGTCTCTTGGGTGAAAAAAAAAGAAAAGAACTTCAACTCACTTCTTTTTTGCTGTCACATAGAAATAATACAAGAGAAAAAAGCATGCAAAAAAAATTCATTCGAAACTGAAAAATCAAAGATATAGTAATATTTTTTTTTTATTAAAAAAGAAATGGAAATACCAGTATTAATTAAGAAGGAAAATGTCTCTATAATGTATTGGTAGATACAAATAATTTGTAAAAAAAACATTTTTCAAATTTTAAGTTTCATTTAGTTATTTTAATTTTCCACCTTTCAGAAATGGAATCCGTAGTTCCGGAAATTGAGGAGTTGATGTTATGCGGTTATTGCAAGAAAAAATTTAACGACACGGACCAAAGCCCGAAACTTTTGTCGTGCAAACATTATTTTTGTCTTCAGTGTCTGAAGACCTCCCTGAACAAGGGCCATGAGCTCTACTGCATCCATTGTTGGAAGCCGACCGAAATAACCGATATAGGACCCGAATCTCTGCAGACTTATGTGCCGGTCCTATGTCTCACTAAGAATTTCTCACAGATGAAGTTGGGTTGTTCGAAGCCGCCCGATACGAAACCGCTCAAGGTCATCTCCGAGAATTGCCATACGCACGCCATGCCGCTAGCCCTCTGGTGTCACACGTGTTGTTCAGCCGTATGTAGGGCATGTGCCACTACGAGCGAACACACGAACCATCAAATCAAGTCGCAGAACGAAGCCAAAGATCAGTTGGTTTCCGAACTTCAGATGGATCTGACTTCCATGAATAAAATGTTGAACGAAATACAACGGCTTGCGATGCAACAACGCGAATTCCTCGTCAAGATATTAGAGGCGTGTGTCACGTTGAAAACACACGTCGAGGCCGACTTAACCAACAATGTGTCTCATGTCGAACTATCGGAGACTCGTGATCTCCTAGCCAAGCTCAGGCTGAATCTTTCCATGGCCGAGAACCTGTCCGATGTCCACAGCCTATATAACAGTGTCAACATGGAAAAGCAAAGACTCCAAGTACGCTATCAAGATATGTACCTCCAGTGCCAGTTGGATGATCTCATCAAGAATTCGACGGTGATCTTCGATTTCCAACTGTTGAAACAAGCCTTGAATAACATACAGAGCGGCGACGTGCCGTTCCCGGGGAATTCCAGGATATTGCCGCCGTCCCAACAGAACCCTATACTCTTCCTGGCGAACTACTGTATGTCGCAGCTGTATTCCAGACATGTCCTCGCGAAACAAGTTAACGGTAACTTAGACTATCATAATCATAATACGATACCCGCTCTACCCCCGAATTACGTCGCTCCACACGCACCTCCCCATGTGGTCATAGCACCTCCAAAAAACGTCTACCAAGAAAACAACCTCCTCATGCCTAATATGATACATTCACCGCAATCTATCGTACGAAATCCCTCGAACATGTGTCCTGTTTATTATTTCAACATCGAAGTAAATGGTGCCATGTTAGGCCGAATACTTATAGAAGTTAGAGCAGACGTGGCACCAAAGATGGCAAAAAATTTTGGCGTTTTGACGACAGGAGAAGCGGGAATGGGTTACAAGGGTTGTTCGATATTCCAGTGTTGGGAGGGCGAAAGCGTTATCACTGGCGATTTCGAGTTGAACAACGGCCGCGGCGGACGGTCCATTTTCGAAGAGTCTTATTTCCTGCCGGACGACACGAAACTGCTGGCGGTCAGGGGTACGGTGGGCATGCGCAGGACGCAAAAACGACACGATAACTTGGGTATGGTAGGTTCGCAATTTCGGATAATATTGCAAGAGATGCGCGGATTTACGGGGATATTCGGACACGTCGTTGAGGGTCTCGAATTAGTCGAGAAGATCAGCACGTACGGGGACACGGCTGGGAAACCCACGAAAAACATTCTCATATCGAAATGCGGAAAGTTGTAGGTTTAGTAATTTGTAATTGATTTTTCTTATCTTCGTCTTCTTTTTTTTACGCGCCACCCCGTATCAATTACGAGACAAAAATTAACGAAAATGCCACACCTCCAAAAATCGTCTTTCATACCCGTATAATACAGGTGGCTCACATTAATAGATAAAAAAATGCAATAAGTTCTTTGCGTATAACTTATTTTGCAATAAGATATTCTAATATTTTAATAATTTCTCCTGTTTTCTTAAAGAACATTTTTATTTAAATCAATGATCGGCTTCTTAAAATTTTTTTGCATGCAAAATTTCCTATTATTTTTAACGATAATAACTGATTTTAAGACACAATTTTTAACATTTGTGATTTAATTCATGTTCACGAGCGAAGACTTGATATATCAAATTATTTCTAGAATATTTTAAAGATTTGTTTCTTTTTTTTATTATTATTTAACTGTTGAAAATTTAATATGCGCGGAGAATATCTCACTTAATGTAATTAAATTTGTGTGAGTCACCAGTTACTTATTTACAAAAATAATCCAAATAGATAATCTTTTTAATTTATAAAGTTAAGTATGGATAGGCCGCGAATAGAAAGGCTGTGAGTACGATTTTGAAATAAACACATTAATTTTATTTTAATTGAATAATTACTCCTGCGTATTCAGTCAGATTTATAATTCTAAACGTATATTTTTACAAAACATCGGTTGCACATGATTTTTTAATTTCCTGTAATATTTTAACGATAATTTTTGTCTCGTCTTTAAAAAAGTACAGAAACAATTTCTGCGGTTATTGTATAAAGAAGTTTTTTTTGCATAATCAAAACAAACTTTTCCGAAATAATTCGCGTTTCGTCTTGAGTGGATGCAAAAATATAAAATATATATTGATATAAAAAATATCTTGCTTGATACAAATTAACCGTACAAAAAAGATAAATGAAAAACTAGATGTTTTATATAAAAATAATTAATAATAAAAGTAAGTAAATATTTATGTAGCTTTTTGGAGCAACGCGTAGTTTATAAAATGAAACTGAATGATAAATCACGTAAGTTAAACTTAATAAACTTGAGAAAAGAAAACCGTCTTAGCTTCTATCGAATACCGAAATGACTATATTTTCGTATCGTGTTGTAATGAAATAAATTTAAATAATTAAATAAATGGTAGTGTATATATATTTAAAAAAATGTAAAAACAGGATTTAAAAAAAGTTGGTAAATATCATGTTAAAAATTATATAAACATTTCGACATCATATTAAGGGAAAAGGGAACTATTTTTTTTAATATTCAAGCAATTTTTGCAAACAATATGGTAGAATTTCTATTTTCCGCCATTAACAAATACCTTCTGAATTGAAAAAGCTTGAAAACAATAATTAATAGGTTTTCGGTTTTTAGAAATGATCACGTTCTCCTTATGGAGAATTTATTAACAAGGATGTTTAAGATACAAAACAAATACCTTAATCTTATATAGACTGCTTTTTATAAAGAGGAGAGCTTCAGATCTACAGCACAGGGTCTCTACTTACTATATTACATTTATTTATAGACATATTTTTTCCAACCATCCTTAAATTGTTTATTCATGTTAGGGGCGGATAATCGATCTTTTATTATAATTAACGTAAACCGTCATCATAACAAACAAAATATTTTTAAATAAGAAACTTAAAAAGCGAAAATTAATGTTATTAGCTTTTACCAAATATTAAAAGAGAAAAATTAATATATTTATAAAACTGTGGATCAAAAAAAGGCAGAATATTTAAAAAACTGAGAAAAGATGCGACCGATAATATATAATATAAATATATATATATATATCTATGTTATTTAAATTATTTTTCGATGTGTGATAGTCGATGTTGAAGTTTTTCAGATTTTAGAAACCAAGAAAAAAATATATAAGTAATTGAAATAAAATTAGCGCGAAAAAAAATCGAAATTATCGCCCGAAAAAAATTACAAAAAAATAATAAAATAACCGCTTCTCTTCGTGCGCGATTGTCGATATGTTAAAATTAAAAAGGGAAGACGTTCGTTAATATAAATATAAGGAGAAAAAAATTAATATCGGATATTTCGTTTTATTTCTTATTACAATTATACAGTGTGGCTTAGAAAAAGTGCAACAAAATTTAATATATCCGTTATTCTAGATTCATAAAGTATAGAACTTCATGTACATATTGATCTTAGTAAGTCTAGATTCGATGTCATTTAAATAAACAAAGATTTTTTGATCAACAATATTTTTATGCATTGATTATATACGAAATTTGACAACGGTAAGGTAAAAGCGCAATAAGTTCTGTAGTACTTAATCTATAATATTTTATATAATATTTTTTTACCATAAAATTTTAGTATTTTTTGTAATTTAATATTATTAGAATTTTCGATAGCGATTTATGTATGTGGCAACATTAGATAAGTTAACGTCATTAATTCGTCAATAATAAAGGAACTTATCGTACTTATACCGTGTATACCATACACTATTAATTTTTTAATTGCATTATATATAAAAAGTGGGTGAGATTATCTAGGGCGTCATATTAAAGCCGAAAGGCGGGCGTTTTGGCAAACATCGCGGTCCGGCAGTTTTCGAACGTTGTTAGGTGTGCTCATATATAGAACAATGCCGCGTAAAAAACGAACAATACATTTTGCGATTAATATTAATAAATAACAGTATACTGGCAGTCATATTGGATATGTTGTATGTAATCTAAGCAATCGCCTATTTAAACCAAAACATCTTCCTTGGATTTGCCGCATGCGTTTCTAAATTCCCTATAGAATCACCCACTTTGATGATCTACCATTAATAATTGATGCATCTTTTTCGAATCAGCATATGCATATATATATGTATATACAATCCACACACTGTTCTGATTTACGAATATTTCTTTCCGTGATCTTTCATGTTTTGTCTAAGCGAATACGATATGAAATAAATTGCCATAAAGAGGAACTTCAAAAAATAGCATTAATATAATTCTCTTTATTCGTAGTCCCTTACTCATTGTACGCCATTATTCCCAACCCTATCTCCTTCCGTCACTTCCGTCAAAAATTGTAAACTTTACTTGTCTTACGCGACAAATGAAAATGAAGAAACATCAGATTATTTTTTTATATTATACAGATGCAAGTAATATATAGATTTATATTTTGAAAAAGGAAATATATTGGGGACCTCCTATTGGTGTTTAGGTACGGTTAGTTTTCCTACACTCCCTTACCTCAAAATCCCGATTTATTTAAAATAAGTTTATTTAATCGTATTATACGTATAGTAAATATCTTGTAATATAATGTAAACGGTGTTTTGTGATCGGTAACAATAAGGAAAGGGCCTATTTTAGCGAAGCGAACTGAACAGAGGAAATAAGGGAAAAACAAGAAATATTGCGATTGGATTTTTTTTAATCGATCATGAACGATGTATTTTGTATAACCAACATAGTCTTAATGTGTTATTGTTCTTTCTTTCTAATTTCTTTTAATTATTAACTGATGTAGATGTATGTTAGAAGAAAACGGAGAGAAAAGAGACGCTTTTATATGAACTATGATTGTTATCTAATTTAGATTATAAATGATATAAATCGGGGATTTTTTATTGAAAAAGGACACATTATTTAAGCATATTGTTTGTGGAATATTTTACTTGTGTAATTTCCCTTTTTTGTTTTTTTGAGCCTCCTGCAAATCCTTATATGGTTAAAATAATTGTTCTCAACTTATAGCAGTATTTCTTATTCATTTTTATTTAATTTAATCTGAAATTTATCTGAAATGAATCAAGAATAATCGATATATAGACATAAATGGCATTTAACTAAAGTTTTACATGATTCTTTTTTTTAATAACCTTAACGTTTAATTATCATTATGTAATTCTTTTTTATTATTACCGATTCGTTTAGTGTTTATTACTATTATATTTTTCGTTTTTTGTACATTTTTGTCTTTTATTATTAATTTTTTTTTTTGATTAATTATTTGTGAATCAGAAATAATTTGTTGATTAAAAAAATTTCGAATATATGAATGTCTTTTAATTTAACGAAATATTTAAAAACAGAAAATCTTTTTGGTATTAATTTGTAATTCAAATGTTGTACATACCAGATAATCAATTTTTTCAAAGTGTTCGACAATGGTATATCGTATCGTTTAAATTTGTTGTTTTTTAAATGACTATTTTCTTCAGTTTTTATAATTTAAAACGAAGAAAGCTTCAAACGTTTCTTGTACAATAACAGTAAATAAGATTAATACACTAAAATACAAATTTGTCAACATGTACTCTTCCTATTCAGTTGTTACTTTAAAAAATTTTAATATATTGAATGTTAAACGTAATTGTAAGCAAATCATTTTTGCTATGAAGGCTCGTTTACTTAGATTGCGATTTTTAATATTCAATAATTTTGTACGCTACAAAGTAACCAAATTTGTTGAATGTTAAACCAATAATATAACAGAAAATTTTGAATTTCAAACTACATAATAAATTTATAATTAAGTTAAAACTCTTTTTTACGCTTAATTTTATCATTTGAATTTTAGTTTTTAAATTTAAATCGACTAATTTAATTGAGATAATCAAGTCTTTTTGGTGTTTTTTCAAAAAACATTTAAAATATTGAAAAAAGTGTTTTATAACGCCTGTTTTACAATAATTTTCCTTGAGACATAAAGTTCATTGACTAGTTAAAAAAGAAAAAATGAGACATTCATATATGTATGTACTTAGCTTTAGGTCTTCGACTAGAGATCGGCTAAATGTGTATGTCGAATGTAACTATCATAACTATAGGTTTGTTTATTAATTCTACATGGCAATTAAGTTCTATTAATTTTAAATTTTGGTACAAGAAATTTGTATAATACGTATGTTTCAGGTATTGCACGAAAATAGAAACTACCAATAATTTGTTTAATTGATTCTGTATAAAAGCCGTAGAAACTTAATTTTTAATTTAGAAACATTTATCAATAATTTTTTTCATGAACGTATTATGTACTTATCGAAATAAATTATTTTATGCTTGTAAAAGAAGTTTAAAGGTTAACTCAATTTGTCAAAGCATAAACCTAATTTGATTTATTAATTATAATGGTTAACTATTCTCTAATAATATCTATCTTTTTCAGTATAATAACTGAGTTTCATTAACGTATTTTGTACTTGAAATTGGGCTTTTGCGCTATTATTAACCCATTAGTTTGTTTTTGTTACAAGGTAGTTACAAACCGATAGTATGATATTTTTGATTTGGCCAAATCTCTTAGAATGCTTTTAAAAAGTTATGTAGTTCTCGTTAGAAATGTTTAAACTATTAATTATAATCGAAACTACGTGCATTATTTTCTGATTCTCAAACATGTTTAAAGGCACCCGAAATTTTTTTTAATGTAAGTATTATTTTTCAAATAAACGATTTTATAATTACCAAAGCAATGTCCGTTTTTATGTTTTTGTTGGTGTTTTCTTTTGTTGTTTTACAAGGGTCTATAAACTGGCGACTGATTACACATTTTTTTCATTTTTCGTCTTGAAATAGTTTGAATGAGGCTATATAGATAACAAAGTGGTTGTGTGAAGAAGAAAAATGCGACAGATCGTGTTTTATTTTTTAATATATTTTTTAATTATTAATATACTAGATGTGCATAAGTAGGAACGGACAATATAGTTTGTAAGCGTAAGCGGAAACATCTGTTATTGAATATTATAAATTTTATTAGTTCGTAAATATCTTTTTTAAGTCACATACATATATACGAAGAAATATACGCGAAAGGGTTAAATATATCAATTTTGATGTTAATACAAGTGAAAATACTATCTTCCTGCGCCACAGCGACATCCCGTAAACTTATTTTTCCCAACCATCACCAAAAAATTCGTAAAAACAGTTATACGCGCGTAAATCAATCGATTTGTTATAATGCTCTATATTTAAGATTTTAAATCAAATAAAGGGTATATTTTGTAACACTTTAAAATCTACTTGTCTTTTATTTTAACATTCTTTTGTTATGATACCTTAAAGTAATATACTAACTCCCCAATCACCCACTCCATATTCTATCACAATCACTATTCTTAATATATTTAAATATCTGTCAAAGATAAACAGTAACAAAATATGTGTTTTAGACAGAGAAAAAGAGAGACAACGAATTATTTTTTCTGTACTTGCGTATAATTATAGTAGTCAAAAAGATTTATTAAAACAAAACAGTAAAAAATGAATAGCATGTGACGATATATCTTGGAATAATACAATATATAAATTGACTATTTTTGTATATGTGTAGAGTTTAGAAAATATACGTTTCTTGCGAATATGGTTATCATTTCTTTTTAAACCCCCCACATGCATGAGGTGGTATTGACCTTGATTACTAAACAATAAATAGAAATGAATGCCAATACCACGGAAATTAGTACACTTATTCATAAACATACAAATATACAGATCACAAGTATTAGATATTTTCCAATTGGAATTTTTCCAACAGAATTACCACATGTCTGGTGGCTTCAAAAAAAAAAAAAATTCTCCGTAGCAAGGTGCAAGGTATATAGTATATAGTAAGGAATGATCTTAATTTCACAGAAGTGTTTAAAATAAACAGAAATTTTTGTAGAAGCAATAGAAAAACATAAATGCTGTCTATCACATCACAGAATATCTTGGAGACAAAGTTGCAAGATTTTAAAGCGCGTGAGTATTGAAAATAGGTATTTAGTAGTATTTTAGTAACCTCTATCTATATTAATTTGTGTCTTTAATTTTGTTACTTGGGGTTAACGTTATTGTGTTTCATTTCGTATATATTTATTTTCTGAAATAATCATTGTAGCTCTATGAAGCTTATATATTACATAGGCAACAGAGTCGAGTCCTTGTGCAATTAACCATGAGAAAACTATTACAAGCATCACATTACTGTGAAGAATTTCTTTGTTAATAAATACTGTTAAAAATCGTAGCCCGGTAAGTAATGGATTTAATTAAGTTCATATTTATTTTAAGTATTTATTTTAGACTTATCAACATGGATCTATGCTTATCAACTTCTTAAAAAACAGATTAAAATCGCATGCTATCCTAATAGTTTTTTAAAATCTGCATATATCCGAGAAATAAAATCTTACTTATAGTAATAAACATCTTTTATACAAACCCAAATGGCAGTAACAAAGTACTTGATATCAATCAGTATATCATTATAGTTTGGGATTTGGCATATCTCAGCAGGTTAACAAATTATGTACTTTATTAATGACAAATAGAATAGCTATTTACTTTCAAATGATATATAATATAGCAATTTTTCTGATACAGAACCTAACCAAGATGATTTGTAATGCCCTCCATGGTTATGTGTACAAAAAAATTGAAATACTGGAATTTTCTCAAGGTAAAGCGCATCAAGGTATGTTAGACAGATATGTGATTGTATAATAACAGTTATTTTTTTATAGGTAGAGAAGAGCCAAAAGGCACATATAGAGATCAGTACATTGCAAAATATACATATATCAGTCATTGAAAATGGAAAGCACAATATTTCTATTCTACAAAGTAAATCAAGTAAGGTTATATTAAAGTATGTCACACATGAATTTATATTTTCTCTTTGTTTTAGATAAAAAAATTTCAAAATTAAGCTCTGTTTGCGCTGATCCTGGAGATATGTCTGTATAGAATACAACAACTTTGTCAGCAGATACTCCACTGAAATAAAATTAAAATATTTTAAAGTTGACCATGCCAGATATTGAGAATGTTAAAAGCTGTGAAGAAATAAGTAGAGTCGTTAGATCCATTTATAAAATTGTATAATAAAAGAAATGGTATTGACAGCCATTTATTTTACAAAAGAAGTCATTATGACATTGTGAACCTAAACCACCAAAATTTTTTATGGTGCTGTTAGAAAAAAGACTTAATTCAAACTGGAAGTAGCCTCCTGGTTTTGCTTCATGTTACAGCACATGTAGTGGAAATGATTCAAGTCAAGTAATTTACAGTACCGTAAGAAAATTACATGAAATTAATTTATTTGTTAGAGCGACTATCAGATTGTTGATCCAATTATTATCATTTTATCCAGCAAAAACAAATTTCAGTACAGAAGTATTTCTTCTATGTAGATAACTATATTTTCAATATTTTCGATACATGTCACTTGGTGAGCACTAATAAGAAATAACTTTTTAATGAATGTTTAAAAGTAAATGAGTGTTTTATTAGGACAAATTATTTACAAGTTTATAGTAGAGTATAAGTTTTGCTACATTACCACCTGAAGCTGTTGCTGTAGTCTTTTATTCTGACTATGAATAGCCTGTTTGACGTCTTTAATTCATACACCAGTCTACACAAATAAAATAAACCATTTAGTAGTAAAGGTTATAAATTGAGTTTTTTAGAAGAAATAAACTCAAACTTCAGCACTGTACAGATAGTAGATAATCATGGGAAAAATATAAAATTGACAAAGTTTAAGTGAATAACTATTAGTGCAGTTGACCATGTGAGAATCACTTTCAAACCAATCCGTCATATCAAAAGAATTCAGCAAGATGCTTTGGAAAATTTTTTCAGGGCTATACCGCAAACGTGTTGCAATGCAATCCAACACCTGTTTAATTTAAAGGAATATTTAAGAAATTATTTTGTTTTAGATATTTTGAAAATACATAAGGTAGTAATTGTGAAAATGATTTTAGTATTATTTTAAATCAATCAAATAATAAAAGTCTCGAGAGTTTAGAGAGTACATGTAATATAATATTAATGAGGATCAAATTATCGATGCAGCAGACTACAAAAGTTTAAATTTATTTAAACAAAATTCACTGATGTCTGTTTCTAGATATTTATAAAAAAATGTTTGCAACTAGACTGATTTAAAGAACTAGCCTGCCATCAACAGTATTATAATTTAATTGAATTTGATTATTCTTATACTTTTCTAAAGATCAATCTTTCTATAAGACTGACTATATTTTATATAATCAAATTTTCTAACAGAAATTTTTTCTCACAAAAAAGGAAAATCAACAATTATAAAGCATTTATAATTATGTACATATAGTTTACAAGACTTATAAATTATAAATGCTATATAAATCCGTTTAGGAAACGGTGGTATATTGTATAATTATCTTATTTATTGTGGTTTTGTAATTATTCAGTTTTCAGTTATTTCGTATTACTATCTTAACTTCACTAGCATTTAGATGTAATCGAAATTGACTACAAAAACACTAAAGTTAATGGCATATTATGTCCCTACTGTATGTTCTGGTGCATGATGATTAATGAACAAAGATCAAATATTGTACATAACATCCAAGGTAATAGATGTACGTGACGTATGCTGCCTTTCAGAAAATTTGATGTTCTATTTTTATTAATCTGCTTATATTGTATCATATTTGTCAAATTTTACAGAAATTGTTCATCGATTATAGTACATCGCAATCACGTCTCAAAGCACTTATACTTATTTAAATTATTCACAGAGCTCATTAAAAGTTATAATTAAAATGGCTGTGAGTAAATTGATGTATGTTAAATATAATTGTTATTACTTTATTTTGATTTCATAGGTGTTCACAGAAAAGTGAAAGACATTTATTTTAATGGCGTATCTTAATAGTGGAACACAGAATCCAATTAATGTATGTATTTATTCTCTAGAATTGCTTTGATCATTGTAATAGAGAATTTCCTGATGTAAATATTAATTACGAAACATTTGCTTACTGTAAATGACCTGTTATACAAAGGGTACTGGAAAGTTTTGCAATACGACGCAACAATGAATCGTAGGAAGCTGCTTGTTGCTGCATATTGAGACATGTTCATACGTACATAGTCGCCGTCGCGCCATGTCTATGAGCTCAGTTATTCATTGGCAGTGAGAGTGTAAAGTATTTGCGATGGCATCGTGGTCATGAAATGAGATAAGGGCAGTTTTGCGTTATAATTTCGTGCGTGGTTTAAACATAGACCAGTGCTTCGAAGAAATGAATCTTGCACCAGGTGATGTTTGTCCATATCGCACAATGATATTCAGGTAGTATAGAGAATTCCAAAGGGGAAATTTAGCTGTGGAGGATGCTGAGAGGCCGAGAAGGCCACGAACGTCAGTTACGGAGGAAAAATGTTACTAGTGTGAGGAAAATGCTTGGCGAGGACAGGCGAGTGCCCTACCAACGGATAGAGGGTACTTCAGGCCTAAATGCACCAGCAATTCGTTCGATTCTGCATAAACATTTGCACGTGAAGAAACTTTGTTCTCTCTGGGTGCCGCATCGACTGACTGAAATGACACGACGTGTGACCTGGTGCCGGGAGATGCTAAAAAAGTTTAATAAGGGACAATCTCGGTATGTGAACAATATCGTGACAGGTGACGAGACTTGGCTGTACTATTACGATGTGCCGACCAAAGCTCAAAACAAAGTTTGGGTCTTTGATGATGACGACACGCTCGTAGTTGTCAGAAAATCCCGATCTGTAAAGAAGAAAATAATAGCTGTATTTTTCAAATCGAGTGGAATTGTGGAACGCGTCGTTTTGGACACACAGAAGACAGTCACAACTAAGTGGTATACTAAACAGTGCCTGCCTAAAGTCTTTGGATCCATGAAGAACCTGCGGCCAAAGTCAAGAATGAACACATGGTTCCATGGGTGCCACATCAAGTGAAAGACAGGCAAATAGAAAATCGAAAAATCGTCTGTGACATGCTGTTCAAAGGCATGATTGGAAGTCATTTCTGCACCGAATAGTGACGGGTGATGAAAAATGGATTTATTTAAAAAACCCTAAGCGCAACAAATCATGGTTATCACCTGGCGAAACCGACCCATCGACTCCAAAGCCAAATAGTTTTGGTCGAAAGACAATGCTCTGTTTAGTGGGACCAGAGCGACGTGGTGTATTATGAACTGTTGAAGCTTGGTGAGACAGTTAATACAGATCGCTACCGACAACAAACTATCAATTTGAACCATGCATTGATAGAAAAACGTCCAGAATGGGCCCGAAGACACGGTAAAGTGACGTCTCATACAGAAAAACCGGTCAAGGAAGCGTTGAAAGCACTTGGATGGGACATAATAACACACCCGCCGTACTCCCCAGACCTTTTCCTGTCCATCTATCACCTTTTCGTATCAATGGGACACGCACTTGCAGAGCAGCACTTCGCCAATTTCGAAGAAGCTAGAAAATGGGTCGATGAATGGTTCTGCTCAAAGGACAAACGGTTTTTTTGGGATGGCCTCCATAAATTGCCCGAAATATGGGCAAGATGTGTAGAATAAAATGACCATTACTTTGAATAAATAAATTTTTCCATTTTCTTGAAAATTATGATTTTTACGAAAAAACCGATAGTGACTTTCCGGTATACCTGGTATAAGCTTATAGTTCTTAATTTTGAGGGTATATTAACCCATTCGTGTATGATATTACAATTTTAATTTGTGTGCTTAAACATGAAGTAGGTAACTATTAAAATAGTATGGGTGCATGTTAAACATTAAATAAACATCAATACCATTTTTAAAGCTAAAGATATTGACTAAATGAAGAGGAATTATGTCCAAGTATCATGTGATACATGAAAAAACTATGAACTGTGTTTATATCAAATACATAACCTTCAGTGAAAGAAGAAATATGGAAAATGGAAGAAAGCAAGCATTGAGTATAATAATTTAGATTCTTCAAGCACGGGGCTAATTAAAAATATTAATATTATTGATGTAAATACATCAACTTAAAAAAATTATATATTTTTTTACTCTGAGCTTAGTGAAAATGACAAATCGTAATAACGTGTCTTCCAATAGGGACTTCCGAACCTTGACAGTTGATAGCGGCCATATTGTTGAAGCTACATCTGTTGAATTAGCTGTCACTTATTCAGTCTGTTTTGCCAAACCACCATGAACGGATATAGCGTTCGACAAGACGTGCAAATGATGAGATTGTTTTATTAAAATGGGTGTTCTGTTCGGGCAACGTTCCGCGCGCTTCGCCTATTTTACGGTCGCTATAATTGTCCTACGGAGAGGACTATTCGGAGTGTGGCGGATAAATTTGAGTCCACTGGTTCAGTAAGCAATGAACCAACACGCGTACGACGACGAAACGCAAGATCTACCGAAAATATCGCCGCTCTCCGTGAGAGTTTGCAGAAGAATCCGAGGCAGTCGATTTCGCGTCGCTCACAAGAACTCGGCCTTTCTTTTGGACTGAATTGGATTATATGGATACTAATGATATATGGTTTCAACAGGACGGCGCTACGTGCCACACAGCTCATGCCGCATTGGACAATCTGTACGAGCGATTTGAGGGCATGGTTATTTCACGTGGAGGTGATGTGAAACTGGCCACCGAGATCGTGCGATTTGAACCCGTTAGACTTTTTCTTGTGGGATTTTCTAAGTCACAGGTCTATGCGAATAAGCCACAAACCATAGCGGCCCTCAAAGCCAACATAACCCATGCCATCGGTCAAATTCAGCCTGACTTATGCGCCAGAGTCATGGAAAATTGAACATTTCGAATGCGCGCCACCCATCGAAACCGCGGCGGATATTTGCACGATGTTATATTCCATACATAATGGCATCGATAGACCTTTCAAACGAATAAAAAATTTGGATATCTCACACACTTTGTTTTATTTAAATTTAAAGATAGGAAGCCCGTTCTATATAGCATATACATTTACCGCTAATTGTGTTTTGTTTGATTATTCCATTTTGATTACATATAATGAAATAATTGTATGTCCCTATTTCATATTTTAATTTAGTCAGATATATTTTTAGAAACGTTGACAGAACATCCTAATTTAGTGTAAAAGCTGTTTTGGTTGTTTCCGCTTATTGCTAGGATAAGTTTGAAATACAATGCCAACATTTAGTATAAAAATGACAAGAAATATCAAACATTTTTCAAGAAAATAACATTTTTGTAAAAACTTTCGGTAAAAAAGACATTCCTATATAAACTCTATACTGCTTTCAAGATGCAAATAGACATGTATTTTAGATTTACAATATTATTTGTAGACATCAAATAAGGACATTTATGAAATACTAAGAGAATGAAATGGTTTTTTTAATGAACGTTACCTACTGTAATAAAAATGAATGTGACTATCCTTTTTAAACAGATATGTCAATATAGTCCAATAATGAAAAAAAAAAGATCATAAAACTTGTGTGTAATCTTCGATAATATGAGTTACACTTTCGGCACATATAGTACGAGATTATACCTTATTGAAACTTGGATCGGACACAAATTTACGACTGGTTTAAAAATTTCAAAAATAGCGTAATATCACGTTGATTATTTCGAACGACAATCAACCGGTATGACACCAGAATATATTGTTGCTGTTCAGAATGTCGTTGTGAATGATAGTAGACAGACCATCCAAGACATCTGCAACATTGTGGGTTTCTCTTATGGCACACGTCAGCTGATTGTATCGGAAGATTTGAACAAGAAAAGGTTAGCAAAGTTTGTTCCACGACTGTTAAGCGATGAATAAAAACAAGGTCGCATGGATATCTGTATAGAATTGAAATAATAGCGTACTCACTCGATTTGGCTCTTCACGACTTTTTTTCTCTTTTTAAAGATGAAAATTAAGTTAAAAGGGTTACGATTTGACACGATTCGTGGGCGAGGTTGGTGTTTGCACTTCAAAGGGGACTACCTTCAAAATAACGGAGATGGATGAAATTCTGGAATTCTGCAATTTTATTTATTGCTACATTTCAGCAACTTTTGGGCCCCACCTTGTAGTTCATATGACAATGCGGTGTAATTTAACAAGTGGAAAGCTTTATAACTCGGAAATAAAAAACCCATATTAATTCAATTAATATGGGTGGGTACCTTAAAACATACTCGGAACAATTTTTCTCATGCCAAAAAACATTTTAAACGATGAAAACGTCCTCCAAAATTAGAATGATTTTCTGTTCTAGCATGCCCCTCAATAATAAAAATAAGATATTTGTTTTGTATATCAAAGTATTTGATTTCTATGTTTTATTGCATATGTGAAATTTGCTCCTACTCTACATTGTTTATATTGTAAATCGGAAGTTTACCCCCATTCCGCCGCACTACCGAAACAAATAAAATGTGCGCTATGTATACTGTTGTACGTACACTATCGGTTATATTTATTTGCCCACCCCAATTTTATGTGTTTCCTGAAATACGGATTATCTTTCGAAAAATCTGTATTATAATTATTCAACAACATTATTAGTGGAAGTAATTCCATATGAATTTTTACGAAAATCTTAAATTGTTTACGATATGTCGTAAAGGTGTCATAAATTGGAAAAATACCATAAATATTATATAGGCTACTCCCTACAGTATTAACAGTTTTACCTCCATTTCCGAAAGGTATTACCAATATTGTGTTATTGTACTAACTAATTACAATATTAGGATGTGTTATTCAAAAAGGAAATTCATCGTTCATCTTTTATTGCGAAAACAGTGAAATAGAGAGTTATTGTGAATATTTTAATGCAATGCCGAAGACGAAGGAATTATCTGTTGAAGTGCGTGCTATGATAATTGCTTGTCATCGTACGGGTAAAAGTAATCGCGAAATTGCAAAAGAATTACGATTAAATCGCAGAACCGTTGATTATAACGTCAAAAAATTTGAAGAAAGTGGTACATTTTCCAACAAAAGAAGATCTGGACGACGCAAAGCGACGACATCTGCAGATGACCGGCATCTAATACGGATAAGTAGACGCGATAGACCAAAAACAGCACCAGAAATTGCTGCTGAAATGAATAGATCGCGTGCTAAACCAATTCGTGTGTCCACGGTACAGAGAAGGTTAAGGCAAGCGGGTTTATACGGAAAGATTGCTCTGCGAAAACCACTACTACGAAAGCAAAACAAGATAAAACGACTAAATTGGGGTAAAGAACATAAGAATTGGACGATTGATCAGTGGAATAATGTGTTGTGGACAGACGGATCGAAGTTTGAACTTTTCGGTAGTAAAAGGCGAATATTCATTAAGAAGATCCGCAGGAGAAAGAGTACTGCCAGAATGTATTGCGCCTACCGTAAAACATGGAGGAGGTTCAGTAATGATTTGGGGGTGTTTTGGTGGAAGATCTGTAGGCGATCTCGTCAAAATTGAGGGAATCCTAAGAAAAGAAGGCTACAAGGAAATTTTAGAAAATAAAGCTGTTCCTTCAGGACCAAGGATTCTTGGCGAAAACTTTGTATTTCAACAGGACAACGATCCGAAACACACTTCTAGATTGTGTGGCGATTACTTGCGTCAACTAGAAGAGCAAGGGCAAATCTCTACAATGGTATGGCCAGCTCAAAGTCCTGATCTGAACCCAATAGAGCTTCTTGGGGAAGAATTGGACCGGAAGGTTCGAGAACGTGCTCTATCATCCACCATTGTACTGTGGGAACAACTTCAAGAAGCCTGGGCACAAATTACAGAAGATACACTGCAAAAATTAATTGAAAGGATGCCGCGGTTATGTGCTGCAATTATCAAAAATAAAGGTGGGCACATTGATGAGTTGATCAATAAGGTTGATATATAACCCCTTTCCACATTAACTTTGGGAATCTATCGAATTGAATGTTTAGAGTGCAATAGACAATACATCGGCCAAACTAAAAGATCGATCGAAACCAGGTATAAAGAACACCTTTCGCACATAAAATTCAACCGACCGGAAAAATCGGGTTTAGCGAAACATGTATTAGAAAATAACCACAGTGTTAATATAGATTGTTTACATCTGATAAAAAACGTGTACAATTATCGAGAACTGGACACGTATGAAAGCATGCACATCTTAAAGAATTTAAACCATGTGGTGAACAATAATGAAAGTGGCCCAGTACAATCGAACCTTTTTTCTCTACTTAATGTCAGAGGACGAACTATATAATAAATTACAGGCAGGCAGTTGACTGTCTTGACCGTAATTCCCTTTTTTCAATGTAGTGCATGTTAGTTTAAGTAAGAATAATTTTAAAAATCTTGTGAAACAAACACAGTGTACATCTTGGTTTTGAACGGTGTGGATCGCGTACGGAGTTTGATTTTCGTGCGGTTGTTTTTCGCCGTGTTTTACCAGGTGCGACACTTTGAAATTATCTGCTGATGATGACAACTTGGTTGTCGAAATGCGTATACAGAATTTACAAAGTTAATGTGGAAAGGGGTTATATATCACCCTTATTGATCAAGTCAATCAACCACAGGCTCCATCAAATTCAACCACATTGATGAGAGCAAAATTTAATAATAATTAATGATAAAGTTTTTATATATGAACATGTAACTATTTTATGTTTATTTTACACTGTTGTATTGGTACAATAAATAAATTTTCAGTACACATTTGATAGTTTAATAATTTTGGCTAAAACTAAGGCTGGTCAAATAAATATGACCGGTAGTGTATATGTGATGTGAAAGGGCCATATATAGGCTATTCCCAATAAGAATCAGTGCCCAATCAACATAACTTCTAGAATAATAAATATTACTTTGTTAAAATACCTATTCGCATACAGAAATTACTAGTATTTTTGCTATCGTTACGATTACAGTGTAGAAAATTACTAACATTGATATATTCTACTCAGTCATAGTAGCATCTAGTTTTTATACTGTCTCGTATCTGGAAACGGTATAAACGTCATTGATTACGTGCACCGATTCTTATCGTGAATAGCCTCTGCATGTAAATTGATGAGCGATTGTAATTTTATTATGTTGTTTTGTGTATGTAAATGTACGTTGTAATTTGCAAATATTCCTTGATTGGAAATAAATATTTAAAATAATATTAAATAAACATTTAAAGATTTGCTAATTCCCGTTGTTTTTCTTTGTAATTGAATATCTTTTTGTTAATTACCAGGATGTTTTACATTTTATAGTAGAATGTCAACGAGCTGTCCAAAATTTAACTGTAATATACTGTGTTCACATGTACAATAACAGTTGGACGTTTTTTGTTCCTTCTAATTAATTCCCAGTCATCGTTAGTATTTGTGACGGCACCTGTTTGCTCATATTTTTTATCTTAGTTTTTTTGACCCTTTGCACTTTCTTTCTTTTCAGCTCGTTCTCTTTAAAATAGACGAGTATTTGCTGGCAATTTTTTCTTCCATATTCATGTTTTCGTTATTTCTTGTCATGTTTTTATTGTTGTTTTGATTATTTATGTCCTGTTGAGTTTTTACTTCTTCATCCTTTTTCTGGTCCGTAGTACCATCTCTAATTTGAGAGCGGAAGTGTTCTTAATTTTGTTTAGTTTCTGTAAGAATACTTTTTAATTTATTAACTTCTTCCGACAGAACCCTGTTTTGTCTAGATAAATTGTTAATTTCCATTTTTAAAGGATTTGCTATTGCATCCGTTAATGATTGCAGTGCTTCATTTATTTTAGTACTTATAAAAATTTTTATTTTATTTACCTTATCTTGATCGAGAAAATCGACCTTCAATGTCTCTTCGTTTTCCTCATTAACTTCTTCTTTTGAGGTTGGATTCTGTACACAATCACTGCAGGTCCAGTTCTTGATTTTTCCAGTCTCTCTTAATTGGATAAAAGCTTCCACAGAGACATCACAACACTTTATATGAAAATTCTTGCCACACGTCTGCCGGCATACTATATATTCATCGTATCTTTCGATTTTCTTTTCACAGGAATCATACTTGATCACCATGATACCATAGAAAGTATAAATATATCTTCATCTAAACACAATGTTTCTTCCTCTTCAATAAATTTTTTTTTCAAGTGTGGGCCATTGATTTTCGCCAATGTGCTATGATGCGTAACGTATTCAAGAACTCCAATACAAAGTCAGTTTCTATTCCAAAACACCCTTTCGCGCTACTTTTTATCAACTCGCAAAAAATTATAGCTTTTGTTTTTGACGACATATAATCTGCCTGTTTTCAGGGAGATTATAAATCAACATTAACAATTATTATTACTATTTTGGCTATTTGCTATATAAACAGGGAAATAATGTGCATCATGCGATTGTTACGTGGACATGTCAAGTACTATACCCTATATCAGAAGCATATAGAGTAACCAAAAGTGCGTCATCAGTTCGTAATCGTTTTCTGATTTATTAAACGGATATAAACATTACGAAGTCGAAGCCTTATTTATTCATATGCACTACATTTAAATGCCTTTTTGAATGTAACGCTAATATCCGAATTTGATTTGAGTGAGTTTGAGGTTATATCACGGCTTCTATCATTATTTCTTTATTTGATTACAGGTAAATAAATCAATATATTTATCAAACAATTATGCTGACATCGATAATGCAGATTAATTATAGACCGATCGGCGAGTTAATTGATGCACGACATAACTAAACTATATGTCTGTTAGTACTATTTATTATATCATCTGACACACAGATAAGTCAAAATTGAAAGTTAAAATATCAAGATATCAAGGCTTACAACAACATTCCGTATACTTCAGAAGTCGTGTTTTCAAAATTAATGTAAACTGTCTTATTTGGCAGATTGGGTAGGTTAGGAACGAGTTATAAATAAAATAGTCCTCCATACACTATTAACATAGAATCAAATTTAAAATTTGGTTAATATTAACTAAAAAATAAAAAAAAACGATAACAGTTACGAATAAGAGTTTAAACTTAAAGATAACTTAATTTCTAGAACTTGTTGAAGTTTTAATGGAGTTGACAAAATAAGATTTCTCTAAAGATCCAGATCTTAGTTCAATTTTTGTCAGGAAGTATATAATTCTATCATTGAAAATAAAATTATGAGTTGTTTATTTTTTGTCGCACAATAACCTATTATTAGCAATTATAATATTTTAAATAGAATTATTAATTATGTGGGATGCTGTTAAACACAATCCTGGAAAATTTTGAAAAAATAGCATCTCTTGCTATTGTAAATGGTTTTTCTCATCAATAATCTAATCAAATTTCGTTTTCTTATCTTTTCTTTACACATAAAATCGTAATTTTATTTATATAAAGTATACCATTCCTCTTCTAAGTTTGATAATATTGGGTCTGGGAAAAAGTTCGTGGCGTTTTTCCCGATAGATGGCATTGGTTGCCGATAACTAAAGAACAACAAGTCACAGCGACACCACCGACGGCTCGTTTTTTAGATGACCTTCCGAACGTTAGTTTGAGCGTAGAAACATTGTAATCGGTGCAGTGGTTGGAAAGTTATTCGCACTTGAAAATGGAGAAGAATAATGAGAAATTTCGCTATATTCTGCAATATTATTATGATAAGGGGAAGAACGCTGCGCAGGCTTGTGATAAAATTTGTGCTGTGTACGGTGAAGGTACTTTATCGAAATCTGTTGCGCGGAAATGGTTCGCTCGCTTTCGTTCTGGAAATTTCAATGTGAAAGATGAGTCACGCTCAGGTCGTGCAATCACTGAAAAATCTGATGAAATTCTTGAAAAAGTCCAACAAGATAAGCATATCAGCAGTGTCGATATTGGCATGGAGCTAGGCATTGACCACAAAACTGTTTTGAACCATTTACACAAAGCTGGTTACAAAAAAAAGCTTGACGTATGGGTTCCTCATGAGTTGAGCGTGAAAAACATGATGGACCGAATTAACATCTGCGATGCGCTGCTGAAACGGAATGAAATCGAGCCGTTTCTGAAACGTTTAATAACCGGAGATGAAAAATGGATTACGTACGATAATCGGAAGCGTAAAAGATCGTGGATAAAGGATGGTGAGCCGTCACAAGCGTTCGCTAAGCCAACATTGACGCCAAAAAAAGTGATGCTGTGTGTATGGTGGGACTGGAGGGGAATCGTCCACTACGAGCTACTTCCAACTGGTCAGACGATTGATTCTCAACTCTACTGTGCACAACTAGAGAGATTACGCCAGGCGATTGAAAGAAAACGGCCCGAATTGATTAATAGGAAAGGTGTTGTCTTCCATCATGACAACGCCCGACCACACACTTCTTTGATGACCCGTCAAAAATTGAGAGAGTTTGGTTGGGAAGTTTTGATGCACCCACCTTACAGTCCGGATATAGCACCCTCTGACTATCATCTGTTTCGATCTCTGCAGAACTCTCTCAATGGAATTAAGTTGGTTTCAAAAGAAGCCTGTGAAAACTACTTGATTCAGTTTTTCGACCAGAAACCACAGAAGTTTTTCACCGATGGGATCATGGATCTACCAAAAAAATGGCGAAACATTGTCGATAATAATGGAGCATATTCGGTTTAAATGAATTCGTCCACGCGCCATGCGGGGACCAGTTGAATTTTACTGAAAAAACGCCACGAACTTTTTCCCAGACCCAATATTAATGCTTTATCGTTTTCGGATAATTATTAAATTCTGATTTAAACTGACTTTCAGTTGAATTTGATGGAGCCTGATTGACTAATAAGGTACAATTAATATTCTGTATTTAAACAACCAAGTTGTCATCATCAGCTAAAATAATGCATATACGGAGTATATTTTTCGTACAATTTCTTCGCCGTGTATCTGCTGATGATGACAACTTGGTTGTCGAAATACGTATACAGAATTTACAAATAGTTAATTGTGGAAAGGGGTTATATATTAACCTTATTGATCATGACTAATGTCAAATTAATAATGTTAAAAGTCTGCTTAATATGCATATATAGGTAACACTATGTAGGTGTACGGAGTTTTATTGCGAGTGAGAGCACTTGCGAAACTAAACAATATAAAAAATATTTTAATCGTAGTCCACACACGTAACTTAGTGCAACATTGGTTGTCGGATAACGTCGACATGTTTTGGTCGAAAAAATTCTGGGCTCCCGACAGCCCAGATTTGAATCCTTTGGACGTCTATGTATGGAGCGTAATTGGAAGGGTCACGAACAAATCCAGACATCCAAATGTCGCGTTACTGAGAGCCGCTATTGAAGCGGCGTTCACCGATAAGGACCGTGACATATTAAAGCGCGTCTGCACAAGCTCCAGACCGAGAATGGAGGCGGTCATTCAAGCAAGTAGAGGATATATTGAGTAAATGTGTTCTTAATCGCCTTACAAACAATGTTGTTAAAAAATTTTTGTAAACTTTTCGTTTTTGCAATAAAAAATATGTTTGGAAAACATGTATAATTTGTTGGGATTTTGGCGCCGTACCCTGTAAATTGTACAAGGTATGAAAAGATTTCAAAACACAGTATATCAACTAATATCTAAAAGATATAGAAATGTATATTTAATTTAATACTTGTATGTTTCATTTACCAAGTAGTAATATGCTGGCAGTCTCAAAAATTTATGATTATATTGCTCAGAAAGTTTGTCTTCTACATAAGTTTTAGGTGGCTTTTATTTAACATTACCGGTTGCAATAACGCTCATTAGTACAATGCGATCGAAATTTAAGAATATTTTTTGAGTGCGATGGGTTGGGGGGTAAATTTTTGATTTTTAAATAATGTAGAGCAACTTTCATATATATATATATATATATATATATATAGACCATGAAAAACCAAAACTTTGATATACAGCACTAATATTTTATCTACTTTTATTACAGTTACATATGCTAAAAACATTGTTTAACACGAAAAACAATTTTAAGTCCGCGTACGAAATTCAACGTAATTAGATAGTAGGTACCGATGTAGTGGGCAGAATAATATTGTTGCGGCAGCTAAGAAGTTTCACTTTTTTTTTCACTACTCTATGATTGTAATTTCATATTAGTATCGCTATATAAAAATATTAGTTCCTATTAAAAATAATATTTTTAAATAGACTACATTAAATTGCGATTCTGAGCTTCTCTCACTCTTCCATGCATATTTCCGATCTACATAGTGTTTACAATAGGGTGGGTTGGCGCAGTGTACTTAGTTTTTATTTTCTGTTCATACGAGTGCACAGCACTGTGTACGCAAGAAATATTTTGACAATCGGACAAAGACATCACATTTTTAATATGATGCACTATACTACTAATCACGCATCACTCATCAAAACAATCGGGAGTTTGCTAGATTCCCGATTTTCTCCGCCTGTACTTCGTATTTACGCTACAGTACCGTAGTTTAAAAATTTTTAAATTTTTTTCTTTTTGAACACATATGCATACACTAAATTGAATCATTGAATATGAAGCATATAAAAAACATGAATTTTGAATGGTCTATTCGAATAACAAATGTGAAACATTCCTATCTGCAGCGATGTTGATTAGAAATTTAAGAAAAAGTTATAAAACCAAATTGGAATAAGACGGGTGATTGATAATGGACACGGACTATCTGAGATACTGAGAAACTGAGTTAAAAAGTAAAGTCGACAGTATCGATGCATTATGAAGAAGAATATAGTCGCCAAGAAAATATAACCATAAAGTTTATTAACATTCACCGAAGCATAGAAAGTGGTGCATATATTAGTTCTGGTGCTAGGTTTAGAAAATGTACAATGAATTAATTACATGTATGATAATTTTGTTTAAGAACAAAACACTATTTTGTACTCCACACGCATTCAAATATCTCACATTATGCCGGAAAAGGAAAAGACTGTATTCAATGTTACATTCTGGAAATAGTCCATTGATCAATAAGGTTGATATATAACCCCTTTTCCACAATTAACTATTTGTAAAATTCTGTATACGCATTTCGACAACTAAGTTGTCATCATCAGCAGATAATTTCAAAGTGTCGCATCTGGTAAAACACGGCGAAAAAATTGTACGAAAAATAAACTCCGTACTGTTTTACCAGGTGCGACACTTTGAAATTATCTGCTGATGATGACAACTTAGTTGTCGAAATGCGTATACAGAATTTTACAAATAGTTAATTGTGGAAAAGGGGTTATATATCAACCTTATTGATCAAGTCAATCAACCACAGGCTCCATCAAATTTCAACTAATAGTCCATTGAATTTGCAAGACATAAACTTTTAAAATTTCCTTCGCACCTATTTCCACCATCTGCTGCTAGACTGCATAATAAAGTTACCACGCCACTAAACCATATTCTAGTTTAGAGCGCATATAATATAAAGTAATTAATTAAATTCCTTATTCTTGGACCATTTATCTAATGCTTACTGCAGATAAACGATGTCTAGTTCATTGAATATAATGCGGTAGATCCTAAGATTACCTGGATAACCTTATGCTACACAAAGTATGGAATCTAAGAGATTATTGGTGAATATAATGAAAAATAATAGTCCCAGATAAGAGCCTTGTGGCACACCCGAGGTTATAAGCTTAGAATTTTGACCTAAATACGTAATAAGCCTTTGAAAGGCAGTCATAGCGATGCCAGTAGTGGAACTTAAGGTAAAGAAATTTTCCAAAACTATAATTTGTTCGATGAACTATGAACATGCACTTTAAACATTTAACACAATATTTTAAAAAACCAAATATATAATTCACAGAAGCTTTAGCCACCTTAATTAATAAAATTCATCAAATACAAACAATTCTAGGTGAAATTGGAAGTTGAACAAAACAAATCTTTACAATATAGAGCAGAAAATCATATTTAAAAATACTATCATTTAAGCAAAAATTAAATCTAAACGATGTAGGTGTATGAAAAACATTATAATTGATGAATGTTTTACATTTATTTCACTTACTAGTTACGTTTTTCGAGATATTTAGTATATTTACTGCAAACAGAAGTCATTTTACACACGCAAACTTTTTCCATGATTAAAACGGTGAATCGTCTATGGCAAAATTTATCTACTATCGGTGGTATAAATAGTTTAAAGATGGTCGTAGAAGTTGCCAGTTACAAGGTGTTTCAGGTGTTCGAATTAGCATGCTAACTGAGGTAACTATCAAGCAGTTATTATTCGCACGAATTCACGGTTAACTAAGTATCTCACGACTCCTAAAATAACAGATAGAAGTGTTTTTATTCTCTAGCATGACCAC
The DNA here is from genome assembly GCA_031893035.1 of Dermolepida albohirtum. NCBI lineage: Eukaryota > Metazoa > Arthropoda > Insecta > Coleoptera > Scarabaeidae > Dermolepida > Dermolepida albohirtum. Next base: position 391,499 of record JAVIWB010003857.1, on the reverse strand, counting down.
TTAAAAATATCTACAGTGTTTTGCTATAGTTGAGCATTTTTGAACAGTAGAAATATCAAGGATATATCACACCCTCTCTATAGTCTTGGTGTAGTCTCATGCAACTTCTATATATACGTTTAGCAAAATAAAATGTTAAAGGATGAATAGAATTGTATGCTATTAAAGTTTTAGAAGCAATTTTAGTGAAATTTTCAAAGAATTGCTTCCGTCATGTCTTTCAATAATAAATTGGGTAAAGATATAACATTACAAGAGAACTATATGGAATATGATAAAAATATCGTTATTTAATCAAAAAGGTAAAAAAAAAACGCAAAACACTACTAGACGTTTAAAGAAAATTTTACGTTTTTATGTAGCTTCACAGTGAATCCATGTTTAACACTGGGTTCTAATAATTAATGATAACAACTCAGTTGACAAAATTCGTATATATGTAGTAGGATACAAATATTAATGTAGTAAACGTTTTTTTTTATTATTCACTCAGTCTGCAACGTATTTGTATAACACTAATAGTATTAAAACCTATATTTCCATTAAAGTGAGAAAGATTATAATAAGAATTATAGGAAATTAAGAAAAATCCCTGACACCATTTTGGATGTTACGACTGTATATAACGCTATGTATAGAAAAAAAATGAACTATAGTATAGATGCAATCGTTGATTTGTTCTATAGATGAGACAAAGCCGCAGCAGATGAACAAAACAAAGAGATTCGCTATTGAAACACCTGGAGGAGTTTTTTAAATCGATCACTTACAAAAATGACAAATTTCGAAAAAGAAAAATCAATTTTCCTTCTTTTGAATGACCCGAACGGAGTAAAAAGAAAGAAGTAAAACCAATATTCAACACTTTAGCCAAAAAGAATCAAACAGTTTGACTAAGCCAATAAAGTGTTCCATAAACTTTAGTTTAAGTGTTTGCAGAATGAGTTCATTTTATTACCTAAGTGATTTTGCGAATGGTTAGTAATTTTACACATGTAATGAATAATATAAACTGGTTGGATGAACTCAAAGAATCGGTAAATCAAGAATTTAGTATATAAAACTTAAGAAAGCAATGTAGTAGAATAAAGTTAAAGAAGGTATTCGTAATTCTTTAGAAATCAGGCACATGACACAATAAAGAAATCTATGTACATTATGTATAAAGTAGTAAAAGTTCATTCGTCATGCCTTCTTACTTAAGATATGTTTTGTTTTTAAATTCACTGATTTGATTAATATATTATACTTTTCCAATTATTCAAGGAAAAAGAGAAAACTTACCTTATAATATACGTCCGGTACATATTGTTTATCCGATGATTCGCGAACGTATCCCAATTCGGGAGCATCCTTTGTTGGCAGCAAACAATTGTCTCTAACCAAAGCCATGCACTGATTTGATACTTGATAGCCTTCCATGTGAACTTGATTAGTTTTATCACCTGCAAGTTAAAATGGTTTTCTTTTACAATGGCTGTGGTTTGTAGCCTTAATCTTTATACATATATAAAATAACATACACGATGTCGAATAGAAAGAGAATAAATCATCCTCTATTAATTTATTACATATATTTACAGTCTTAAATTAGGGCAACACTACCAGCACTTTGGTTGCATTAGAGGCGCATACATCTTGTATACTTAGTGAACTTAGTATAGATATCATACACTAAAGCAATAAATATTTAAACTATTAGAAATTATGAAGAATTTTATACAATTAAATCAATATACTATAAAATGAAATATTTATTTAAAGAATTTTAGAACATGGTAACGGAAGTTTTTCAGATCCAGTCGTATGCGATATTACACATTTATATTATATAAAAACTACCCGAGTACAGGGCTTAAATAAATCTAACTAGGCGGGACTCTCGCTCTACTGAGCGCTTGTCATTTTCCCCGACTTAAAACAGACTGTCGCAGTTTGGGATTCACGTTTCCGCTACTTTTTTACAACACTATAAGGAAGACACCTTATTTGACAATTCAATTTGATTCATAATTTGAAGTTTTAAAATAGCTAGAAACGCCAAATTTGAGATTGGATACAAAAGCGGTTTACTATTTGTATAAATTTCTTTATTATATTTCAAATGTTATATATTTATTACATTATATATCATTCAAGCAGACGTGATGATCAGAGATGTGGTAAGAAATAGAAAACTGTTGGAAAGAAATCACACTAGAATGCACACAGTTCAATGTATTCAATGCCAGGACCTCTTCAGAGCGTCGTTGAGCAAAACGATGATTTCACAAAATATTAGTTTTATTTATTTATTTTATGAGTAATGTTAACATATAATATGTTTTTTTATTAAATGTCAAACGTGGCCAACATTTCTACTTTAAAGGATGTTTAATACGCTTTTTTTATTTTAAATGTAATACGGCTATGCTGTTAGCGAATTATAGCGAATTATCTTCAAGTTAAACAAGCTTTTAGAAGTATTTACATACTTGCAGGACGTTATCAATATGACAGGTTAGTTAAGTAATTATAAAATGATTTGAGTTTAATCATGGAAGGAGCGTAGGTTTTAATTTAATAATTATCGTTTATGTAATGTTAAAAACTTTTTAGATACGTCAAACAGTACATAGTAGTTCACGTCGACGTATCAAACCATAAAATATGTTTAGATATAGCAAAATATAATATATTTTAAATATTAATTACTATAAGATATATATATATATATATATATATATATATATATATATATATATATAGTGCATTAGAAAAATATGTTAGTGAGTGGTGAGAAGTTTTACTTTCATAAAGATTCCCTCAATTACCCATTCATATATCGTAACGTAAAGTTTCAGATAATTGAGGTAATTTTTACTTAACTACAAAAGGTGTCTTAAAATTGTTTAGTACTAGGCTATGGATCTAGGCGGAAACAAAAATGTGACCGCTAGTTGAGGGCCTATTCTTATAATTACACAATTTCCAGTTGTAATTTTAATTGATTAAAGTTGAAGCTAGTAAAGATAAATTTTTTTGTTGTTATATCATATGTTTCTCAATAAAGAATACGGAAATTTCGCGGAATTTTTTTCCAGGCCTGATTTTATGCGATTTTAAATAAGGTTTATCATACTACCAAAATTAAAATTTAGTGGTAACTTTTGAAGATAACATTAGCTACAGTTAGATACTGCTTTCATGATTTTATACGAGGAAGATGTGTAGTGGAAAATGTTTGTAATGAAAACATTATTGCCACAGGAAAACTAATTAAGGGAAACTTGATTATCACACATAAAAATTCAAGAATTAAGCATTGGGTTACCTGAGACGAATATGATTTTGCATAAACATCTGTTTAAGAAAGTTGGAAGTCAGTGGATTTCACATTTGTTAACTAAAAAACACAAAGAAGTAGGCTAGTACGGGTTTATATTAAAAAGTTGGTGGAGCATTTTTAAAGAAGGTATTTATTATCATCATGGGTGGTGAATCCTGTAATTACTCTTGAAAATTGTAAAACTGTAAATCTCGAATGATACAAAGAAGTTTGACCTCCGCCAATCTTTAAAACATTGCATAGTGATCCTTCGGGATCTCGCTTATATGGAATTTGGTTACGCCGTGGCATCGTAATTCCGCATACAGCTGCAAAAACAATACAATTTTTACACGAATCCAGAGTCCACATGATCACTCACCCACGATTACTATATAGAAGTTTCATGCGTGGTAGGAGATTTTTTAGCGTCGATGGAACCTTTGCTGAATTACAACGTTTTCATGATTCGCCTGTTTTGAAAAGTGGTTCAAAGAATAGATAGGTGCATTTTAGCGAAAATGACTTACTTTTAAAAACAAAATTATTTTTTAATTCACTACTTCTTTTCTAATTAAAAATTTTCCGGAACAGCCCTCGTAATTTACTAAATTATTTTTGTTCGGATGCAAAAAACAACTTTACTACAGCATAATTGACAAAACTTACCAGTAACACAAACGGTAACAAATTTTGAACCAAAAAATCCACCTGACGCATATTTGCAAGGATTTGGATGTAAATTTTGAAAGTATCCGGCCATGATGCATTCTTGTGCCGAAATAAAATGTGTGGAAACATTCCTAGTGTGCTTCACTGTTCCTTTTTTCATGTCTTCTGGTAATAAATCTGTAAATATCCAGCCGACTCTGGTCAGACCTAACGTGGATGCTAATTGACTGACTATATCCTGGTGGTTGTCAGGTAGTAAACGCACGGAATCTTTACTGCTTTCTTGATTGGGTTCATATATAGCTACCACTTTTGCACGAATACCTGAAAATTAAAGTGTAATTAACATAAGTATTTAATAAATTGTTGAAAATGAAAAAGACAATTAATTTACGAAAAAATTGCCAATTTAAGAAACATATATTTCATCTGGGAGTTCCTAAGTCTGTTCGTGATTTTAACATCAAAAGTAAAACTTAAAAATATAAAATGTGTTTACCTAAAGGCACATCACTGTGTATTTCATAAGTTCCATATAAAAATCCAATCCTTTGATGTCCGGTGATGCGCCAATAGTTTAAAAAATTTTCAACTAAATTCGTATTTTCGAAGGCTACGTTATCGACATGCCTATAAACCTGAAATATAAAAACAAAAAATATATTCCAAGGAAATGTTGTTTTTAAATTTAAATTCAATGATCTTAATATATATTTTTTTTATTTCAGAAGATATTATTTTAAGTAATTTTTTAGTAGGAAAAGCTATTCCGGATTTTTTGACACTTAAATATTATTATTTAGATAGTTATAGCATTATATACAGCACCGTTCAAAAGTAAGCGATTTAACAATTTGCGTTACTTGTTAGCTTGCTCGTAAATTTCTTTTCATTGTTTATTAGGTATAATGCGGTTATTAGAAGAATGTAAATTTTTATATTATTTAAAAGATTAAAAATTATATTTCCAAATTTGAGAATTCAAATTAAACCAAAGAAAAACAGACCCTTTACAATTCTCAAAATTTCTAAATTAAACAAAATTCACAAAACTCCAATAATGTTGTTGTTGTTGTTTAGAAACTACTATAAAGACTTTAAAATCAACAAAGAAGTTTAATAGAGAGACAAGCTGATTTTTAATTATTTTTTCATTGAGGGAACTTCACTATAAAACGTAGTGCTAAATAAGTGTAATGACTACATACTTGACTCCTTGTGCAGGAATATTTTCATTTCATTTGAAAATTAATGTACTTTTAACTACAATGCAAATGGATTTTATCTGTAGCAAAATAACTGCATATCAATAGTAAAGAGAAGTTATTAAGAGTTTCCAAGACCTAATAACAGTAACAATTGAATAAAACTCCTGTTAAATAAACTGTATACAATACCGGACTTGTGACAAATTCTATTAGAAGCAAGGAGAAAGATATCAAATTAAATCTTTAAAATTTATGATTAAATTATTTACGATATACAAATCCATAATTAAGTTAAATATACTTATTTTAATTAATTGAATTATAATGCTCATCAATTTAGGAATTTATGTATATACATACTTGTCTATTCAAAGTTATGGCATTTGGTTGACATTTTGAGCATATACCCTTTGGCCAAGGTGGATGATCTTTGCAGCCATTCTTGATTCGACAAGAGATGTCCTCTAGAGCCAAAAATTTACCTCTATCCACACCAGAAGTCATTTTGCGTAAGAATGAGTGAAATGATAGATGCTTAATTTTGTGTTCTCTTAAATATGTTTCGTCAAAAGGTTCAAGTGCTGAACAATGAAAACATCTTGAATTACTGTTGTGGCGGCAACTGAAATATTAAAAAAATCTAGCAAAATTCAGAAAATTTTTTAAATGTCAACAATATTTCTTTTACTTAAGGGTTTATCAAAAAAATAAACGTCCCAGAATTTCTTTAAAATTTGACATCAAACAATTAGTAAAAAATATCCAAAAACGTAAATTTTTATTTGATGTAGAATTTTATAACTCCTGAGCTATGTCAATTAAAACCAAATTTAGTCAAGATTTCATATTTACTTTTATTTTCAAGTTAATACTTGACATAGACAAAAATGTCTTAATGATTTAAGTAGTAGGATGGATGGAAGAACATTTATATTCAAATGTTACTTTAAATAAGTAGCAGATTACTCATTTTAAAAATGTATAATTCATTAAATGTTTCTACATAGAAACTAATATCAATATACTTACAATTTTGGATCTCGTTGTCTTTCAATTTTGCCATCAAGTTTAGCTAATTGTTGATCTACTTCATCTTCTTGTATACTACTTAGTGATTTATTAGCTGCAAGTAAATTGCTAGAACTAGGTCTGGACTGTAGGCTCGCATTACCAGCACTTGCTACACTAACACCACTTGTTGAAGGGGCAGTATCAGTAATAATAGGTTCACCAGATGGTGTAGCCTGAAATATTATAGTATCTTTATATTTCCACTTCAACAGTCAAATTTAATGTGGATTTAATATGGAGGTCTTAGTAAAAAAAAAGAAATTTAAAATATATATTAACATTATAAGTTTGATATGAATAATTAAACATGAATATTTAAAAAAAATCAAAATTTTTTGGATATATATACGTACACTACGCTTTTCAGGAAATAAATTAGCTCCATTTACTGATTGCATGAATAACATGTCTCCATGTTTAATTCCTAAACCCTTGAGTGTCTTTGATTTGCTGCTAACTATTTCATGCTTTTGACTTTTCTCTCTGTATAGAGAAAATTCATAAGAGCTCAATTCAAATGCAGAATATACTTGCTCGAATAACTGACATGTTGATGATGAAGGACTAATTTCTATTCGTTTAGTCCCTTCGGGTGACTGTATACGAAGAAGCTACAATATAATCAGAGCATATTATTATTATCAAGTCATTTCTTAAGAGTAATATTATAGATAGATAAATGTCTGTGTCATCTTTAAACACAGGGACATTTAACTGTGTAGGTTATTCAACAAGATTTATAGAAAAATTTATTATTGAAAATATAATTTTGAAATATATTAATTTTTGATTTGATTGTGTAAAAAGAATTTGTCACGCTTACAATTCCTTTTCCTTTAGACATCTCGTACTCTGACCATTTATTAAAACACAATGAGACTCCAAGTCAAAACTTCTATTAGTGACGTTTGATATGCATAGTTGGCGAATTATTGCCACTGTAATAAAATAAAAATTTAATTTTTCAAATGTAGATAATATACAATAAAAAAAATATAGGACAAATGTTCGTTTTGATGTTCTTTTAACAAAAAAAAAATTGTAAGTATAAAAGGGAGGATCAAAAAAGAATTCAAGGAACATGATTAAAACTCTAAATTTAATTAATTATACTATTATTATGAAAAATATCTTCATAATTTCTTTCCTATTATTAATTTAATTCTTTGTGGTGTATACTTAATTAACAGTAATTTAATATATATGTAAATCTATTTTCTTTATTATATTATTTTAATACTTCCATATGTATAATTGATATTGATAACTTTAAATCGCTAGTATTCCTTGAAAACAAATACCTACGTGAAAACATTTTATATTTTCAATGAAAAAAAAAGTTAGCCAATAAAATGTGCAATATATCGCTAAAAAATAAAAATGTTTTTATTTGTAATTTTTAATTAATGAATTTGTGCAAGGAAAAATATATCATTATTAGATTTGTTTAGTTCATGTGCTTCCAAACTAATTCTTATGCTGTGTGTTTATTCGTAATGATTTAATTTAAAATCCTATTAAAAAAATTGATGCGAATATTTTAGACACAACTTTTAAGTGGCCTCGGTAGAATCTTCAGGTAGATACGTTTAGACTGTGATTTGCACAAAAATAGATATCGTAGGCGCGTTTTAGCAAAGGTACTCTTTACAATTATTTTCAATGATCCACATTCCACATTCTAAACGCGCACAATTTTTGAAAAGATGATGGCATTTTACCAACACAAAATTTCATTTGTTCTAGAGAAATCTAATGAGTAGTGAGGTGTTCGTTGCAATTGTGACTTAACTTATATTTTTAACGTAAAAATTGAATCATCATCCCTAAAGTCTACAGTAGTGGAAAAAAAATAACATTGAATAAATTCCTGCAAAAATAGTAGCGACATAAGGAATTTATTACATCAAAAATAGAAACTTATATTTGACAGTTTGAGTTGATTTGTAATTTGTTTATTTTTGAAAATATTTGTAAGAGAAATTTTTGAGGAAAAATGTCAAATAAAGTAGAATTGTATGTATATGATTTATCAAGAGGAATGGCAGCCTCAATATCGCCCATGTTAATAGGTAAATATGTCTTTAAATTTTTTACCCCGGTTTTGAGGTTATGTCATCTGTAAGAATGTATGTTTTTTCCTTTTTTCATAGGTAAAAGAATTAATGGAATTTGGCATACATCAATAGTTGTATACGAAAGAGAATATTTTTTTGGCTCTGGTGGAGTTGAGAGTTGTACTCCTGTAAGTATTCAAAATTAAAAAAAAATAATTATAACTTCTAGTGTATTGTTTTTAATTAATTCTGCATCTTATTTATTTTTGGCACAAGCAAATAATATGCACATTTGATTTTGGTTAATTTTATTAATAGATTTGTTAAAATTTAAAGCCCAAATTATATGTGTAACTACTTTATTAAATTGGCAGATTGACAAATATTTAAGTTTATCGTAAAAGAGTATGTTTAATAATATAAAACTCTATGTGTGGCAAAGGCGTAATTTTTATGAAAATACACACACTAAAATTTGATTTATGTGTCATAGTCTTATTTTAAAAATATGTATTTTGGTAATTAATAATGGTAGGACATTTTTGCTTGGAATGTTTTCAAAAACAACAAAACAAGGAGTATGTTAATGTTTATATATTTCAGAGCAGAAAATTGGAAATAAACATTTATTAATATCCATACTTATATATGTATAGTAAATATAATTAATGATAAACAAATTGATTTAAAATATTAATTTCTAGTCCATTTTGCAAGTCATGAAAAATATGGTATGTCATCATTTGTACAAAACACTACTTTTTTAAATTATAAAACAATCTTTAAAAAGTTTCTTTTTAAATATCTGTGACAAAAATATTTTTCCTATTTTAAGTGAAATTGATTTTAATTACTGCAACTTTTTAACTTAAACTAAATTAGGCTATAAGCAATAGTTAATTATTATACTATTATAACAGAGCACGTCTTTTTTATATATACTTATATACATATGTTTTATTTTGGTGTTGACAATTGTTAAAAAAATATCTTCATAATTTTTCACAACATCTCATTAAAAAATATATATTTTATTATTATTCATTTAGGATTAATATATTTTATAAATACTTATTATCTAGCCAATTTTTATTAAACATATTTATACAAGTAGACCCTTGTTTAGGAATCGTGGCTGCCTCTTTTCTTTCTTTTAAAAAAGTTATATTATGTGGAATATTTATAACAAATAAATTATAATAAGAAATAACTAATTTAACATAGGAAGAAAATTACATTATTTACACTCTGTCTTGTCGTTGTAGTAGTTGACATTTTGTTGTTCAAAGTAAAAATATTTTCTATTGAAGTCAATATACTTTTAATTTAAAGAAACTAGTTTTCAAAATACTGAAAATGTGCCTTTACGTTTTTCCAAAAGTATGGATAGCTTTATTGGTCGAATTATTACCAGCTTGTGTGAATTTTAAGGCAAGTTTTTTTTATTAATTACTTTAATCTTATTATGTATTTGCTATTTCGATTAGTGACATCTTTCCACAATTCTTCATGGTTCCTCTCCACTTTAAGTTTTCGGACTTTCCTACAGAAAAACGATCCAAGCAGCTTTGCAGAAGTCTCAGAGAAACGAAATTCATACCATTGAGGGAGTTTTGCAAAGATCGAAATGGTAAACGAAAAGAAACGTTTTATCTAGCATTGACGTGTTGAAATTCTGTTCCTTTCCGATTTGTTATTTGCGGACGTTTCCTAATAATTTCTGTTTACAATTTGCTAACTAAGAGCATTACTTATTTGAATTTAGGCTTTGATTTTGTAGTAATACCTCATAATATAAAGTTTCTTTAGTCCTACTAAACGTAAAGCGTAACCTTACCTGGATGAAAATTTTGTGTTGATACGGTTCACCACCTTGCTTCAGGAACTTTTTTCATCCCACATTATTATAAACGATCCATTTCTTGTTCTCGGTTACCAATCGCTTCAGAAATAATTCGTTTTCAAAGCGTTTGTGTTATGCTTTCCAATCAATTTTTTCCAACAACTCGTGTGGAACGCAAATATCGAGTTTTGTCATCGTACCAAACTTGTATAGGTGCTCTGAAACTGTCCATTGGCTTGTATTTAGTCTTTGTTACTAGGCTTATTTTAGGAGATCCAAACAGTCTGATATTGTTTCTTTCGGAATCATGTCAACAGATTTAAATTTATTACAATATTGTAAACAAGGGGAGATAATTTGTCAGTAAAATGTGTGATAGTGGCTTTCCATTAACTGACATCAGTCTTTTGAGAAGTATTCAGTGAGTAAATGGCTGTATACTAAAAAGATCTCGCAAGATATCGAATTACTTTAACAGACATGCAGATACGGCTAAATCGAATGAACGAAAGTTTTTGCAATAGATGTATTTACAGTTCTGTGCGAAGCTAATACTGTAAAGATTCACTAGTGATAATAAACCAGCATTCATTTTGTACCATAGGGCGTTTACTATTATTAGAAAAACCTTGTTTTGAAAACTCTTTAGTATCTCTGTTATATGTTTAGAAAGGATTTGAAATAGTTTTGTATTATAAAAATTTACTTTATTTTTGTTTCTAACTTTTTTCTTTTCGTAAATTTGTTCACACACTAAGTTTGAGTGTAATTTCAGAAAAGGTAACATATTTTGATTTGTTCTCTTTATTATTATTTAGATTGGTTTAGATGAATTTGTAAATTATCGATTGTAGGAATGGGATTCTTGTTTGAGATTTTGAATGCTATTCTATCAGCGTATGTTTCTGTAATAACTGATTTGATTTAGAATAGCTGTACAGAGTGTGTCCCAGAATACTTCCTTGTTATCTCGAACGAGATAGGATAGTATGTAGATTTCTGGCATTTTGCTGACAATATTCATAAACTAGCTTTTTGGAGGGAGTAAAATGAATATGGAATTGTGTATTTAAATTTGTATATCAGGCCTAGGTGCCATATTTTATCGAATATTTGGTTTATATTAATAAAGCTATTCGAACACTATCGTTTCTCTTCTATGTCAATATGTCAACATTCAGGAAATATCTTTCGTATTATCAATGATATAATTTTTTCTTTGCGTAGTTTCTTTGACATTTACATTTTGTAAATCATAGATATTTATTTTTGAGAATTATTCAGGGAAAATTTTCAAAATAAGAATAGTCTTGACCTTTTTGTTTTTGCTAAGATGTTAAGTGTATTTACAAATTACCTCGGTACAATTTTCTACTTCGCCAATACAAGGTTAGATATAAACAAAACGATACGGCCAAGGAGATTATTTTAACAGTTCGACAATCTATAAATAGAATTCGGTCTATTTTAGGTTTGATATAATTAAATAAAAAAAGTTTTGGACAACTTGGATCATTAAATTTAAAGCATTTTACTAATTGGCTATGGTTTTAAGCTTTTTCGTAATACTACCCACATTTGTGTGTACAAATGCATCACGATATAATAAAAATGTAACTACACGAGGTCTATTTCTATATCGAAATCCATGTTTTCGACGTTTTTATTTTCCTCATTTCGAAATCTATTATTAAATTTAGTAAATTGCGGGTTACGTACGCTAGATGGCGATATGTGTATCTGTTCGTCGATTTTGAACACGATACAGAATCTAAGCTGGCTGTATAGTCTTCGTACAGCTCTAAATTTGGAATGATCTATAATTAAAGTTAAACTTTTACTCCTGTCCTTATGGTCTGTGTAGTTTGATGCCAGGCCGGCTTACATATAACTTTTCTTTTGCGTTCGTGGTTTGGTGAAAATTTATTTCGCTTATTTTGGTACGTAAGTTTTAGGTGTAGTTTATGTTTGCGCGCGTGTTTGTATATGTGGTATGTAAAACGTGCGTTTGTGTATTTGCGTGTATGTATGTGTGTGCGAAAACACTAATTTGAGGTGTTTTTGCATGATTTGGCATTTAGATGTGGACTGTAAATTTTGTTGGTTATAAGGTGAACCTTCGAAATTAGTTGTGTTATGAAGACTAGACTTTTGGATGGATTAGCTTGTACTGCAGTTCTTGGATATAAATTGATATTGTTTAAATTATATTATTTAATTTTTTTTTCTATTTCGAAACTTTAAAAATACCAAATAAAAATAGAGTTAAATAATAATAAAATATTTTGTTTTTAAAATATTTTGTAACGAGAAAGAAAAATGAATAAACGGTTATTTTTAAACATATATCGTATCTAGACGCCTACATTTTAAATATCAAAACTTGCAGTATGTTTTGCTTATTTAGTGGAGCAAACATATAATTTTAAAAAAATTTAAATTTTAATCTATTTAATTACAATTTCTTAATAAAAACATGTATTATGTACTTAGAATTTAATTTAAAATTTGCTGCCTTCGCAATCAAAGTAGCCTATAAAATTAATCAGTTCCAAAACAATATTTTGGTCCATTATTGTTTTATTTGTACGTTTGTCTAAATACCTACACTGCAAGTTGTAAGTTCTGTATCACTTCTAATTTACTACAATAATGCTAGTATCGTAAAAATGAACTAGCACAAGGTTTATTAACTGAGTGAATTTAGTTTATTTTCGTAGTGTCGACATTTATTTTTGACATCAATTTTGATATACTTTTTAACAATTTTTTAATAAAAACATTTTATGTACTTAGAATTTAATTTGAATTTTGTTCTATTCAAACTAAAAGTAGCCTATAAAATGTATTATTTAGAATAATGATCCCAATTTAATGAGAGTAAATTAGATAATTAAGGCAAATTTGAAATGGTATTCTGCCGAACAATAATTTGGTATATTATTTTCTTTATATGTTTGTACAAATACCTACACTACAAGTCATAAGTTCAGAATCCTAATTTACTACAATAATGCCAATATTGTAAAACGAACCTGCACACGTTTTATTAACAAAGTGAATTTAGTTTTCTTTCGTACTATTGACATTCATTTTTATTTTCATTAAGCAATATTTTCATTAAAGTAACCGTATTTGGTACGTAGACTTCCGCGGTCGTAGTCCTATCTGCTTCTGGACTGGAACCGTGTCACTGGTTTATCTGCCGACGTTCGTACCCATTTTGGGTACTGCTGCACTGAGTTTCAATGCAGTAGTTGAGCCCTGAAGATGTCCCATACAAATGGGTACGAAACGTCGGCAGATATACAAGTAACCGTATTTGTCTCTAATTACTGCATCATATAATCAGAATAGATATAAATATATCTTCGCCCAAGAATCACGTTATTAATACGTCAGTAGCTTCTTATCTTTCTAGCACTTTTATATAACCTAGGTGCGTTTTAGATCGTCGTCCTGTATCATCTCTCCGTTTAGCTACATTCTGGAAGACACAGCGCTTATGTTTAAGGATGCCTGCAGCACTTCTTTCTTAACGTTTCTTTAATTTTTACAGTATCATTCATTCCAGATAAGTAGAAATATATCTCATATCAAAGAACTATGATTTATCGTGGTCACTATATATTCTGGTACTATTTTTTTCTGTGACAAATCTGCTAACAAAAATCCGGTATATTGAAATATCTTATATTTGGATTCATTGGTCGGATATACAGTACTGTGCAAAAAAAAGAGGCACCTTCTTAAATTTTGCAAGAAACTATTATAGAAGGATAAATAATAATCTTACGCAAGATGAAATTTTTTTAATGTATAAAAAGTAACATACGATATTTAAACATAAAAAACTTTAATTTTCAATATTTTGTATGACCACCTCTATTTTTTATGGTATCCTGCATTCTTGTAGGCTTTCCATTAACGAATTAATGAAATTTTCAGGAATATTGTACCACTCTTCCTGTAGTATGTTCCACAGTCCATTTTTTGTTCTTTGGCCCCCTTTCACACTTTTTTTCTGTCAAGATAATCCCACACATGCTCAATAATATTTAAGTCAGGACTTTGAGGTGGCCATATCATAGTCTGCATCACCCCATTTGAATCCTGCTGTGTTAAATAAGTTTTCACATGCTTTGTGGTATGCTTTTGATCATTATCTTGCTGTAGAATGAAATTATTGCCAATAAGTCGCTGCCCTGATGGTATGGCATGTTCTGCTAATAGTGTTCTGTATGTCTCACCAGTTAATTTACCCTCTATTTTTACAATTTCACCCACACTTGCTGCCGAAATGCAACTCCAAACTTGGATATTGCCTTCACTTGCTTTATGGTAGTGTGTAAACGTGGTTACAATAACGATTCGCCAGGGCGTTGTCTAACATACTGACGTCTGTTCGTTCCAAATAATTGATATTTAGATTCGTCAGTCTATAGTACTTATCGCCACTCATTATATGTCCAAGTTTCGAGGTCTCTGGTATATTTTAATCGTTTTCCTCTATTACCTCGTCCCAGTAAGGGTTTTCTCACAGCCACGCATCCCCTCAAACCTGATCTGAGCAAGTATCGCCTTACTGTTGAAGCATGTACCGTTGTACCAGATGTTCGCGCAAGATCTTGGGCTAGTTCTGCGTTAACTTTCTTACGATACCTTAAGGAATTAACTTTTTAAAAACTGCATCAGCTTTATTGAGCTTTTTTGGACGTCCACTCTTTGGTCTATCACTTACACTGCCGGTTTCAGTCATTGTTTTTATTGTTTGTTGCACGGCATACCGGGAACATTTCACTATCTTTGATATTTTCACTTGACTTTAACCCTCTTGGTGTAAAACAATAATTTTATTTCTGTCTAGTAATACTATTCTAGGCATTTTCTACTATAACAATTTACAGCTCATAATTTTTTCTTAAAATGAAAATTTCACTCATAGGCGCGTTTTTAAGAATCTAAATAAATTCTATTGTGGAAACGCTCAGTATTGTATCTACCACTGAATTAAAAACAAAATCTTATAAATAAATAACCCTCCCTTGAAGTTTTATTGCAGAGCATTGTGGTGCAATAAAATTTATTAATTTAATCCTCTTATCAGACGGTCGATCTCACCCCTACGCCGAAGAATGATGTTATAAACTTGGAAATTTCCAGTGATTATATTTCTACCAATAAGTGAATCGTTCCTGGGAAGATGTATTATAAATTAAATTAACCTAATAGTTATTAGTAAAAACGTTTTAGTAAATAAGTTTTGGAAAATATTGTTAGGTGCTTGTTGCTTTTGCACAGTACCGTATCTTACAAATATACTGGTAAAATAACCTACCAGTACCCTTGGTTTTTTGTTCGCATTTTACGGAATAGATTATACGTATTAAATGAAAATCGCTTGTATTAATTTCTTAAATTACAATTTATTCCAAAATAATAATATTCGGTGGTTTTTCCATAGTAGTTCATTGTCGCACGCAATCTTAAACACATGTTGTTCAATGTTTCTGGTACACAATTTTTCTTTCAAAGACAAATGGTGTTTGTGTCTCGTTTTTTTGTACCTAATTAAAAGCATATTCTAATCATGCCCACAGATATGCTAACGTTTTACGACTACTAGTTTTAAAACGATTTTCAGCCTGTTTTTATAAGATCTAGTCTGCTCATACTGCTTGGTTATAGTTTTAATCGCTAATGTTGTAACCAGTAATAGCAATCACCAGTAAATCCCAATTTTATAATATTACAATCTGCCCTCATTATATCTCTCTTAAATCACAAATTTTTGACTTTTATTCCGAATTATACAATTCCTTCACCTAGATATCAAATTTGAAAATAATCCATGTATTGATGTAGTCGAACAAACCCTAATGTAGTCGTTTTTACTGGTCAAAAGATGGTCCTTTACAAATTTGAAGATTAAATGGAAAGTTGATTATTATTCGTGATTTCACAATAAAAAAAAGCTTACTTTTTTTGACTTTAATTTTTTTTAGGAACATTTTTTCTTTTTTTTTTCTTTAAAATTAATTGGAGATCTATTTTAAAGCTAATTGCTAACCAAATTCATTGTATCTAGAAATCAAATAAGTTAAAATTAAAGGATTAATTAGACTAATAGTTGAAAGTTAAGAAAAGCAAGCTACGAGCTGGAAGCTTAGAGCATAATTAACATAAATTCAAGTCAAGGGACCTTTTAATACAAATAAGTAAAGCTAGGTACATATGTTAAAATTAAAAAATTGAAAGGAGTTTAAAGGACATTGAAACTTAAGATTACTTGAGGTAGCCAGGACCTTTTAAAACAAATAAGTAAAGCTACGTATGTTAATATCAAAATAATTGAAAGGTGTTCAAAGACATGTATTAAACGTTGAATGTTAAGATTACTTAAGATATCCATAAAGGTTATTCCACTTCCACCTTTTTAGATCTATTTGTGCGTCTCCGGACTTTCTTGTATTTTTTGGATTTTCTCTCTTTTAAAATTGAAGTTAACCTCATGTTGAATTGAATCACATAGAGTTACTCCGAAGATATAATCTTGGTATCTTGGATGATCAATGTACTAGATTTTTATGTAGTTTACTTCATAACAGAGTCGATTGCAAATTTTTATTTTCTAAATTTATGTGTCATGACTAGATAGTAGACTGCCACCCAGAGCTAGAACAAATTTGATGAGATCAACCGTGACTGTGATATATAGAGTATCGAGTGAATGCTGGATGATACATTTCATTAGTGTTATATTGTTGATTTCTTTGATTATTTTTCTTATATTTTAGTTTATTTTGTTATCCTTACCTTTTTTCTGGTGCAATGTATTGCTTTCTTTGTAACTTTAGAGCCCAAACTTTTTATCTCAAAATAGGACTATTACTGTGATCAAGATGTCATAGATTTTTCTCGAATTTTATCAGCATAATGCCTGGAAACTTTTCACTTAATCTATGGGCTTGAGCAAGGACAGTACGCGATTGATATTGTAGTGTTATTGTACATCATAAAACGGTAAATTAATACATACAAGCTTTATTATGTTTTGCTTCTCCATTAAGGAACATTCACATGATTATTAATATCTTTGTGTTTAAAAGCAAATGAAACTAAGTTCTTTTTATTATGTATTCAGAAATTCTCTGACAATTATTATTATTATAATATGCCTGTTGAAATTGGCTTTAGTTACGTCTTTTTTGTAATCTTGATACTGTTTCTTCAGTTTTTGTACTCTGGCTTTAGAAATTCCAGACGCCAAGTTGATCGGTTCTCCCCGTCGAACATCAGACTCACTTGTTCTACGATGTTGGTTCTCACCAGCTGTATGTATATAGTGTCATTTGAATGGATATATGAACAAGCTAGGAAGGCAAGTAGTCCTTCTTGGCTTGTTCTTACCTTGCAGTTTCAGAACTTTTCATGTTTTTTTTTTATGGGAGCGAACGAAATAATAGTCTGGCCGATCAAAAACCCCGCTTGGCCGGGTTAAGCTAAATACAAGAGGTTGCGTCTGGTGCCCGTAGAGGAACGGTTGCCACACAGCTGTCTTCATGTTACTCCACACCTTAGTTTCGATTTAGTTCAGGTTTCTTGGGAGCGTTGTCTTCGAAATCACACTAGCTGTGAGTTAAGATTGAGATATTCTTGACTTTAATACAATAAAAACAAAAGTTTTAAAAGAGGAAAACAAAATTATGTTAATTTCGAAAAAATGTATAAGGGAATGCTTTTTTCATTAATTCGAATTGGACTTTGTTTAGAGCATGTACCACGATATGAACGGTATACACAAATCAAAGCCGTAAAATATATTGAGTATGTTATTGTTATTAGTTACAACATGATTTTGTCTTACTAAATATAAGTGAAAGTAAGTATTAGTATTATCACTATACTCTTCTTCTGAATTGATGTTCTTTAATTTGTGCACGTTATACCCATACTTAGTTCAAAGTTTAACTGGTAACTATCCCAATATAAAATGAAAATACACCTACATTTTAATATTTGATTTAGCCCTCCATTGGTGGTATCTGGCTTTAAATCTTGGCCCAAATAAAAAAACATTAATTTAATTTCTTGTGGAAAAAGAAAATTCTCAACTCCAAAACGAATAACTTATTGTACATATTTTTAAGAAGTATGACTAAAATGTTCATAACTTCTCTTTCACAAAGAAATAATCTTATTATTCCGGAATCCATATTCGCAAAGTTTTTCCAACTCAGAAAAGTGGTTCATATTTGTTGTTAAACGTGTAGCACTTTCATGCTTATTGTAATACGTGGGATGTCTTTTAAGTTTTGCATAGTGAGACATAGATGGCGCCACTAATCAAATGTCGGTACTAAAAATTAACTTTCATCTTTAGTTAACCTTTAACCTAAATTCAAAGTTTAGTGCGATGCGTGTAGTGTTGTAACTATAACCGAACTGTCTAAGTTGACAAGTTAGTTGAAAAATTGAATTAAACAGAGAACACCGAGTTGGTTTCTGTTCGACAATTAAGCACCACATCAGTCAACAATTTCTCGTTGGTATGGGTAATTCAAATGTGGACCAATTAGTCTTAGCGATGATCCAAGAGCAGGTTCACCAAAAATGGCAGTCAGTAAAACGTCGATGCTGTGCGCAAGATCATCGACGAACACCGACATGCGACACGTCACCAGATTGAAGCATTATTGGGGATTTCAAAGACCTCAATTCAAAAAATTTGCATAAAGAATTGTGTGTAAAAAATTAGCTTCCTGTTGGATACCGCATCTGTTGGCCGAAGAACATAAAACAGCTAGGGTGAATTGATGTCAAAAAACTCTAGATCGCTTCAACGCCGGGGACTCTAAAAACGTGTGTAACATTGTCAGTGGTGATGAAACTTGGATTTACTCATACGAGCTAGAAAATAAAAGCCAGTCATCTGTTTGGATGTTACAAGTTGAAGAAAAGCTGACAAAAGTCATCCGTTCTCAAAGTGTCTCCAAAAAGATGGTTGCGACATTTGTCTCGAAAGCAGAACTGTTACTGCCGAAAAACCAACCCCGGACGACGAATTATCCTCCACCAAGACAATTGAACAGTATAGTTCGGACCTAAGTCCCAACGATTTCTTCACTTTTACGAAAATCAAGAACGGACTGTGTGGTCAAAGGTTGCACACAAACGAATGGATCAACTGTTTCTAGAGTTGGTTTAAGCGCTTGCAAAAAACTGCGAAAAACAGTATTTTACTCTTACTGGAGCAGATATATGACAAAAAATTTCACCAAACTGGAGCAAAGTTTTCCCCGTTTGTTTTTTTTAAAATTTTTTGGTTAAATGGTGTTAAAAGGTTATATATAGGTGGAATTCATTGGATATTTCATAACAACATAGTTTTTTCAAAAACTGGACGTCTGTTTTTTGTACCACCGTTCCATTTACATACATATAAATAAAACTTCCTATTTATTTTTTTTATATTTATTTTGTACATTTATTAGGTATATTCTTGATAAAAATAAAAATAACTTCTAAAATTGAATTGAATATTATTTTGTATGGTAAGTTTGGAAACAAGATTTTACTTTTCCTAAACAAAGTGGCACCTGGCAGGTACTGCAAATCCAGTCAGTGCAGATTGGTTTTGCTTTAGTACTACATAATCCGCATCTTCTGCACGTTCCACGCATTGACTGATGCGCCGAAGAATTCAACCGTATACTCTCTGGTACAAAGGGTTTCGCTTTTTTAATTTGGAGTTGTAGTCTAGATGTTATATGTTTATGTCCCCTACATCTGACTCGTCGCCAGACGGCAAGGAATAAGTGTCTAAGTCTTCCTCAAGCTCCGTTTCAAATTCCTTTCGACTCATTCCTATTAGACGAAATGGTAAGTCTTCATTACGTGACATTTCCTGCACGCAAATATATTTTTAGAAATATTTATTTAACCACATAAAAAATACTACTGGAGCAGTGGTACAAATATAGAACCAGTAATCAAATTCAAATCACTGCTTATCAAACATAAATTTTTTTAAACCGGTATATTCAACTTACCTTACTAATGTAATAACACTTTTTCTTAAATTTAAATACACTTTTTAGACTGTGAAAGAAGAACGATCATGTAACTTCAAAATTCATCGGCTTCTTCTAAACAAGTTTGTACATGTTAAAATACCACGTGCCGCCATCTACAATGCCTAAAGTACGATAAAATGATGGTGGCATACAACTTGGGCGGCTGCGGAAGTAGAAAAATAATTTTAAATTCGTGGTCTACATATAATACCACTGCGACGGTTGGGTGGAAATTTCAGTGATACATTTTGTATGCCACTGAGCCGATAAGAGTTAAAAGCTATTTATTGTTTTATTCAAGTTTTATATGCAAAACTTAAAGGACAACTCACGTATATCTCTTCTAATAAACTATAGGCATTCGATACATTTATTCTAAGATTTTTAGTAATTACAGATTTTGATTTAATCAATCATTTGTTCGTTAATTCTCATGCTATTTTTGGTTTTGAATCGTTTTATTTTATTCATATCATTTTTAAGTCGTTTTATATCCCACTTACGTGGCGCTTATTCTACTGAATTGGTGTTGTCAGACAAGCAATGTTGCTGTAAAAGTGTTAAGCTGCTATTTGCATATTACATATTGTGGCGATTGAAATTGATGTCCTAAATTGTTTACAACTTTATATACCATCAGATTGTGAAAAATTTTTATTAGTTAAAATAATAACATAATAGAATGATGGCTATATCAAAATTCGTTTACTTATTTTTCCTAATATTTGACTCTAACTTCATTATATCTTCACTGCTTCTATGATTGTTATGTTATCCATAGCAGACAATGCCGATATTTAACGGCTATGGCCATTATTACCTAATAACAATATCATCAGCAATGTATTCGTAAATAATAATAATATGTAATTAGTAAAACATTCAAACAGATTTTTTTGTCATGTATGTGTGAACGATTACTATAATTTATGAAAAAACAATTCGTATTTCCTGAATTGACAAATGTTTAGGGAGTTTGTTTTCTCTTTGTTTATTATTAGTACATATTCTTGAGTTTTGTGCCAATTAAAAGGTTGTTTAGAAATTTATAGCCTCCGAATTGTTTTAATGCAAGTAGGTCACTATCGGCATAAATGGTGAGGTTAGGTTTTCGACAACAATGTCTTATGGAATTTTCAGGGTATTCCAATTTTAAAAATTCCACAATCTTTTACTAAACACTATCTTGTATATTCCTACAACTTGTCTCATGCATTTATTTTTTCTATAGTCAACAAAAAACAATGTCTCTGAAATCGTTTCGTGTTTTGCAAAGAACCATTATAAATATAGCTGTGCCCTGAAGATATTATCTATTGATAATGTGGCAAGTTCTGCCTGTCCACATTCTGTATATTTCAAACAATAAAATCACTTTGTTCAGCAGAATGTGTTCATTTGGCACTTCTACACTAAAAGTTTTAATTGATTTTCTTTTTAAAAAGGGGAGTGCTAAATTTTCACTTTCCCTATTTGGTCATTTTTTTTGCAAGCAAACATTCCTACATAACCAAATCACACTCAGAATTCACGATATTTACTCGAGCTTGGGGATAATTTTACCAAAACAAAATATTTACTTCATTTTTTAGTAATACGAAAACTATAAAACGACATAAGTATGTCCGATATGCATATAACAAACTATATAATTTATCCTTGTCTGTTATATCAATCATATGGATGTAATACTTTTATATTGTATAACACGGCATTACTGTTACGAATATTGTCTTCTTCAAAAGTTTGTAAATATTTATACAAATGAAGATCATATATCTTCCTGCAACATACGACCGGGGCCAACATATCTTTTTTCATGAACTTAAAACAGCAAATAAGTTAGAATTTAAGGCTTGAAATAAATCACATTGGATCAAGGATTAATATATGAGTAATATTCGCGTTTGGAGCAAGATAAGGTATCCGTGTACATTTTTTGTATATGTTCATAACCATCGTTATACCGTGCTTTCATATTAAAATGCTACAAATACCGTATCATATTATATTCGGATCTAGATACCGAATGCCGATCAGAATGTAAAGTGGTGGGGCGCGAGTCAGTCGAATCACAACAACGACTGACTACAGATTACAGATTAAGTAGTTGTTCGTGGTACTTGGCGGAAGGCCTATCACTGACTGTCCAAATTATTTACGTCCAAAAATTAATAAATTATAATTACTTTTAACTGTACAATTAGGTATTTTTGCAATCAGTTTCGCATTGAACTAAAAGACGTTTTCTAATAAAACGTTTAAAAATAAAAAAAACTCTTAAAGAAGCTAAAAAATAAAATAACTTCTCGGAACTTAAAAAATACTCTTTAAACAGAAAATAAATATAACTTGACAAAACTTATAAAATACTTTTTAAATTCAGAAAATAAATTCAATTAATTAAATTCTCAAATGTCCCTCTTGCTTGCACTAAACAGTACCCCAATCTATTATAAAATTCATTTCGAACATTGGCCAGTACAAGAGGATTAATAATTTGGAATTGGTGTTCGATATTAACCTGTAATTCTTCCAAATTATTAGCCCTTTCGTCTTGATGCCCATATAACTTTAATTTTATGTAACCCCATAAAAAAAGTCATTAGGGGCTAAGTCTGGTGACCTTGGTTGCCAGCGAATTGTACCACTATTAGATATAACTCTTTGGGGGAATATATTATTTAAATATTCATTCACAATTCTAGTTCCTTGGGCCGGACAACCATCATGCCGGAACCATACGTTCTCTAAATTGGGATTAATAGTTCTCAAAGCAGGGACAATTTCGCTTCGGAGAAGATTCAAATATTTCCCCATTTAAATTTCCTTCGATAAAGAATGGACTAATAATGATATTCCCATAAATACCAGCCCAAACATTCAATTTTTCGGGATACTGTGTCCCCGTATTCAATTGTCGATACTCGTTTTTAATAGACCAATATCGAAGATTCGACAGATTGTGTTTACCGTGCAACGGAAACGTGGATTCATCGGTAAACACGATAGTCTCAATGAAGTGTTCATTCGCATCTACACGTTCTATTACAGTTTCACAAAATTCCATTCTGCGGTGTTGATCAGCATGAAAAATTTTCTGATAAGTTTGGTATTTATAGGATGTGTATTTATTTTTCTTTAATATCTTATGAACTTTACCCACGCTAATACCTATCTCTTCTGATATTTTAGATATAGTAATATTGGAATTTTCTTCGACCATTGCGCACACCATGACTTCCTGCATTTCTTTATCGTTATTTATTCTCCGTATTTTATCACATTTACATCCCAAAATGCAACCTTCTGATTTAAACTTTTTAACTACTAATGATATTGTTGTTAATGCAGAAAAGGGACGATCTACATACTTTTCAGAGAAAAGGCGCTGGATACGCCGTAAAGAATTACCTTTCAAAGCCTATGCTATCATTTGAATTTTTTCTTCCAATGTATACATTATCAGAGTAATATAATTAAAAAAATATTTAAATTTAAAGGTCTTACCGTAACAAACTCTCCCAAATGCAAACCATGAATGACCGTTAATACGATATCGATACGCCTACAGTCAAATTAGTGGTCAGGCTGCAGTTAGTACGATCAGTAGTCAGTTATAGTCGTGATTCAAATGACTCGCGCCCCACCACTTTACATTCTGATCGGTATTCGGCAGCTAGACCCGAATATAATGTGGTACAGTTTTCGTAGCAAGGTATAATGAATGCACGGTATAAGGATATGATTGACCTAAAGGAACTGTTTCAAATTAAATACGTCGTTAATTGCAAATGTGACAATCTATGTGTCTTTATTGGTACTGTATTTCTGTTTCACTTGTATCACATGTGTATATTTAACATATTAGTGACGGTCTGGGTGGTCATTGTGGTTAATCGACAAAAATCATGTATATGTATTTATGATATACCGGGTGTTAATAAAATGTATCACAAATTTCGAAAGGAGGTAGTATAGTGCAATATTGTATATTAAACACATATGTATCCCCTACGAGAGGTTTATGTGTCAAACTATCATGTTCTCATTCGTGAAATTTAATAAACGAGCATTTTTTAGCGAATCTTTGAAGGATTGGTCTCTATCATGTTACAATTGAACGCAACATAGTAAAAATTGATTGTCATACTACCGCTCTCTCGATTCAAGCAACCCTGTGCATTGGTGTGAAAGCAATCAATCTCGTCTTGGGAGTAGGGAAGCGATGTTCTCTGGATACTCGGTACATACATAAATACCATCTCAAAAAAATAGATCGTGACAATTAGTGCAATGCCATTCTCGCACGTTTTCGCTGAGAATTCTCTCTCTAGTCTACAACGTTCTACTAATAGGTGACGAAAGTTGAAACTATTCATTGATATCAGAGAAATACACCAGTTGCTTGTGTTGGGTTTTTCAAAATGTGTCTGTTCTAAGAAAAGTTGTTAGTGAAAACAGTCGTACCTATTTTTCTTGATACTATATGGTATGTTGCAATTATAACTTTGGATATTTATAGTATGGGTAATTCTGAATGGTTCACTACTTGCTTCTCCAGAATCTTGCAAAATATTCATGATTATCGCTTGTCTATGTACCGTTCCTTGAACTGTGAACTATTTAAACGAGAACTTTTAATTTCATGGTTTATTTACCTAAACTAGCACACAACGATTTCTTTTCATTCCAATATACAGTCTGTTTAACAAAGAAGGAGTCAAGTTTTCATTTTACGTGGTTCCTTCCTCTGTCTTTTTTGATGCATAAAGTCCGCATTTATACGTCTCTGATGAAAAGTCGAAGAAGTTCGTGGAAAAGTAAATTTTCCACGAACCCCCTCTGGAGGGAGAAAAACTAATAGGAAGGAGCATAGAGCGGTCGTTTAATTTTTCGTGCGCAAGCCAACGCCGTGGCTGTGCGTAGCAAAATCAGGATAACTAAGAAGGGAACCGTTGTCAGCATGAGCACACTAAGATAGTGTTTAACAGGAATAGAACTAGAATTTCTAGAGCAAAACCATTGCTCTCGGAAAGCTATATGGAAGAACAAAAAGCACGGGTTGCCGAAAATATTAATCGGGTCTGGTCAAGTGTTTACCAGTGAAGTTTTTTGCATTATTTCCTGTAGGACGTGTTTGGTTTGTTCCAGGTGTGTACATCATCTAGCCAACCGTTAAACATCCGATAAAATTCCTGATTCCTGCTTCTTAAAAATGCGCATTCGGGTTTTTTGAGCATTTAAAAATTTGAATGCTGATAGTATGGTCTTAATTTCGGAAGCGATAACGATAGTTGCGTCTTACAAGAAAACTGACGCAAAACATCGGAGCCGCCTCTGCAGTGAATGGAAACACGAAAATAGCTTAGGCCAGTTGGTCTGGCCGTCCCAATCCCCGGATGAAAATCAAATATATTAATCTAGCCTAAAATAGACTGAATATGCCAAAAGAATAATTGAAAGCATGCCAAGAAGGTATGAGACTATTCTCGATAAGAATGGCGATTGGGCCATTTATTAAGTGATTCTATAGTAGCTTGTAGGTTGTATTTTTCTGTAAAACTTGTTGGACAGACTGTATCAAAGATAAGTTTCGGAAAATACGTACTAGTGAAACTGCCGATGCTTTCAGAAGATAGATAAATAACTTATTTTCAGAAATATGGAAAAATATTTTGAAAGCTGATTTATTCGAATTAAAAAATGTATATGGATTGCAGCGGGAAATATTTTGAGAAAACGTAAAATTTTTGGAATAAAATATTTTATTAGACTCCTGTTTAGAATTCTAAAATTAGATGATCTTGTTTGTGTTGCTAGAGAAATTTTTTTTTTTATATTGAATGTATTATTAAGTTACCAAACTTGCTATACTATGATGAATGACATGTTCTTTTGCAGTAATTGTGAAATATGTAGTTTTCGTTGTTGTTTTATATTATCTACATAGTATATTTGAAATTTGTTCCAACACACGATAAATGTTCCTACTAAACAGCTTTTATGTTAGCCATGATTCAGCTATAAATACACAAAATATATCTGTATGAATTATATTGTCTGATTGTTTAGGTAAAGAATTTTTCTAATTTTGAACTATTTCAAATAGTAATTATTGGCAACATTTAATTAAATGTAAATATCTAAAGCGTGTTAATGAAGTTGTTATTTGAGAATGCACTAAAAATAATTATAACTAAAGTATAACAAATGGAAAAAGTTTATTATGCATTGTTAACTCAATTGTATGTGTAACACCCACAATTTTAATCCGTATATTTAAGTAATCAGTCTTTGTGTTTATTTGAAGATAAATTATTTCTCGAATATATTATTTACTTCTTATTATAACTTACATAATTTAGTTATTAGAGTTATGTTTAGACACAATGGATTTTAACTGAACTCCAGCCGCAAAATATTCTGTAGTAAGACTTAGAAAGTATATTTAGTACTGTCATAAAAATATAATAATGCCTAAGATATTCATGTTCATATATTTATATTTTATTTTAGGGAACTACTGCATTAGGTCCTCCATTAGAAATTGTACTGTTGGGGCAAACACAAGTTCCTTACTCAGTATTTTTCGACTACTTAAACGGATTAGGCGAAAGTACATATGCGTAAGTTCTTATTTCTTACCATATATTCCTTAATTTTCGTTGCTTTTTTTTCTGAATACATATATTTAATGCATAATTCCGTTTTTGTTTTCATGGTCAGGCTAAGCCGTTAGAAAGAATGTTATTGGATGACTATTAACAATTTTAAGCTGTATTGATTATTATTTGATTGAATACACCTTAAATTTTTCAGTTCACTAATTTTTTGTGTTAATTTTTTGTTATTTCCAACAATATCGTTGCCGAAATGCTTATCCTATATGTGATTATTGTTTGGTACTAAAGTACTAAAGTACTTAAAAGTCACAGTTTTAAGAACGATTATACTTTAATAGAGAAATCAAGGCTTCAAAGTCTAGAATAATCTTAGCAATAAATTGGTAAGATGAAGAGATGTCGTAATTTCTAACTGGAACATCTTGGCATGAGTATTACTCTACGTCTAAAAAGAATATTGAATTTCAATGAAAATGGTTTGTACGTTTTAATCTACTACAATTAGTTAAATAAAACGATAGTTGTCCAACTTTAAGATATTTGTATTTCATAGATGTTATGTGTATAGTATGTTATTTTTAGCAAAAATATTAAAAATTCAGCGATTTTGTCATCACTCTTTGACTTGATCAATTTCCAACATTCTCTACATAATAATATAATATTTAAGTTTGATTTTACCATTACTATTCTATTTTGACCACAAAAGTCGGTGATTTACATGATTATATCATTGATCAATAACTAGTGCAAGAATTGCCTTTTATTGCACAAACATAAAAATTGGTAATAAACTACCCAGATTTAGATTATGAAGCCAATGAAGTACATTATTTGCCAAGCATCTAAGTCTAAACAGCGCATAGATAGCAAGTCATGACTTCAAATATTTCTTTTCAGTCTTGTACGTGCAATATAACTGGTCTTTCATTAAGCGCTTCCTGTTTTTAAATTTAAATAAAATAAAACAAAGTGTGTGTGAGATATCATCGACATTTTTTATTCGTTTGAAAGGCCTATCGATGCCATTATGTAAGGAATATAACATCGTGCAAATGTCCGCCGCGGCTTCGCTGGGTGGTACGCATCCGAAACGTCCAATTTTCCATGACTCTGGCGTATAAATCAGGCTTAATTTAGCCGATCGCAAGGTTATGTTGGCTTTGAGGGCCGCTGTAGTTTGTGGCTTATTCGCAGAGATCTGCGACTTAAGAAAACTCCACAAGAAAAAGTCTAACGGAGTCAGATCGCACAATCTCGGTGGCCAGTTCAGATCACTTCCACGTGAGATGACCATGCCCTCAAATCGCTCGTGCAGAATGTCCAATGTGGCATGAGCTGTGTGGTATGTAGCGCCATCCTGTTGACACCACATGTCGTTGGTGTCAATATCATCCAATTCAGGCCAAAAGAAGTTGGTAATCATCGACCTATAGCTGGCCAACGTCGTTCTTAAAAAAAAGTATGGACCAATGACGCCGCCAGCCGAAAATCCACACCAAACAGTGACTTTTTCGGGATGCATTGGGCGCTCTTGGATCACATGTGTATTGGTATCGTCCCAAATTCGACAATTTTGTTTGTCGACGTACCCATTCATCCAGAAATGGGCCCCATCGCTGAACATGATTTTTTGATGAAAATTAGGGTTAGTTTCCAACTGCCCACTCAGCGAACACACGTAGTTGTTTATGGTCGTTTACCTTCAACTCCTTGGTCAGTTGAATTTTGTCGGGGCGCAGGCTTAAGTCACGACGCAAAATTCGCCAAGTTGAGGTCTGCGAATGGCCGAATTCTTGTGAGCGACGCGAAATCGACTACCTGGGATTCTTTTGCACACTCTCATGGACAGCGGCAATGTTTTCGGCAAATCTTACGTTTTGTTGTCGTACGGGTGTTGGTTCATTGTTTAGTGAACCAGCGAACTCAAATTTATCCACCACACTGCGAATAGTCCTCTCGGTAAGACGATTATGGCGACCATAAAATGGGCGAAACGCGCAGAAAGTTGCTTGAACAGAATACCCATTTTGATAAAACAATTTTATCATTTGCACGTGTTGTTGAGCGTTATATCCGTCCATATAGATTTGACGAAACAGACTGTATAAATGACAGCCAATTTGACAGATGTAGCTTCAACAATATGGCCGCTATCAACTGTCAAAGTTCGGAAGACCCTATTGAAAGATGCGTTACCTTTTTATGTGCCCTATAAAGAACAGTTTCACATGTTATAGCAAAAATATATAAAAGCTTGAAAACTACTCAGCAGATGTAAATTGTAAAGGGAAATACCACATATCCGACAAGTGCTTGAAAACCATATACGATCAGAAATTGCAAATGGATTACTGTTGAAACTACAGACCTAAAAAAGAACAAGTTGGCAAATGTTTTTATCAGTGTCATGAAAGCAGATAAACTAATAGTACCATATCTTATTGCTTGCAGACGGACTGCAAAATGCCAATGCTAAATATATAACGCAGCTTGTGCAGAGAACACTTCGACGTTTTGATGTCAATAATTATGAGCCATTATTACTTGTTACTGATGCATCTGCAATACGCGGAAGGCCGAAGTTTTATTAAAAAGCACTTCTCCTAAGTTATTTCATGTAACATGTATAATTCACGTTTTGCACTTGATAACAGAAAATATTAGAAATAGTTATCCAAATTATGGACAAATTAATGTCAAGCGCGAAACAGGTTATTTTTTTGTCAGAGCGAATAGAAGGGTTAGACAGAGTTAGACAGAATCCCAACAGCATTATACGTATTAGTGAATGCAATAGATGAGTTGTAAAATATTAGTTTGTCATTATCTGAGTCTAACATAAATAAGCTGGCCATTTAATAGGAGCTGAATTACATATCCATCTATCTTCAAAAAGAGTATTTAAAAAATTATTAATATGACAAATATTGTGTGTAGGGCAACCATCTTACTGGAACCGAAATTTATTAATATTAAATAGTTCTCGTGCAACAGGGATAATTTTATTTCTTAGCAAATCTATCATAGATGCCGTTTCCCATTTAAATTTCCGTCCATAAAAAAGGTCCTACTATTTTGTCTTAAAGAATATCAGCCCATGCATTAACCTTCTGTGGAAACTGTGTTCGCATAGACCGGTATTTATTTTCTTAAATATTTTGAATTGTTGTTGCGCTGATACCAAATACATGAGCAATTTGTCAGGATGACATAGGATTTAGTTTTACCAAAACACAAATTTGAATTTCTAAATCGCTGCCATTTTGATCAGGATATTTTTATTTGAACTATATACTAAAGTAAACGTTTCCAACTGTTGGACCGTGTTACGAATTATATTGGCGCTAGGAATAGGTCTTTCTGAATAATTTACAGCATATAAATCCCTAGATCTTTCCGCTGAATTCCTACCGTAAAAATGTAAACAATTTTGCTTCTAGCATATAATAATGCCTGTCTGGATATGCAACTGCCGACGATTGATATCACCTATCCTGGACGGCCGGCGTTTAAAAACTGATTGACCCAAGACACAAATGATACGAATTGCGCATGCACCAACGGTCGTCGATTGCTTGAGAATATCGATGAATTGATAGAACCCTCAATATTTCAGTATGTCAGAAGGACTTATACTTTTACTATACTACGATATATTTTTGGTATACTTAATGTATTAGACAATTGTATGCACCAAATAACGAAAAGCACTTACAAATTAATGAAACTGCCAGGGTCTACCGATAAGTTATTATTGGGGATTAACTTTTTCTCTTTATTCGGTAATCTCTGAAGTACCGTTTTTGATATTAACACTGTTCTATAAAATTCAACAAATTCCTTGATTTTTCTTTCACATAACATAATTTAAACGTAAGTCGAAGAACTGCTAGCACGGCACAAAAGTCTTGTACATTATAAAAAATAAGATTAATTTCTGTTTGTCCAAGAAAATAATTTTGGATTTAGTAAAAATGTTCTGGAATTATGCATTGATTTTTTGGATAGATAAATTATTATTGTACATGTTTTCTTTCAGAGGCCATAACTATAAATTACTTAGTCACAATTGCAACGTATTTTCTGACGATATAGCGCAATTTCTTTGCGGTTGTAATATACCGAGACATATATTGGATTTGCCAAACGAAATTCTTCAAACTCGTTTAGCCCCTTTAATAGAAGGTTTCCTGTCGCAGTTAGAACAAAGTGCCAGACCTATATCTGAAGAGAGAAGTCCATCAGGAAGGCAGAGCAGTCCAGATTTCGAGGCGCTCAATACAGAAGTCGAAGCCACAAGGTCAGAAACGTTAACTGGTAGTAGAGGTGACAACGCGAAACATTAATCGTTTGGGAATTTTTTTTAATTATTGCTGTACAAATGTTTTTATATATACAATCTGCATATTAACATTGTCTGCTTTTGTTTAATGAGTGTTGTTTTTTCTGTTTCTTTCTGCTGTAGATTTCTGGTCGAGGCTGGGTTACAATTACTTAGTTCAATGTTTAATCAAGGAAAACGCTGAAAAACTCCGGGTCAACGAAGAAACTCAGTATTAATTCAGATTGAATATAATAGTGTATTGTTATCTACATAGGGAACGCTTATCTATAACAGTAATTAATTGCTAGTAGATACGTAATACACAGTATTATTTTATTATTTAGATTAATGAAAACATGAATATAATTTCACGAAATTTGAAACTTATTTGCATTTTTTTAATATAAGAAAATAAAGAACAATATGTGCTCAATACTTGAGAAACAAAACAAAATGTATAATTTATTTCGAATTATTTAAATTCTTCTGAATGTCCTGTATTTCTACATAAAGGATTGGTGAAAAATATTATTTGTCAACTACAAAATTACATTGTATATCTTTTCTTTAAATTTATATGGAAAAATATTTCCAATTTTGATTTTATAAAATTTTGTTTCATTCTTTTTAAACATTTTTCTTACTATAAGATCCTTTGTTTGTTATATTTACTAAGTAAGTAGTATAATTTGAAAATCAAAAGATTTTTTTATATAATATACAACATAAATCCCAAATTCAAAATCAAATTATTCTAATTTACTATTCTAATATAAGGCAATAACAGTTAGTAAAAACATTATGGATCCTTGGAAGTTGGTTTAAAAAAGTAAAAATTGTTATTCTTGCAGTTAGTATGGTCTTAGAAATTATAGAAATATATTAAAAAGATATGTATAGAACTTTATCTATTTTAAATATAATGTGAGCATTGTTATAGTACCGAAGAAGAAATATAAATAGATTTCTGGCTACAATTAATGAATTTTAAAAACAGTTCTTAATTAAAAGAAGTTTATGTAACTTTGCTTCTTAACTGAAAAGGAATTGCGTGATTGATTTATTCCGTTTTTTGAATTTATATTAATACAGTGCCTTTCAAAAGTATAACCACAAAATTTTTAGTTAATTCTTAATTTACTTATTAACTTATAATAGTTAGTCTTTACATAAGACCGACGTTCGACGTTATAAATATGCTTGGAAGATACATACGTCAATAATTTAAGTGAAACTTATCGGATAAGTATCAAATAGTCTTCAGACTCTAAGATCGGGGATAGTGTTGATGAAAGCAGAAATAAAGAATGATAAATAAGTGACTGAAATTTGTTCAAATATTATATTTATATATTTGTTCTGATGTCATTTAAAATGCAATGCATTTTGGAATCAAAATTATGAAATATCTAGTTCCGACTTATATTAAAAAGTTTTCTATTTTCATTAGTAGCTTTCTGAAAAAAAAAAATAACATCTGTTCTCTGTACACTTCAAAGTATGAATAAAGTCAAATGAATGAAAAGAAAATGAGTGTTTTATTGAAATTTGACTGAATTTAACTTGTATGTGGGTGATAGTACAGTTTTTCCAGTTTGCTTTTATGCCATGTGGCGTGTTTGTTCTTGCCTGCATGTTGTGGATTCAATTTATGCAATCACAATTTTTTCATTGTAATTTCGGAAAGTAAATATTGATGGACGTACGGTAGTGTTGGATTATGCCATGTCTCTATGTGCAAAAGAATGTGACTTGATCACGTTCTTGTACTTTTTTCCACGGATTTAATATTTAATTATATTTTTTAAACTTACTTAAATTCTTGTACACTATCGCTCATAAGTGTTTGGTCACTCGCATTTAACCCGCAAATTGTAACAAAAATCAAAATTGAAGTACTAATATCTTTTTATTATTTACGTATATGAAAAATATATATTTTTTCATCTAAAATAAATTGTTGTATAATATATTTAACTAAATTTTAGACTCGTCTTATATGACCTTCTTTATTTTTAATCGCAGCGGCACACAATCGAGGCATTCTTTCGTATAATTTTCATAATGTCTCAGGGTTTATTTTACCACATGCCTCTTGCAGGTTCTTCTATATATTAACAGCAGACGCGGGGGCCGATTTTCTCATCTCTCGGTCAAGTTCTTCCCACAGCAATTCGATGGGATTTAAATCGGGACTCTGAATAGGCCACGCCATAACTTTTATGGTTCCCTCGTCCTCCAATTTCTGCAAATATTCCCGACATGATTTGGAAGTGTGTTTCGGGTCATTATCTTGTTGGAAGATAAAATTCTGATACGAAATTTTAATTCCAGAGGGGATTGCGCTTTCCTCTAATATGCGCTATATTGTTCTTTCTTTGGTATATCTTCGATTTTTTCGTGATCGCCCACATTTGATCCAGAAAAGCAACCTCATATGATAGCTAAACCTCTACCGTGTTTAACAGTAAGGGCTATGCATTCTTTCCAGGTACGTTCATCCACAGACCTCCTCATGAAAACTCGTCTTCGTAAACCGAAAATCTCGAATTTGTATTCATCGGGTCACACTACTTTATTCGTCTTTTATGGCCCAATTTTGGTGATAGCGTGCCCACTTTAAACGTTTCTGCTTGTTTTGCTTGCGTAGAAGCGACTCGCGCATTGCAATTCGACCATAAAGACCGGCTTCTTTTAATCGCCGTTTAACTGTGGAAACACTTATGGGTTTTCGACGAAAAATATTCATTTCTGCTATGATTTCTGGGGCTGTTTTTCGTCTATTTCACTTGCTTGTTATCACCATTGCAAGATCTTCTGCTGAGGTTGTTACCATTGGTCTCCTTTTTCGAATTCTGTTCAATATACTTCCACATTCGCGGTGTTTTTTTGATGATATAACCCACGGTGGACTGATTAATTTAAATTCTGTGTCAATTTCGCGGTTGCTTTAGCCAGTTTTATGGTATGCGATTATAAACGCTTGTGTTTCTACACTCAATTCTTTCCGTTTAGGAATTTCTAACCCATTTAACTTCTTCGAAACACATGATGTTATCACTATGAGCACCTCACAAAAACTAACTGCAATTATGCCAAAATACCCAAGTATAAATATTAGTATAGCTTACAATAACACTCTATCTTAAAATAAAATCATAATCGAAAATTTCCAAGAATTGAGAGACTAATCCCTTAAGTGCAATTATTCTACCTGGAGTTTTATTAGGATATTATCATTAATTGTGAATAATAGGATAATCGCATAATTATTTTTTAATACGCTTTTATAGATTTTAATGTTTACTATGAAACTATTTCTTACTACAGAAATAAATTTTATAATTACAACCAAATACTTATGAGTTGTAGTGTATGTAATGGTGTTATTTATGCTTAACCAAATTACGAGATGTGATTATTAAGTTTCCCCGACTAATTTCTGCATTACATTTATCGAATTTAAAAATGTTTTGTAATAGGTAGGCTTTTAAGCCTCTTTAAAAATCTCCACTATAATACGAATTGTATTTACTTTCCGAATAATTCTTATCCATTTTAAATGCACACTTTAATTTCTTCTATTGTTAATACCAGGGGTTCTCAATCGTTGATTCGCGGTGCTTTAAGGGCTCCACGCGAACTGATCAGGAGCTCCACGGGCGCTCCAGGAACATAAAATAAAAATTGAATGAAATTGAAGAATAAAAAGTAAATGGTTGAATAAAAGTTAGAAATTTTCAAATTAATTTTGTCCTCTATAATTAATTAATAAAATGTCGAATACAGTCTATACAACGAGAGAAAAATAAATAAAATATTTAGCGTATAAGAGGGTTAGAAATACTTATACCTAATAGGCGATATAGTTTTCAAAACAATTCTTTTTCACAAGTAAGTGAGGGTAAATCAATTCCGTATTTAAAAATATATCAAACAAGAGTTTCTTTGTTAATCCCAAAGAACCGAAAATGTCTATATCTCCAGCACGGGATATACTAGGATCGGCAATGGAATTAATGGATATTACAAATCTTATATTAAAAAAGATATGAGAGCCTATAGGTCTAATTACGGACGTTTGCGTATGACAACGTTTGTCAACGTTTTCATACGCATTATGTAGAAGTGATGTGAAATGCATGCTGCAACACAGCAATAAGCATTTCATTGACGACGGGACTATATTCAATGTTTTTAGGTAATTTGTTACTTGAGCTGTAGTTTTTGTTTAATAGATTACCAGTATTATATGTTAGTCGAATAGATGCCTAAATAGATGAGATTAATAAAAATAATTTTAATTATAAATCAAGAAAAATGAATCATGATTCTTGCGAATAATAGTTTGCGTAGCTTCTTAACATCAGTAGATTTTGCATGAAGACAATGATACGAAACAGCGTGGTAAACGCTGTACGAAATGAAGGCTGAAAAACTATCACTATGATAGAATGGCGTTCAGAATCTGTATCAACTCAAAGTATATTGTCATTTAAAAGCAAGACGTACAGTATCGTTATGCTTGAGGGAAATATTTGTTTAATTTGGCGGTACATGAAAAATTTTCCTTTGATTTAATTATACACCTTCTTTCTTGTTATATGACTGGACTGTATTTTAACTGAGTAGATGTAATTAAATTGGAGGAGTCAATTGTATTGTACTAATAGATAATTTTAAATCTGTTGTAATGCAAATAACTTTTTTATTGAATTTGAGAAGAAACTTTCATATCTTGTGTATTGTTGGTAGCTGAGCATAAATTTCAAAATATAATTTTATGTGCATGTACATTGCGCAATTATTTAGACATCTATTTATTTTTCATTTTCGCATCACCATTCGTAAATACTAATAACTTATAAGACAGTATAAGTTTAATGGGTCCCACCATATAAATTTGCTCCGCAAGTCAAAAAGGTTGGGAACCACTTGTTCAACTATTCATCTTGTCACGGTATTTATCAAAATTAACTAATGTACCTTCATGTTCACCAGTAGTATTTAGCAAAGTGCAATTACACCAATGTGTGAGACATTTTTTTAAAAAAATATATGTATGTATGTAATTAAAACGTAAGTACTAACTTAATATAATAAAGCGATTAGTATTTTAGTGAAAACAATAATTTCGATTATTTTTAAAGCGTCAATATTACTATTACAGATACCGCTCGTTTATTTTGCAAGAGAAAAGAAGAACTCTTGCCGAAAAACAAGCGAGAAGGGAAAGGAAAAGAGAAAAGAAACGCAAGAAACTCCTTACGCAAGGGCAAAAATTACCACCCGAATTAGAGGTATCAACTTTAATTGTTTTACTTTAGAATTTTATGAAGAACTAATCCATATACTAAGTTTCATTCTATAATATAATTTAGTAGCGACATTGTAGAGTTTATTAATATTCCTAAAATGCATTTGATGACTTTTTTGCATTAAATTATAAGCAGTGTTTATATTATTTGTTATAAATTACACTTTTGGACGAAGTTGTTTAAACTTTATTTGCTCCCGCCGTTTATTGCGAATATAATTTTGTTTTGAATGAGAGAGAATGTACGAACGGTACTACAAAAGTTTTGCAATATAGCGCAACCAATTGTTATATGCTATGGCGAATTCAGTGTAGGTCGAACCTGTTCAGACCAATAGTGTAGCTGACGAACTGTGACAGTGTAAACAACTATACCATCTTGCTAAGAAATACTGTAGTGGGTAATTTTAGGTTACAACTTTACATGTGGATTGAATATTGATGAGTGTTTGGAGCAAATAGCTCTTCTGCTAGAATATTCTGATTGTCTCGTCCGTTACCAGAGAGAACATTGATGTTAGGAAAATAGGCATGTAAGTTACCGCGTGATAAAAGAGGAAGGAAATTCCACCAGCAATACTATTCTGCGCAAACATCTTTGAGTGAAATAGATTAGTTTTCTTTGGGTACTCCATGTCTTAACTATCTAGCAGATCGCATAACGCGTTTAAAGGTGCCATGAGATTCTCGAAAAGTTTAAAATGTAACACTTCGTTATGTTAACAATATCTTGACAAGTGATTCATCACTTGTCAAGATCTGGCTTTACTACCATGGCGTGTTACTAAAGCACAGTAAAGTCTGACTCTTTCAAAATCAAGACGCGCCCATGTCTCTACGAAAATCTCGATCTATTAAAAGAAAATGGTGGCCATCTTCTTTCTCGAGAGAGGGGTTGTGGAGTGCCTAGCGCTGAGAAAACACAAAATATAGTTACCGTAAAATGATAAATCGAGGAGTGCCTGTCCAGAGTTCTACCCTACAGTACAAATGTTGTTCTTTGTGATTTTGCATTGAAGTTTTTCAACTATGAGGTTCTTAGGGCATGGGATGACGAGCGTACCCAGTCTTTAGAAGGAAAGTGGACGAATTGGCTTAATGACTGGTTTCGAAGAATGAACAAGTCCATAAAAGGTGGTGGCAATTATTTTCAATGAGTGTGAAAATTAAAAATCTATCACAAAGCTTTTGTAGCTCCCTTTGTATTATATACAACCATGCTCAAATGTATTAGACACCTTACGAATTTCTATACATACATACATATATAGTTTATATAGTTTAGTCAAAAGAGAGGTGAGGAAAATAAAACTGTTGTGAAAATTATGTACAAAGTGTTATTTAGTAATATAGTACAATATATCAATATTTTGTCGCTCCGCCCTTGGCCTTAGTGACAGCTCGCACTCGTTGAGGCATACTTGCTACTAAATTGTAACACTCTGCCGGTGGTATTGCAGCCCATATTTCGCGAATTTTTGTAGATAATTCTGCTTTCGACAGGCATTTATGTTCCATGATCTTAGTTTTTAAGATACGCCACAAATTTTCAATGGGCGACGAATCGGGACTTTGTGGCGGCCAATCCAATACCTCCACTGTGTTATCCTCGAACCAACGCATTACAGCTCCCGATTTGTGGCAGGGCGCATTATCTTGCTGTGGAATATCCTGGTCGAATAGTTTTAGCACAGACGGTTCTAATACTTCCTCCAACATGGCTAAATAGCGTTGGCTATTCACCCGTCCATCGCACAGGTACACTTCTCCAACACCGTATGCAGACATACAACCCCAAACCATGATACTACCACCTCCAAATTTTACTGTGGGAATGATACATTGTAGTTCATAAGCTTCCCAACGTATAGCGTCCCAGGTAGTCCCCAAAGCTGCCAGGCAAAAGAAGAAAGTTAGCACTTGGACAGGATTAATTTTGTTTAATGTTACATGTAGACTGAATTGCATACAACGATAAGAATATTAGTCATGAAGATGTACTTACATACCTCGATATTCGATTCATCAGACCAAAGAATCTTCAACCACTTCTCGATTGTCCAATTTTCATGTTGTTTGGCCCATAAATACCGCTTCTTTTTATGAGCGTCAGTTAAAAGCGGTTTACGTCGCGCTTTACACCCTCGTAAACCAGCACGCTGGAGACGCCTTCTCACTGTTTGCGTAGAAACTGTTACGCGATAACGCTGTTTCAGCTCACTGGCGAGTTGTTTCGACGATTTTTACCTATCACTGAGAGCCAGTCTTTGTAAATTTCTGTCTTCCCTAATCGAGGTACAGGGTTTTCTGCCACTTTTTGGTCTGTTAACAAACGACCCACTCTCCTGATAGCGACTAATGGTTGTACGGACTGCACATCGCGAACATTTTTTTTTTGCAATTGCAGCTATTGATAACTTCTGGGAATGCAGTAGCACTATTTGGGCGCGTTCCCCTACCAACAACTCGCGTGTTTTAGGCATTTTTCTTCAACAAATAACTGACACAACGTGAAAAAATAGGATAATCTAATTGATCTCTACCACAAACTCAGAAACGCACGTTGCTCACACACTGCTAGAATGACACTAAATTTCTAAAATCCACAATTTTCCCTTTCCACCTATTCTTTTCAATAGGGGATTAACTAGGGTATTCAACAACGCATTTCTGTAAATACCATTAACTATTTTTACGGTTAATTTCCGTCAGACTTGGATAATACCGAAAATAAGGGTTTTTACCTGGGGTGTCTAATACATCTGAGCATGGTTGTATATGTTTTAAAAATAATTGTCCCTTACAAGGTTAGATTTCACAAAATATAATCAATTTCTTTGTATAATATTTAAGTTTATAAAATAGTCGTCCCTAAAAGGGTCAGATTTCATAAAATGTAATCAGTTTAAGAATTATTTTTTAAATGTATTCTAGGTTTATGTTAGTGTACAAGATATGGCTGATGCGGAAGCAGTAAACGGTGCCTCTGAAAATCCACTGCCATCAGAACAAGCACTGCAAATAGAAGAAGAGGAACGTAGGGAAGAAGAAGAAAGGAAGAAAGCTAGAGAACCCCCAATCGTTTTTAAAGATGTCCTAGACGTGAGAAATATTTTAATTATCAGCCTTTTATTAAGATTAATATGTAAACTTCTTGCAGATTAGAGTTGAGTTTGACGCGCTTGTTGGTTTGATAGATGGTAAACTATCTCCAGAAGAGCAAATTTCCTTGGAAGAATTGCATAAATATATGCTAGAGGATGAAGGAAGTTGGGCTCTCGGCGATGGCTTCCTTCTCTTCATTGGAAGATTGTTAAATGATAGTAATCTACCTACGGAAGTGAAAGTGCGCACATTGAATGTGTTGGGTTTGGCAGCCTTGAAAGATGATGTCATTTTACTTCTGCACCAGGATAGACGTGACCATATTATTATGAATTATGCATACGAAATCGATAGGATCGCTCCAGAAGAACAAGAATCTTTAGCATTTTTCGTAAGTTATTACTTTTATGTCATAAGCCGTTACTTTACTCACCAGTGACTAGTTATCTCTACCTACATAATTTAACTAATTAAGAAATATAATTTAATAATTTGGAAAGCAAATATATTTTTACACTTTCTCTTCAAAGACGAATTTATTTGAGCGTAATTCAATGATGTGTTATAATTATAAAAGCCATGGTCTGTAGCCTGTTTGTATAGACCCGTACTTGAAAATATCGCAAGGAAAGAAGTGTGGGACGTGCAAATTGCCAAAACGAAAAATTAAGCGGCCTGGAAAGCTTTGCCTCTGCTGCTGCTCGTGCTATGTGGTTGCAGCATCCTATTGGAACTACATGTTTATCAAACTTAATTTATCAATTTGCAAGTTGATTATTGTTCTCTAATGCTCACCAATCACAGTAGCCGGTGCCGATGCCGTCCTCAAAAAAATTTGTTTATCACATTCCCACTGTCAATTTTGCTTATTCACGCATAGGTGAAAATACGCCTTGTCGCTCACAAAGATTTTCATTGGAAAATTATGCTCATTGTCGTCAAGGTTTGGAAGGGCATGGATAAAATTTACACGCAATTGGCGATCTGTAAGTAATAGCTGATGTACTGTTTACTCTTTGTACAGGAACATCCGCAAGTGTTTTAACAAAATTCGCTGTAAAGATCGTCTATCGATTCCAAATTGCGTGATCCGTCATCTGATTGATGGCCCTTTTGTACATTTGTAGCCACAGCAGTGATGTTCTTGGCCAAACAGTTGCTCTGAGACCGGTCATGTCTGCTACTGTCCCGTGTTGAACTAGTCTCCATCCAGTACTTGCCCAATTGATGATATAAGATCAGAAATTAACAATATTCACGTTCGGTTAAAACCACCGATCCATTGTTTGTCAGAAATATTGATATAATTATTCTGTATTCATGAAGAGTATTCATAATCTGTCTGCGTATGTTATGCTGTTGTTTACTTTACATATATCAAAACCTCTATAATATAAGATAAAAAAATGGGACTTTTTTTCGATAGAGTGAGTATTTTTGTGCCGACTTAACACAAAATCGATACCTTGATATAAATTTTCATATTATACCTTCAGCAATTATCTAACATTTATTATTTATTTTAGATTGCAAACATGTTCGAGAATTTAAGTTCATCCGAATGGTTGATGTATATTTCTGAATGGACTTATAACAATCAGACCATTAGTAATATCAGGGTCACTACAAAAGTAGCTGTGCATTCTCTACTCTCAGACAAACCTGTACTTCAAGATAGGGGCGCGGCGATTGTACATAATCTAGCCTGCAAGGAGGTAAAAACCGTGGTCTGTATCTATTCCTTTTTACTAATATTCTTATTTCGTCTATTTTTACTATGGTTTTTTTTTGTGTATGGAAAAATCTGTTTTAAGAATGCTTTCGTGAAACAAAAAATGTATCAATTTGACGTTTATGTTGATATTAATTTTATTATCAGCATTCTAAAATTAGATTTTTTTTCTTTCTGTACTACCGTTTTCTTTTTGGATACGTATTCATTTTGTGCACTAATATTTCTTATTAAACGTCTATTTCTTTTATTATCGAATGAAAACACGTTTCTTTTGAATAGATAAAGAACAAGATACTCCTTTAAATTTTGTTTCCAGAAAATGTTTAAAATGTTTCGGATTCGTCAGCTTCTACCCAAACAGAGCTTGGCGAAGGTACAGAAATATTTGTCAGGGTGGTTTTTTTTTTTGCTGTGTTTTGCAAGACAAACATATTTATGTAGTCATATGAAAATATAATTAAAACGAGAGTTTTTGTGTGCTTGTGTATGATTATTTATAAATGTTTCGTTTGAATTTTGATAATTCATTTATGAGAGATGTAGGTTTGAATTATTTCTTAATGAATATGCCAAATATTATAGTGATATTAATGTTACATTTTGGATAGACAATCATGAAGGAATATATTAGAATTATGATGTATAACATGAGTATAGTATAGATCGTATATAATGAAACTTTGAGAAATATTTCACATAATGAAAAGGACACAAGTCAATAATTCGCATACACATAATTAATAGAAATAAACAAATCATAGTACGTTTCAACAATATCATATCGGCTGTCGAAAGCCAAAACGTACACTGTGCGCCAAAAGCCAAAACGTACACTGTGCGCCAAAAGCCAAAGCGAAAACACATGGTGTGCATTTTTGCTTTCGATTGTACACATCGTGTACGGAATTTGTATCGTGCAGGTTATTGCTGTAGTTTTCCAGGTACGACACTGTTTAATTATCTACTGATTACGACAACTTAGTTGCCGAAATACGTATACAGAATACGAAAATTAATGTGAAAAAGTGTTATATACCAACCTTAAGTGATTAAATTAGATGAGCACTTATTGTAATAAAATATTTTTTTGTGTTTTTGTAAAAATGGCAGTTCCCGATATTTAATCGCCAAATTTAATTTAAATTCATTGAGAAATAAAAAATTAAAGGATTGGATCTATAGCGTTGGTCACCTGGTATATAAATGTCAACTAATAAGATCAATATGTTGTCTATTCATATTTGCGATTGTGATGGGTAATTGACAACCGACATTTAAAATTTAAAGCTTATTATCTAGTAAGTTACGACATACGATTTTTTGTTTAGGTTTAGCAAACCTCATTTTTTAATGAACACTCGTTTATAATGAAATATGTAAGAATAAAATTTGGAAGCTTAGATCTGTGAAATTATATAATTTAATAATTTATAAATACGTAATGTGATTAAGTTAATCAACCACAAGCTCTATCAAAATGTCTTTTAGTACGACGAGTTTAAAAACTGTCAACAAAGGCTTTATGATAACATTTGTTATCGTGCAAAGGGGACAAGTCATTTGTATTCGTGCCATATGCAATGAATTCTCACTATTAATCGTTTCAAAACTTTCAGATAAACCCTACCGTAGACTGTTTGATAAATTAATATTGTCTATATCTTAGATATCTCTAAGCGATTTTTCACGGATCTTCCACTCTTTCGTTTAACTTTTTTGTACTTGCAGTATTCAGTTCAATATATTTTTGTTCATCAGTCAACTAGTGGACTTTAGGTCAAATTGTTGCACGCCTTTGATTTTGGAGTTCCCAACTTTCAAGTAATCTCACATACAACTTCTGGTTTGCTTTGATGAAATCATTAATTTTTTGGGTGTGAACTAACATACTTGCCTTTTCAATCTCGTTTCTCCCATTTTAATGCAAACTTCCTCAAATTTTCTGTAGTGTTAGTAAATTAAATTCAGGATAGTGTAAATATACATATATTATACATATTCACTGTTAATACATATCACATTTTCTCTTTTTAACAAGAGAACATAAAAGTCAAAAGTCCCTTTCCATTATAACAACCCACATTGTTGTCTCTCCACTATTAGCAAGCTCCAAAACCGGTGTTACTGAAACTAA
This sequence comes from Dermolepida albohirtum, assembly GCA_031893035.1. Lineage (NCBI taxonomy): Eukaryota > Metazoa > Arthropoda > Insecta > Coleoptera > Scarabaeidae > Dermolepida > Dermolepida albohirtum. Next base: position 348,021 of record JAVIWB010003857.1, on the reverse strand, counting down.
CTTATACTCTCAAGATTATACTCAACATATGGAATATATGGCATAAATTGTTGCCCACTTCGAATGTTCTTTCTTTGCGAGCACTGTTTATCTCTTTTAACGCTTATTCTTAGTGTGGACAAAGTATAACTATGCTTAATAATAGTATTTAGATATAATTCTAATTACATGCATGAGCTTCTTATTCTTCATATCTCTCCCAAATGAATAATATCATATCTCCCTCTCTCGACCAATACATAAATGTATTGACCGACAAAGCAAGAACGCTTCTATCTTACAGATCGGAGACTATGTTTCCAGTGTATAATAGACAGAAACTTACATCTAGGCTTTATGCCAATTAAAGAATGTTAAAAAGGAATCATTCTATTATTAATAACACCCTATCAACTACATATGTTTCACCGATATCACGGATCGTCAGGTTGATTTGTGTTATTAATGAACGATTCCTTCAGAGTGTATTATCATATCTTTCGATTAATGAATAATATCTATCTCCCTCTCTCGACCAATACATAAATGTATTGACCGACAAAGCAAGAACGCTTCTATACAGATCGGAGACTATGTTTCCAGTGTATAATAGACAGAAACTTACATCTAGGCTTTATGCCAATTAAAGAATGTTAAAAAGGAATCATTCTATTATTAATAACACCCTATCAACTACATCTGTTTCACCGATATCACGGCATAAAACATTGGCATAAAGCCTAGATGTAAGTTTCTGTCTATTATACACTGGAAACATAGTCTCCGATCTGTAAGATAGAAGCGTTCTTGCTTTGTCGGTCAATACATTTATGTATTGGTCGAGAGAGGGAGATATGATATTATTCATTATTTTCTGTATCGAAAGATATGATAATACACTCTGAAGGAAATTAATAACACAAATCAACCTGACGATCCGTGATATCGGTGAAACATATGTAGTTGATAGGGTGTTATTAATAATAGAATGATTCCTTTTTAACATTCTTTAATTGGCATAAAGCCTAGATGTAAGTTTCTGTCTATTATACACTGGAAACATAGTCTCCGATCTGTAAGATAGAAGCGTTCTTGCTTTGTCGGTCAATACATTTATGTATTGGTCGAGAGAGGGAGATATGATATTATTCATTATTTTCTGTATCGAAAGATATGATAATACACTCTGAAGGAATCGTTCATTAATAACACAAATCAACCTGACGATCCGTGATATCGGTGAAACATATGTAGTTGATAGGGTGTTATTAATAATAGAATGATTCCTTTTTAACATTCTTTAATTGGCATAAAGCCTAGATGTAAGTTTCTGTCTATTATACACTGGAAACATAGTCTCCGATCTGTAAGATAGAAGCGTTCTTGCTTTGTCGGTCAATACATTTATGTATTGGTCGAGAGAGGGAGATATGATATTATTCATTATTTTCTGTATCGAAAGATATGATAATACACTCTGAAGGAATCGTTCATTAATAACACAAATCAACCTGACGATCCGTGATATCGGTGAAACATATGTAGTTGATAGGGTGTTATTAATAATAGAATGATTCCTTTTTAACATCTCTCCCAAAGTTAAAGGACTACAGCTAAATAATATAAGTTACAAAGAATGTAATTGCTAAGTAGCTGTCTGCCTGAAATTTTTATTAGTCACCAAAGTACTTCAGATAGATAGCGTATTTACTAGAAATATGAGCAACGTCTAGAATATAAATATGTTTGGCAGTTTCAAAATGCCAGCTAATTTAATTATCAGTTGCGGTATATTTGGTGAACTTGATTAAGGGTATGTTCTACTATGTACACTACAGGGTCTTCTACCAATATTATATGTTAAATATTCATCACCACTACAAAAATGGTTCAAGAAAAGAATGCCTAAAACTTTCAATTAAGGGATTTAATCAGTGCAAGTTTTCGTAAATAGTTAAAAATTGATGTGATTAATATCGAGTGTTTGGATAACCAAGTACACTCTTCTAGATATATTTTGAAATATGCGTTTTATTTCATTCTGTGAAATAAATGGTGCGTTTTTTAAGGAAGTACCGTTTTTAAATATGGCTACTGCGCTATACAAACGACAACAGCGCTGCGGTTATCGTTCCGCGCATTTCCGTTGAATATCTATATCTCTTGGTTAGTCACAGATGCCAGTACGGAAGCATTCGTTCGTTTTTAGGTTTGTGTGTGCGTATTTAAAATGCTTCAGACAATCGAAAATTCTATCGGATGCGAAATAAGAGCTGTGTTTTTTTCTGCATGCAAAAGGCACGAAAGCGCTCAAAATTCATCAGCATTTAGTAAAGTATATGGAGAAAACACTATGAGTGAAAGAATGGTACGAAAATGGGTTAAAACCTTTAAAGATGGCCGAGATGAGGAGCGTAGTGGGCGACCGTCGATGGTTACTGGATACTTAACGCAGAAACTTGATTCAAAAGTTCGAGAACTTGCTTCATCACTTGAAAAAGCATCTAGGTGGTTAGCGTCACCATGACAATGATGTAAAATGGTCCATGCTGCAGTGGTTGCGATCAAGCGGAAGGTTTCTATGAGGAGGAATCCAAGTGCTGGTTGTATTACGTGATAAGTGCTTTAATATTGGTGGTAATTATGTTGAAAAGTAGATTAAGGTACAGGTTCTTAAAAGATATTAAATTGTTGAAAAAGTTGCACTATTCTTTTTATATCAAGCATATCTCACATATCTATTGAATTTAAATCTAGACTACATGCTATCTATACCACCTTTAGAATACTAGCATCAGTTAAGATATATGCACAATTCGAGTGACATGACACCGCTCGTTATCGTGTATGAAGAGAAAATGATTGCCCAGAAATTGTGCGCAGAATATGATATAATCTTTTAGTATTTTATTTATGTAGCTGTCAGCAGTTGATGATCTCCTGAGAGTAAGGTACAACTCTACGTGTGCCTCTATACCTATAACTACTTACAATTACATGTCGATTTTGTTAGCACAACGATATAGCTTCCGTAGGGTTTGGCCGTAGGCTACCGCATTTATGGTGGTTCCGCGTTGCATGAAGTCGGCCAACAACATGCTTATTCCAAAACACGGACGCCATGATCTTTCGCTGGGACAGATTCTGTTTGGCGTTGACCCTTACAAGAGAGTGTGTTACTTTGCTGCTTTGATTCGGGCGTGAAATGTGAAACCCACGTTTCGTCTTCCGTTACGATACAACTCAACATGGCGTCACCTTCTTCGTTATAACGAGTCAAAAAAAATCAGCAGACACTCAAATCTTTTGTTTTTGTGGTCCTTCGTTAGGAGTTTAGTGACCCAACGGGGTACAGTTTCTTAAACTTTTACTTTTCAGAAACAATCTTGTACAGCAGTGATCTCGACACTTCAGGAAAGTCGTTTGAAAGACTGCTTATGGTGAAGCGTCCGTTTTGAAGCATTTTCGTTTCAATTGAAGCCACCATATCGTCTGTGATCACAGATGGGCGACCGGAGCGGGACTCATCATGGACGTTATCACGGCCAGCTTTGAAGTCTCTGACCCACTTACACACTTTGCCTTCACACATGGCAGTAGCTCCGTAAACTTCACAATCTGCCGGTGAATATTTGCAGCAGACATGTTTCTTGCCGACAAAAAACGTATCACTAACCGTTCCTCGCATAGGGCGAGCGATTCGATAATCTTGAACATTTTAAAGACACAGAAAAGACCGTACAGGCTACCTACACTGCTGAGCACAGTTGTTCCCAAGGAATGTCGGGACGCGACGCAAGCACTCTTTGCGGCTCGCGTACCACCCATTAGTATATACAACAAAACGGCCCTTAAAAAACATGCGTCGTAACTTGTATTGTACTTGCTCGACAATGTCCTAGCAAACAAAACTAGTCGTAGTAAATATATAATATCGTTTGAAGTTTAGATAAAGTGTTTTATTTATTCCGTACTGTTTTGTTTATCTCTTAATAAATTAATTACATATTAATTTATTAAATTAACTGTGTCGTTTTTTGATGATCTACAAATAACAGTCGAACTGAAAAGTCCCCGGTCTACCATAGTAAAACACAGTTTTTTGGCAAAATTCGATTTTATTATTCAACATAGTTGCCTTCGAGGGCGATACACCGATTATAGCGTTCTTCCAACTTTTCGATACCATTTTTGTTGTACGAATTGTCTTTAGCCTCGAAATAGGCCTCAGTTTCGGCGATCACCTCCTCATCCCTACTAAATTTCTTCCCGGCGAGCATTCTCTTGAGGTCTGCAAACAGGAAATAGTCGCTGGGGGCCACATCTGGAGAGTACGGTGGATGGGGAAGTAATTCGAAACCCAATTCACTTAATTTGGCCATTGTTTTCATTGATTTGTGACACGGTGCATTATCTTGGTGAAACAGCACTTTCTTCTTCTTCATATGGGGCCGTTTTTTTGCGATTTCGTTCTTCAAACGGTCCAATAACGCTGTATAATAGTCGCTGTTGATGGGCTGGCCCTTTTTAAGATAATCTATGAAAATTATTCCATGCGCATCCCAAAAAACTGACGCCATAACTTTTCCAGCTGACTGTTGCGTCTTTCCACGCTTTGGAGCCGGTTCATCGCGTGCAGTCCACTCGGCTGACTGTCGATTGGACTCTGGAGTGTAGTGATGAATCCATGTTTTATCTATTGTCACATATCGACGCAAAAACTCGGTTTTATTACGATTTAACAGCTTCAAACACAGCTCAGAATCATCAACTCGTTGTTGTTTTTGATCGAATGTGAGCCCATTTTGCACAGAGCTTCCGCATGCCCAAATATTCATGCACGATGTGTCCAACACGTTCCTTTGATATCTTTAGGATATCAGCTATCTCGATCAACTTTACTTTACGGTCATTTAAAATGATTTTGCGAACTTTTTTGATGTTTTCGTCGGTGACAGCCTCTTTTGTTCGTCCACTGCGTTCGCCGTCTTCGGTGCTCATTTCACCACGTTTAAACTTAGCATACCAATCAATTATGGTTGATTTTCCTGACGCAGAGTCCGGAAACTCCTCATCAAGCCATGCTTTTGCTTCAACGGTATTTTTTCCCTTCAAAAAGCAGTACTTTATCAGCACACGAAATTCTTTTTTTTCCATTTTTTTAAATAACAACAGTAGCTTCACTCTTAACGCAATATCTCAGTAACTAATGGTCGGATTGCTGTCAAATTTTGACACGTTTCGTTTGAAGGTTAGTACTATCTAAAAAATATATGGATTTAATAACAGTAACGCCATCTATGTGTCAGACCGGGGACTTTTCAGCCGACCTGGTAATGTATCGAAAATGTCATTTAATTTTAAGAATTCATGCAAAAAATCTACGTTACAGTGCACAAAATTTTGGTATTAGTTATTAAGTTCAAGTGTATAATGTATATTAAAAATATGGAAGTAAATACCAAATGTTACCCTTAAAATTGTAATAAATATGAATTAATTGTTTGTTTCATGTTTTTATCTCAAGTGGACAAGATTTAATTTTCTGACTACTAGTTTCATCAAAAAGTCATTTAAAATAAAATCCGTAAATTGACTCTAGCACGAAGTTTTGGTAATTTCGTTCGAAAATTTAACTAGCGAGTTTTATTTATTTTTAATGAGCTTTCTAATATTTAATAATATTTTAGTTAGTATTTTAATATGTTCGGATATTTCTTATTTTTAACATACATTGTGTATATTGTATTGTGTATATGAAAACTTGAAAAATTGTTATAAACTCGTAGCATTGATTTTGTGAAATGTTCAACCTATTTCTTTAAACATCGTCTGGGTTGCATGCAGGCCGTGGCATTAATTTCAGTCCATAGAGCTCTAATTTAAGAGCGGAAGAGGTGTTGTTTGAATACTATACCATTAGGTTTGTCCTCATGTGCACTTGATCGACCCGATTAACACCTTCGTAGATCTTTCAAACGCAGAGCATTCGTTTGAAAGTTTTCGCATTTCACAACCGGTTCTGCAAACTGGTCTCAGTTTAACCATTGATTTGATCTGATTAGATAAATATAATACATGTGAATTTTTTTTTTAAAAAACGTGTGTACTGGGTGTTAACAAACAGTTTATTGCAGATACGTGGAATATTTCTTTGCATCGCTGTCTTATCTTTCCTAATTCACCGTAAAGGGCCTAACTGTTGTGATGATTGCTGTGCACTGGTGATTGGAGTTGGAGGTTCTCATGAATATCTATATGTGTTTACAAATAATTTCCGAGTGAACGATTTACAAGGAATGTTCTAAACTTTGATCTATTGTAATATTTGTTCAATAACCGTGTATGTACACAACGATAAACATGTAAAAACCGTTAAACACATTCAGAGTCATAATCCTCAACTAAATGATTAATTATCTTTGCATGGCTTTTATTGATATTACATGCCAATGTCTAAACTAATAAATCCAATAAATTACTTTCAACAATTAGCAACAGTATTGCTTTTATCTCTTTGAAGATTTGAAAATGTATAGGAAAGGTTAAAAAACAGATTAGAAATAAAATATTGGGTCTGGGAAAAAGTTCGTGGCGTTTTTCCCGATAGATGGCATTGGTTGCCGATAACTAAAGAACAACAAGTCACAGCGACACCACCGACGGCTCGTTTTTTAGATGACCTTCCGAACGTTAGTTTGAGCGTAGAAACATTGTAATCGGTGCAGTGGTTGGAAAGTTATTCGCACTTGAAAATGGAGAAGAATAATGAGAAATTTCGCTATATTCTGCAATATTATTATGATAAGGGGAAGAACGCTGCGCAGGCTTGTGATAAAATTTGTGCTGTGTACGGTGAAGGTACTTTATCGAAATCTGTTGCGCGGAAATGGTTCGCTCGCTTTCGTTCTGGAAATTTCAATGTGAAAGATGAGTCACGCTCCGGTCGTCCAATCACTGAAAAATCTGATGAAATTCTTGAAAAAGTCCAACAAGATAAGCATATCAGCAGTGTCGATATTGGCATGGAGCTAGGCATTGACCACAAAACTGTTTTGAACCATTTACACAAAGCTGGTTACAAAAAAAAGCTTGACGTATGGGTTCCTCATGAGTTGAGCGTGAAAAACATGATGGACCGAATTAACATCTGCGATGCGCTGCTGAAACGGAATGAAATCGAGCCGTTTCTGAAACGTTTAATAACCGGAGATGAAAAATGGATTACGTACGATAATCGGAAGCGTAAAAGATCGTGGATAAAGGATGGTGAGCCGTCACAAGCGTTCGCTAAGCCAACATTGACGCCAAAAAAAGTGATGCTGTGTGTATGGTGGGACTGGAGGGGAATCGTCCACTACGAGCTACTTCCAACTGGTCAGACGATTGATTCTCAACTCTACTGTGCACAACTAGAGAGATTACGCCAGGCGATTGAAAGAAAACGGCCCGAATTGATTAATAGGAAAGGTGTTGTCTTCCATCATGACAACGCCCGACCACACACTTCTTTGATGACCCGTCAAAAATTGAGAGAGTTTGGTTGGGAAGTTTTGATGCACCCACCTTACAGTCCGGATATAGCACCCTCTGACTATCATCTGTTTCGATCTCTGCAGAACTCTCTCAATGGAATTAAGTTGGTTTCAAAAGAAGCCTGTGAAAACTACTTGATTCAGTTTTTCGACCAGAAACCACAGAAGTTTTTCACCGATGGGATCATGGATCTACCAAAAAAATGGCGAAACATTGTCGATAATAATGGAGCATATTCGGTTTAAATGAATTCGTCCACGCGCCATGCGGCGACCAGTTGAATTTTACTGAAAAAACGCCACGAACTTTTTCCCAGACCCAATATTAATAAAGCAGAGAATTGATCCATTTTGTTTTTGAAGGAGTTTGGTTGTGTGTTTTTAGAGTACATACATATTTTAAAATGTGAATTTAGTATGAATTCTCAAAAAAAAAGCTGGCTCTTATTAGATATCATGCAGTAAGCTACTGAACAAGTGATTTAAGAAGCTCTAAATAAATAATTTATCAAGTTTTTCTCACACAATTTTTTACTATTATATTTTTGCTCTAATTCTCAGAACTTATTCGCTTCTCATTTTGACAGGTGTTTGATGATGTGGCAGTAGAATTAACCATGGCACTTTTACAATTTTTCAATTCGAAGCCTTCAGAAGAGCATTTATTCCGATCAATGAAGGCATTGAGTAAATTCGTACAGGTGTCCAGGCAAGAAGTGCCTCAGTTAATACAAATGATTGGTCCTGATCCGAAGACGTTCAAGGGTACTAGTCCAAGAATAGACGAGCTTATCGACGAAATAAGTTCGAAAATACGTTGATTTTTTGTCTGTCATTTCTATATAATGTATTAATACTAATTATATCTTAAGTAATTTGCTAATAATACATAACCTATTTCCAATTTTGTTATCGTAATTTTTTTGGGTCATTTTCTTTTTTATATATGTATTAAAAGCTTTTTCTTACCGTTCTTGAGGGTGATTAATTTTTGATTTTTGATATTTTTTATAATATAGTGTCTTCTTTAATGCTGTTATCGTTTCCTTTAAATTCTTTATCCTTAATAAAATTTAGGGTGTTCTTGTGATACGTAAAATACAATTAATTATATAGCGCAAAATATTTTACAATCGTACGAATTTAATTCAATAACCTTATAACGGATTTAATTTGAATTTAATTAATGGTTGATTTTAATATTTATTTATATTCTCATTTACAAATGTTGTTGTCGTAAGCTAAGTTTTTCATGTTATTTTTTTCATTTGTATACATATGTTTTAATGTTTTTGTGGATTGAGTATTATCATACTATAATATATTCAGAAGTGGAACATAAATGTTTTCAAGGATAAATAAATAATCAATAGTTAGAAATGCCTTTTATTTTGAACCCTTCTTGTTTCTAAATATTTATTTGGCGACCCCGTTAAGTTTTATTTTATTGTTAATTTAAGAAAATTGTGAAATTTTCTTAAATACTATATGATACATAAATTAGTGTTGCGCTCGAAGATCTTATTAACTGCTTAACGAATAGCGCAAATTTCCTTATCGAACAGCAGATAGCTTTTCATATCTCGCTAGCGGCTTATACTCGACTGCATTTGTTGACTATTACTGTTAGTTTGACAACAAGAAAATATAGAATTACAAGTATTAGAAGTCTATTAAAAGGAATTTTAGTGAAACATATTTTAGAAGCTTTGAATGATTAATAATTTTTTTTGAGTGAGGAATATGCCTAACCGCACTATCAAACGGGATATCTGTGTACCCGGTGCGTGGGACCCGCGCTCACTAAAAAACCTCAGTATCACATGTCACTAGAACACTTCATCCAGGAATTGCTGTTTGCATTACTATTTATAAGATGGCACCTTGTAATTAGCTTCGATTAGCAGCCTCAATTTTCTTCGTCCTCAGCATCCTCTTGACAAACCTGGTGATATATTACTGTCCAGCGTTAAAGGGTCTACTTTCCCTTATAGCGCTTCTTTATACTTGGTTCACCTCTCGTACTCGAAATAGTGTGCGTCGTTTTCTGTCCTGATATTAGCAAGCTCTAACCTCTTCCCGGTCACGTAGACTCATCTATTTTTGGGCCAGGAGATCTACGGAGGTTACCTCCGCAATCAACTGTTGATTCAGAAATCGTACGGTATGAGCTACATCTACTGAGAACCTGATGTCTTCCTGTACTTTTGCTGTAAAGCGGATAAAGATATAAATACATTGCTTATAATATCTATCTAGAAATATAAAATATGTAAAATATATGGTAAATAACTTTACAAAAAAACAAATGTGAAATGAGACTTAACTCAAATGACGAAAGATACATCATTAATCAAGCAAAGAGAGAGAAAAGTGTAAAAGAACTAAAGAAAACATGCAACAGAGATTAATTAAGAAAAGGCAAACTTGTAGATCACCGATGAAGATGGAAAACCACCTAATTTAGCAGAATAATAGAAGCTGAAATACTTAGGAATTGCTTTTATATACATGTAACGCATGCCCAGTGTAGAAGAATCTGCAAAAAATACAAGCATTTGCAAATAAGGAAGATACGCTGCTGGCCAACTAATAATAAAGGTTCTTTAGAAAAGAAATTAAATAAGTTTAATCAAGCAAATTAAATGAAAATAAAGATAGATGTGATCGTTTTACGAAAATAAAAAAAGCACCAAACAAGTTGTAAATGGATATCTGCAACGCAAAGAGGAAGAGAAAAAAGAGCTGCAAATATTTTGAGAAAAATCAGTTAGGAAGAAATAAAAAGAGATGGAAAATTAGGAAAAAAATATTTACCTGAAAAATTGAAAATTTAATAAATATTCACAAACTTATCTTTTTTGAATTACTTTGAAAGTACTTTAAAGTACTTTCTTAAACAAGCTTTAAATTTGCATAATAAAATAATAACTCTATATTATTATTATAAACACATTAGGTAATCATTCAGACTTGAATCGCTAAACTACACTCAAAATTTGAGTAACTAGTGCAGTTAAATTTAGTTTTTAAATTAAAAAAAAACAAATGTCGATGATACTTATGATACTTAATTTAGGGAGCTGAATTTTATTTTTTTTTATTTATTGACTAAAGATTACTGTATTGATAAACGTTGATTTTGTTTTAATAGGAAATCGTGTATATTTGGCTGCATACGTTTCAATATTAAGAATGAATATATTATTATTTATATTCATCGCCCAAATTTTCTTTTCATTTATTATATTTAAAAGAAAAGGGTTGTTTCAATTGTATTTCAACTTTAAAATTTTTATTATTGATAACTGCAAGAAGTATTCAAAATAGAGACCATTTATTTTCCGTAACGAATTGCGTATGAACAGAATCGTTTTGGAATATACAATGCATATTAAATGCGTTGTAGTATTTGTTTGTTCTTTTAAATAATGCACACATACTATATAGTGTAGCGATAGCCTACATCAAATATAATTTCTAAAAAAATGCAAAATAGAAACCTCTCAAAGATTAATGTCAGAAAATGTTTGGGGAGGGGGGGGGATTTATACACTTTTAAACATAGACTTTGCAGTTAACATTCAGTGGTATTTATTACCCTAACGTTAAGCATTATATCTTTATGAATTCGATTCGGAAACTAGTTTGTGGAAAATACCATTTGAGGCAAGAAATAACGCTCTTATTTGGAGAATACTGCACGTGCAGCATCTTTACCCTACCATGGATAACAAGTACAGTTTAAAGTTTTGTAGCCAATAAATATCCTTTGTACCAATAAGGAATTTTAATTTACTTTAAGTCACCGTACTATTTCAGACATGTACGTTTTCCATTGAACATTTGGGTGGATATTTTGGGCGACAGGTTATAAGCTCTAGATGTAATACCAAACCGATTAACGGACGTTGTTTGCTTAAACTTTCTGCAGAACATAATAGGTGATTTTTTAGACGATATTCCGGTGCGTTTTTCAACTGCCATTAGAGAGCATTTACTTTTTCAAACATAGGTGTGTAGGAAGTGACTTTGTACCAATAAGGAATTTTAATTTACTTTAAGTCACCGTACTATTTCAGACATGTACGTTTTCCATTGAACATTTGGGTGGATATTTTGGGCGACAGGTTATAAGCTCTAGATGTAATACCAAACCGATTAACGGACGTTGTTTGCTTAAACTTTCTGCAGAACATAATAGGTGATTTTTTAGACGATATTCCGGTGCGTTTTTCAACTGCCATTAGAGAGCATTTACTTTTTCAAACATAGGTGTGTAGGAAGTGACGGATCTGTATTACGGCCGACAAAATTGTTTTATTTAAACCCTCTTTCTTTCTTTGAGGAAATTAAAACTTGTATGTATGCTACGCCAGTTACAGGTATCGAGAAACTGCAGTAATGAGAAAAACAAGGATGTCACCGAATCCAAGTCGATGTGGAGGTTGCTAAATGAGTTCGACAGAGATATGGCTACTGTGAAATGGAGAGGGGACACTTTAAATATCGCATTTGACCTTTTGCTTTTGTTCATAAATTACATTAATTGGCTTATTTGTTTGTCCAATTAAAAAAAATTGGTGTAAACGCACAATGTTTCGTTTTTTCGCCTATTTTCAGACTCGTTATGTTCATTAAAACTGTTATGCATACGTTTTGGCTCTCAAAATCTAACAATAGCTGGAATTAATAACATTAAACTAAATATACAGATACGTCAATATAAGAGTTTTCACATGACATTTTGGTTAGCTTCTTGGCTAAACCCCTTCAAAATGTTGGTACAAGGTTTCTCGTGGTTGACAATTCCTAATCAATTCGAGTCTTAGTTGTGCTTACAAAATCTGAAATCCCACGTTCATGTTTAAATTCAATTATCATTTAAAACTACCTACATTCTCAAAAAAAGAAATTTTTGTTGGTTTAAATAGGTTTATGGCTAAGAAAAAGACTAAAAATGCTCCTCGACGTTTCAATTGTCTATAAGAACTGTAAGGAATATTTTACTTACATTGTTAATAAAATTGTAAAAATGCTCCTCAGACGTTTCAGTTGTGTATAAGAACTGCAAGGAACATTTTGCTTACATTGTTAATAAAATTATAAAAAAATTTTGGCACCCAACATCGTTTCCTATTTACGGTATGCACATAGGTGTGACATTGATTAAAAGAATGTTTTAGAAATATTTTTATTTCATGTTTATCTACAAAGAGAAATAGAGTAACGACATCATTTATTATATACTAGATACATTGTATACGTTTACTGCATCAATTAGTGAACAGTAGTATTGATCGCACTCAGCTTTTTAACTAGCTTCGGTCAACAGTTCTTCGAATGAATGTACTGCAATAACATATTTCCATTATTCTTTCAACAAAATTCCCGGTTAAGGTCTTTATATTCTCTGTATAGTTTTAATGCAATTAGAGGTGATTATAAAATATAAAATGTATAGTATAATTTGATTTTTTTATATTTTATTTGGTTTACCTTGGCTAATGTAAATTATCTTCTTACAATTAAGCTTGTAAGAAGTATGCTTATATTTATTGTTATTGTATATTACTGTATGCTATGTGACAGAAAAAACGAATTATCCATTTCAAGTTTTACTGTGTTGAAAATAAGAAATGATTTAATATGGCTAATGTAAATTATCTTCTTGCAAATAAGCTTGTAAGAAGTATGTTTATATTTATTGTTATTGTATATTACTGTATACTATGTGACAAAAAAAAAACAAATCATCCATTTCAAGTTTTACTGTGTTGAAAATAAAAAATGATTAAATTTTCAATGAAAAATTTTTTTATAGAGGAAACTTAATCATGTATTGCTGCACCATGCAAACGAATACATTCTACTCTTCGCATATCCGCTTCTAATTAGATGTTCAATGGACTTCCGTGGAAGCTCTTTCCGAGCAACTTGTAGGGAAACATGTAGCCATTGAAATTCCATTGAAGTATACAAGTCCTTCGATCTATCATATCCCAGATATTTTCTATGATAAGTCTGACGACCGTGCAGGCCAATTAAGAACATTATCTTGCCGGAATGTGATATTATCTAACCATTAGATATATGACAAAGCGAATTGTTCCAGAACTTTGTAAATATACGTTTGAGCATGTAAGTGGTGTCGAAGAAATGCTAGAGGAGTGCTAATTCCACCCCAAACCATCAATCTTCTAAATGCAGGCTCACGTTCGATGGATAAATTCAGAAACTGACTATCGTAGATTCACAAATAAAAACGAGATTTATCCGAAAGAATAATAGTGTTCCACTCTTCATCCCAATTTATCCGCATTATACTATTCTAATCTAAAGGCACGACTTCGATTAGTGAGAACAGTGTTAATCTTAGACGATAGCAAATCAAATCAAATGATTGATGCATGGAATGGCTTGATATTCTATGGCATATCTCTGCCAAAAATACATTTATCACGGACTTTAAGATACTATGCCGATATTTAAGAGTAAGCAAACTTAGTTCCTTATCTTCTTGTTCGGTGGTTTTTCTAAGCAGTTTCACGAAATACCATACCCGCCTCGTGTAGTTCAATGATACGATTCTTTTTATCGGTTAGCTCGCGATAATTTGGTTGTATTTGAACTCTCGATATTTTAATATGCTGATTCACAACTGTAGACTGTTACAATCGAAAAATCAAACTAAACTGATTCAAAATAAAGAAAAGAAAAACGAATATTTTCATTAGAGTTCGATAAAAAAAGACAAAAGGTTAATTCTTTGTTGCTATTTTTATTATTCTTAGCATAGTAAACATTTGTACAAAATTTGGTTTAAAAATATATACTTTTAATAATATTTTTCTGGGTTATTCTTTTTTTTTTGAGTTAAGTTAGATAGAACAAACAGGTGCAAATATGCAAGTTCTTAAGCTATTATTGCCAGGCTCAGCCCGTTCATAATGACAAGCTGCAGGATTGAGGGTTGCCGAACGAATAAAACTCCAAAGTAAGATTCTAGAAGTTTCATATGTAAGACAACAACAATTAGTTAAATAATACATAATGATTAACAATGCACACCTCTTTTCCTTAAATAAATATTTTTGTGCATATTATTAGCATCCGACAAAATGGTGGTGTTATTCTATATTGAACTGTTTGCCAAAATCCCACTTAAGCTCCGGATAACGTAGATGGAAACAAAAAATCCCAGGGAAATGTTTTAAGCTCGATATTTAAAAGACAGCTAGTTATAAACATACTTAATATGAACCAGTATACAATTTTTCTCAGTAATTCATACTGCTTCATTGTGATAATACGGAAGAAACCATTATATCCAATAGCTTCCCTAACAAAATTAAATCAAAATGCACTAGATGGTATTAGAATGCCCTCTTAAGAGAATAATTATTTTCCATAACAACAATAAAAGCGAATAAATTAATTAAAGAATTTTGTTAAAAGTAATCCTTAAAATAAGAAAATATAACTGCACAGGGCCGTAATGAAATAATACAATAAAGTGCAAATTATAAATCAAATAATGAAGGTGAAAGCTATTAAGACTATGAAAACCTCCTAATTTTTAATATACATAAGAAGATTAACACATAGGCATACAGCAATGTACACAAAATACGGACAAACTAACTACTGAAAATCATACTGTTAAACGCCAAAAATAAACAGAATGTAAAATGAACCCGTAAAAATACATTAAAGGAATTTATAATTAAATTTATAAGTATACTTAAACACAATTATATAAATACCACAACATTGTGGTATTTATATACCGGAGATCTTAATTAATATACATATATTAATTAAGATCTCCGTTTTGAGAATTAATATAATATGTTTACATTTTGATAAATACAAAGTAAGCAGCACCTCTACTTAAGTGAAAACTAAAGTAACAATATATAAAAAATAAAAATATTCTGCAAAAAATTACGCTCACCATTAGAATTGAAACTGAAGGTTCGTCAGTTTGAGACTAGGGTATATAGGAGTTGTATCTACTTATGGACTCGGTTATGATAGAGAGGTTTGGTGAAAGGGTTTCCCCGGCTTTGCTTAAAGGGAATTGTCCACAACAAATTCATTCCAATGATATAGTGGTTAATGCTGATTATTATCGCAGTGTATGTTGGTGTTTGATAATTCACATTCGTCCTGTTCGGCTTGAATATAAAAAATCAGGCTGTTGGCGATTACTGCACGGTAAGGAACCTCTCATAGTTTATTAAAAGTAGTTAATTTTTTACTAATTTTTGTTTCTACATTCCCTGTATCCATCTGATTTGGTTTCCTAAGATTATTCTTTTTGCACAATGTGCTTTTGTCGAAGACAAAACACGTTTTGCATCAATTGAAGACTAATATATTGAACACATACACAACAAGCGAAAAAACCTTATTAGATGCACTTCTGAATGTACAAGTCATATTTTTGTTGAAAAAGAATGTTCCCAATAAATAGAATGATTTTTGTTAATATTTGTTAAATATTTTTGTTTTATTTTAAGGCAATTTAAATTATTTTGCTATAGAGGAAAAATATGATATATAATTAAATGATAGTGTATGTATATATGTAAATTTTAGAAATTAAGAATTTGGAATTTCTTGTGGAATCTTACAAGAGACATTTTGTTTCAAATAATTTCCACATTATTTATATAAAAAAGCGTTCCCTAAATCTGAAAGTACTTTTTTCTAAATGGTTTTCTTTTCACGAACGACTATTCCGTACAAATAAAAGAAAGTAACTATTCTTTTCTACTGTTTTATTTATGTGCTATTAGATGATTGTGTAAATAGATTTTGATGTTTCTATGTTTGACTTCTGACAAAATAAACAATAAAACGGAAGTTCTTTACTTGAAAATTGAGTTATTTCTTTCGCCTATAGTGCTAAATCGTCGTTATAACAATATTAAATGAGCTCTCGTTTTCGTCGACAGAACAGCCGGCAGTCTATAAAAACCACGTTTGGTTCAGTTTGTCTTGACCCGGCGCGAAACTACTTTGATTTACGCGAAAACGTTAACGTTACGCTGACGACGTGAGAATGGCCAATAAATGGTGCTGTAAAACGGTGAGAACATTTTGTTATGCGTGTAGCGGAAAAAATGACGGAAAAACGTGGTTAGTTTTTTTACTTTGTAAAGTGAGGTATGAAGTCGATGTCTTGGAAGTTAAAGGCCAAAACGTACTTAAAAATTTATTAAAGAGGGATAATATATTTAAAAGTATTACGTATAAATAGTACTTATATGTAAAAAAAGTATAATAGAGTTTTCGACCACTTTAAAGTAATATATTTTTTTAGTGATGCATTTCTTTACATTACTGTACTAGGTTATCATACTAATCAACAAGTAATTCCAGAAAACATTTATTATCTCTTGAGATGGCTACTGTGAATACTGTGAGATAGTAACCAAGAGAAAGTATGTGTTACTACGAGGGTAGTTTGACAAGTAGTGAAAATGGAAAAGAAAAACGAATTTTTTAAATACAAAATAATTTTTATTTTTCAATATATTCTCCTAAAAGAGCAATACATTTATTCCAACGGTGCTCCAATGCCCTTATGCTATCTCTAAAATGCGATTCCGAGAGGCTTGCAGAATACTCATTTACGAAGATGATAAGCTCGTCGTTAGATGAAAATTTCTTTCCACCTAGTGCCGTTTTCAATTTTGGAAAAAGGTGGAAGTCGGAAGGGGTTAGATCCGGCGAATAAGGCGCATGCGGTACTAATTTGAAATGCAACTCGTGGATTTTGGACATCGCAACTGTGCTGGTATGCGAGGGAGCGTTGTCTTGGTGAAACAGAATCTATTTCTTTACCATTCCTGGCCGTTTAGCACAAATCTCAACATTTAATTTTTGTAGAAGTTCTGCATAATATTGTCCGTTTATTGTGGCACCTTTCTGAAGGTAATCAATGAGCAAAATGCCTTTTGAATCCCAAAAAATTGATGCCATCTCCTTGTTTGCCGATAAAGTGGTTTTCGCTTTCTTTGGAGGTGCAGAACCACGTTCTAACCATTGTTTCGACTGTTGTTTAGTTTCGGGTGTACTGTAGTGTATCCAAGTTTCATTGCAAGTAACAAATCAATAAAAATCAACAGGATTCCGCTTATAAAGGTCCAAACACTCATTGGAAATGCGCAAACGAGTGAACTTTTGATCAGTCGTAAGCAATCACGGCACCCATCTAGCCGAAAGCTTGGAAAGGCCCAATTCTTTCGTTAAAATGTGGTGTACGCGTTCTGTTGAAATGTTTACCATGTCTGCTATCTCTCTCACTTTGAGTCGTCGATCTTGCGTAATAATATTATGGATTTTTATAATCATTTCCTTAGAAGTTACTATTTTGTGTGCTCCAGAGCGCGCTTCATCAACTCAGCTTGTTCTACCACTTTTAAATTCATTTATCCATCTACTTATTGTGGCGGATGATGGAACAGATTCACCTAATGTTTGCCGTAACTCATCTTTTATTTCGGTAGCTTTCATACCCTTAATTACGAAGTATTTAATCACCGCACGATACTCTGCTTTTTCCATTTTAACAAAACAACGTGTTGCTTCTTTTTAAATCAGCTGTCAAAAATAAACTAATCAACCGATTTATCTAAATATCGGCATGTAAACATATAAATACAGTGCATTTGTTTTACCAATTAGAGCGCCACCTATGTGTCATTCTCACTACTTGTCAAACTATCCTCGTATATTATAAAAATTTTATATGCAGAATACCAAAATGTAATACGAGAATTTGTTTCAATATTTAACCAGTCGCTGCTCAATTAAGAGAAATTTTGTTATTATTACTATCATAGTCCCTGATTGAAGATATTTTAATATCGGACGAGCCGTCTACGTTTAAGCTATTTGAACGGGTATTACTACCTGATCAAACTGTTAAGTGTTAATATGTCGAGGAAGATTTGACGAAAAGAGATCGTAAGATAATCTAGATGATCATCCCCTTCAAATCCTTAGGAATGTCTTGACTTTCTTTGGAGGAGGATTAGCTTGATCTGTCTAGTCTTGAAATTGTTGTTTGGATTCAAAAACATAGTGGTGGCGTTGAGTTTTATTGAATCAGTTTGATTCTTGTTAAACAGCTTCAAATAATCGCTCGCCGTTGGCATTTGCTCATTTTTAATCACTATTCAAGTTCACAGCACTCATCTGCTAGCTTGGACATATACAATTCTGTGTGTAAAATGTGATGTATGCGTTCAATCGATGTCCTTACCACGTTGTGGAAATATCTGATGTCGATTTTTTGGTAATTGAAACCAATGTTATTTTATTTATGATTTTCGGAGTTATTACAATTTTTGATTGTCCTTGTCGTATAACCTAGCAATAAATTGTGATTTTCGAGGACGCATTATCACCCAAAGTTTACTGCATATCATATTGCTATAACTCGCAAATAAAATGTCAGAAATTAACTAAATTCCACTTATTACAGAGAGGAGAGTGGAAACTTTCTTTGTTGAAGGCTTTCGTGGAGGGGGAGGGGCAGTAGAAAAGTGTGAATGGGTACGGCGAACGCTACAGTTGCATAAGTTTCTGTGTTAACATATACTCCTCAGTAGAAAACATGAGATAGATGAGGAAGCAGCATGCGTTTACCGTCGAAGTCTATTTTTCAAACAACCGTTTCTACGTGGCGGTGCAATTTGCATTTTGTCCTCACTTCTAAAGACGTCTAAGAATATACTATTCAATACGTCGAATTCTCCACGAACATCCTCGTTTTCATCCCTACAAACTCGTTGTGTGCGAAACTTGCTTGGAAAGTTTTAGCCCTTGACGCACTTACCTTCTTTAGTGGTAAGGCACATTTTCATCTACCTATGTGTCAACTGGCAGAATATGCATTAATGGAATGGAGGGTTTCATGCGAGGTCATTAAAAATATGACAATCTTTTAGATACTGTCGATTTATAGTTATGTTAAACATTTAAAATTTTTTTTAACCAGTTCTTGAGGAAATACATTTAGGAAATGTCTGATTCCAACAGGATGGTGCCACGGACTACACAGATCCAGTTTCGATGACAATGCAATGTTCTCTAGTCGACTCGATTTGAGATAACATGCCATAGCCAATCTAACGCTTTGTGTTTTAAGGGAATAAAAAATTTTATTCTTTAAGGAATAGCCCCAATTCCGGTGAATATATTGGAACGTATAGTAGAAAACTTCAGAAAGCGATTATATCGCGTATAAAGAACAGTGGTCACCATCGACTTTCACTGATCTTTTGAAGAACTTCACGCAAGCACAATGTACTGCGTCATTCAGATTTGACCGCACTATAATTATTAATAGCTATAATTGAAATGTGCCCATTCAAAGCCAAGAAATTGAAGACTACTT
This sequence comes from Dermolepida albohirtum, assembly GCA_031893035.1. Classification (NCBI taxonomy): domain Eukaryota; kingdom Metazoa; phylum Arthropoda; class Insecta; order Coleoptera; family Scarabaeidae; genus Dermolepida; species Dermolepida albohirtum. Next base: position 328,092 of record JAVIWB010003857.1, on the reverse strand, counting down.
TGTTACGATTTTTTCTCGAAAATATTTGAATTATATTGTAATATATTGTTTTAATACACTCAAATGACTATGCAAGTAAATATTGATTCCTTTCACACATCTAAATTTGTTTAGATCAAGCAAATAGCATGGCTATACAAGTATAATGTTAGATGAAACCATTTCTGTCTGTAACAGTTATATTTGAACAGTTCTAATGAAGCTAATTCTTCAAAAATTAATGGCTAAAGCAAAATTTATTATACTAGCGTTTTATGTTAGCTAATGAACATTTTCAATATATATCAGATATTTGAGTCACAAAAATATTGCTGACAGTGAGACGATCTTTATGTTCCCTTCAAAATTATTGGCATTGAAAAGGGAATTGATAAATGTGCTTTAATTATCCACGGAAACTCCTGACTTGTACTTCTTGACGATGGATTATAATTCGAGTTGTTATTTGAGCTATTTCGATAGAAATAGCCCAAATTGGTCCTACAATTTGAAAGTTTAAGATGCCTAGCCAAATATTCAGAGAAAGCTTTCTTCGGTGTCCAAATTCTCGAATAGCTCTCTGATTTTCGTCCGTCCAAAAACGGAAATTGTGACTGTTGAAGACACCATTTTTTGTGAACATGCATTCGTCACTACATAAATTAAGTGATAAAATCTTAAATTTTCTTTAAAATTGTGTTGCAAAACATTATTCTTAAAAGGCTTTGAAAGTGTACATTTACAAATTGTTTATGATATAACAAAAATGAGATAAGTAATGGAAGCGAAAATAATGAACAGTAAACTGATAAATGCAAAATTTGATAAATAATTATTTTTAAGTTACAGACTGTACTTTAACGTAAAAAACGATAAATTACACCAAAGTAGTGTAGTATAATTTTATTTGACAGTAAAAAACACAAAACACTAGAAATATGTTTTGTCGCACATTTTGAACATTGATAGTCTCGTGTGCCTTAATGACTGACAATACAACATTTCTATATTAGGATTATTGACACAGAATTAATTTGTTACGGTTTAATTTTCATTTAGAACATATTTCGGCGTATTGTATATTTATTTATTTATTAAAAGAACCCCGTCGTATTATATAGAAGGGACGCTTACGAACATCGATGAAGGCTATGTGGAAACACATATTTGGGATATCGTATTCGTTTTAAAGTTTTAAAATCGTTTTAAATAAATATACTTCAGCGTACGTTTACGTCGACCTTGATTTCGTTATATCTAAGAAAATCGCTTTTTGTGGTGACCAGGTGTTCATATCGTGAGTGCAAAACAAAACATTCCCCCCCCGTTCGTCTTACTCGCCCTGGTCCGATATAATATATCTATAACGATAGCATTTGAAAATTAACTTCGTAGAAGGGTGGATGTCGAAATTGACTTCGTTCTTTTTTTTTGATCAAACGTGAGTTTCATTCGTGAGCTAATTCACCTTTAATGTGTAAATCATCTTAAGAGGCCGTTACCATCCACAGGGCTTCTTGTATGCCGGGTTTTCTAGTGACGACTTGCTCATCAAAGCACCGGCGATAGGCACGTCCATTCCTTCGAATTTGGTAAATCCGGATCCCAGTAGTGGATTCCGAACTCCTCCGAGAACTCACACTTCAGCTTGGGAGCGATAAGTAGCCCCTTAAATATCTTTTTTTTTTTACCACGAATGTGATAAATTAAAATTGAGAGAATTAAATATCCGTGGAAAATGTTGATTAACATTCTAGTGTAATGTGATGTTTTTTTTTTTAATTAAGGGAATTTGATTTTGGTGGGATATGTTAATTTGATGATCTAAATTCAAGTAAATTTATGTAAATAACTCAACTTGTTTTTGGAGGTATACATATAAGCGCCGTCTGTAACCTCTATATATATATATATATATATCGGGGAGGCTCAGATAGTTGTAGTATATTACTCAATATTCTTGAATACCTGATAACCTCTGAGATATTCTTTTTTTGTTGTTGACTGTATCTACAACTCGCTCAAAAATAAATTTGTAGTTAATAATTACACACACTGGGTTTGAATCAACGTACCCGACATTACGGTGGGAAAACAGGGCAACTCAAGGCCAATAGAGCTACGGCCTTGAGAAAATAGAAATAACACCAGCCACAATTTTGCTCTTGGCGCCCTTTCCTTTTTTTTACATCTTAGTTCAATCCTGAGCTTGCGAACCCCGACCTCCGCAACAGTAGCCGGCATCTTTCTGTTGTTGCCCAGATTTACCTAAGCTCCTCCGAGCGGTCGTTCGCGACCCGCAACAATTTGCTTGTGTGCAATCTGCACGTAGCGAATTATAGAATCGTCCTATACCGAATATCTGACCACCGTATACCTATAGGCCATATCCCAAGCAGCACAATTACTATTTGGGAACGTAATTACGACTACTAAAATGACTTTAAAGTGTCCCGCGACACTACACGGGAACGAAAAAACGACGTTCCTATTACTACATTACTGCCAAAATGGGGAATAATTTCGTGGTAATATTTACAGATCCGCCTCGGTAACGGTTACGGTCGCCGAAACGTGGCAGGGTAGTTCCCGCGACTACCAAGTAGTGTTTATATTTGACGTATATATTTCTCTCTTTCTCTTTCAACTTATCTTCTTAGATTTATTATTATTGTATACACATAAAGCCACTGTGTATAAAACGAAATGTTATGCGAATTGAAGATGAAAAGGTGTAGGTATTGTAAAATGAAATGATAACAAAATATTTAGATAAGTTATTATATAATAACTTTATACTGAAATATTTTGTTATTTATTCGTTTAAAGTTTAAACGAAAGCAAGTTTACTGCAAAATGTAGGCATTATACCTCTAAATTTTTTATGCGCCCTTATAATTTTAATTTTTAGTAAATTTTTATTTAGAAATTTTTTTTTATATTTTTCAATCCTGTCTTGAAATTTATATAAAATTATATTATCTTGATTTATTATATTGAAATAAGTTATTATTCGATATTTTTGATAAAACTGCAAATTTACCTGTAAATAATTTTATATGATTCATGTAATTTTTTACGGATTACCGATCCGCTGTCACAATTCACGTAACAATATGGCGGTTCTCTATCATAAACATATATTACTTTGAAAACCCAGGGAGTAATATCTACTTCATAGTAATTTCTAATAGTAATGTCCACTTAGAAGTAAATTTACAACATAAAATTATTTTTTCGGGTGAAGGAAACGTTATTTTGACTTACGAATATTACTTATAAGTCGCCCACTATTAGGGGAAATTTTAAGTCTTTATAACGTATTAAAAACTTCAAAATTTACTTCAAAGGAATTACTACTTTATAGTCGTACTTTAGTGATATGAATTGGTAAATTTGACTGTCGTAGTTTACTACAAAGTCTTGGTAACTTCAAAGTTATTTTATTAGGAAAAGTGAAGTCGCTAAAACCAGTGAATTGACTTTGAAGTTATCATACAAGGTAACAAATTGTAGTAGAAACGTCGATCCGGCTACTGTAAATTTGGTAAATAAAGTAATTTAGACCAAAAAGTATTATTTATAGTAGTAATCACGTTTATGCTACTACAAATAAGTTCCGATCTCGGTTTCGGCTACTTTTGTGCTTGTTGGGATATTTATGTACACTGCAGGCCATAAGCTTGGAATCACTTGCATAAGTTAGGAATCACTTCTGAATATAATGAAAATATTGTAGTGGCTTTAACAAACATTGTAAAAATAAAACAATATTAATATACCAAAACGTTTTATTATAAAATAAGCAGGAAAAAAAGCAAATTTTATTTATTTACATCCACTTATTTTTATTATCAACTAAACGGACTTTTCATCGAAATACCCTCCTTTTGCTTTAATGACGGCAGCACACAATCGCGGTAAACAAGACACTAATTTTGTAAGGGTTTCATTGGGTATATTTACCCAAGAATCTTGTATAACTTGCCACATGTGAGTCTGGGACGTCGGACACTTTTCACGCACTTTTCTATCCAATTCTTCCCACAACAGCTCTATTGGATTGAGGTCTGGCGATTGTGCCGGCCAAACCATGTTTTGTAAAACACCGTCAGCTTCCTGTTGTTGGAGATATCCTCTACATAAATGAGAAGAATGTTTTGGGTCGTTGTCTTGCATGAATATAAAGTTTTCTCCAAGTAATCTCAGACCGGAGGGCACAGCGTTGTGTTCGAGAATCTGTCTGTAACCCTCCTTTTTCAAAACTCCGTCGATTTTCACCAGATCTCCTACACCAGCCGAAGAAAAACATCCCCAAACCATTACAGAACCGCCACCATGTTTTACCGTGGGCACCACACATTGCGGTAACATTTTTTCCGTAGCAGTTCTTCTTACAAATATCCGACGTCTGGAACCGAAGACCTCGTACTTTGATTCTTCGGTCCATAGTACTTTTTCTCACTGTTCTATTGTCCAATCTTTGTGTAACTTAGCCCATTGTAGCCTTTTTATTTTATTTTGCGGACGTAGAAGCGGTTTGCGAACTGCTACACGTCCCATCAGTCCAGCCGCTCTGAGCCGCCTTTTTACTGTGGTTAAAGAGATCCGAGTTTCACGCTCCCTGTTAAACTCACCGCGGATTTGCGAGGCCGTTAATCTTCTATCTCTTTTCGACGTCAATATAATTGTCTGATCTTCTGCAGGAGTTGTAATTTTTGGTCTTCCTGATCGTTTTCTGTCCGTATACCCTCCAGTAGACTGGTATCTTTTAATTGTACTTTGTACACCTTTGTACGATATCTTCATTCTTTTCGCGATATTTCGTATAGAATCTCCCCGATTATGATGACTAATAATTTCTACACGTTTTTCTAGCGATATCTGCTTTCTCTTCGCCATAATCAAACGATGTTTACTGATTCTACACACTTTTATGTGTCTACACACTTTAAATGATACGACGCAACTAAAATATTCTCATTACTTCAAAATGTATAAATACTTATAAATATAAAAACTAAATGTAATTACAAAAGGTTTATGGGGAAGGGTCTGCAATAAAATTTGTCCATTCCAGGTAATCGTTCATTATGCAGAAATATTACCTGCTCGAATAAATAATACCGCACGCAGAGTTTCCTTAATCTCTGGTTATTTTCCAACTATTAATGCATTTAAAACTACATCTTTTATGTAAAGCTTTATAATGTACTTAAGAATAATCCTTTGTACTTATATCAAAGTAATATGAACGTAACATAGATAAATTTTAATTTTTATGAATTTACTGGAACGGATTCCAAACTTATGGCCTGCAGTGTATGTATATATGGTGGTATAACTATGATATGAATTAAAAACGGAAATGTTCATGTAAAAATATGAACATTTGAAATCAAGACATCATAAGGCAATATAATCTTTTAATTAATTCTTCTAGGGAAAGCTATATTATTATTAAAACGGTATTATATGGAACTTTTTAAACATGTGTTAGACGGAACACTACTTCTTAATATTATATGTACATACGTTTATTTTTTGCACAACAAAATGAACAATAAGTCACTTATTTTTTCATTTTCCAAGATTATATCAATTCTTCTCTCAACGTTCAACAGCATTCATCAGTGTGTATAAAATGAAATAATTAAAAACACTCTACGTCACCGAGATGTGATAATATGTCATAGCGGTCTGAGTGTAAATGAATTATTGAAGTACAATTGTACCCAATTAACACCTAAATGTTATGTTCTTTTTAGCATTTTGGCAGAGATATTTCCTGGTTTTGTTTAACAAAGCAACGATGATTTTTTGTATAATTCTCCTTGTCCTTTTTGTGGTTGTTTTCATTTTGTAACTAGACGCTTTTGAACAGCAACACCTATTAAACAGAATATAACTGATTAGTTATCGCTTTACTAAATACAGTCTTTTGTGTGGAAATCTCGATTTTTATTCTATATTCTATATAGGATATTTTTGAATCGGAATTTCTTCTCTCCATGTTCATTGCAATTATTTGGTAACGGTGTCTATTAATGTTTTAAGCTGACAGCTTGTATTAAATTTTGGGTTAAGTTTGTGCCACTTGATTTCGATCCCGAAAATTGACATTAACATCCCTTGCCTTAATCACCTTTAATGTAAGTATAAAAATTGTTGTTAAATACAGTATCCTTACTTTTGGAATTGTATATTACCAATATTTGCTAATTAAAACTATTTAATAAAATAAATTTTAAAATCTTTATCATAACAAAAATGCAAAGAAACATTCTTCATTATGTTTGTAACGTTGGAAATGGTGACCATGCTGCTGTTAATATAAATTCATTCTCCACTTCGTGTCTTCAAAAACATGATCATGTTCTTCGCGTGTAATACTTTGAATCTCGTGCTTAATTGCTTTCACTAACTGAACTAAACTATGCAATCTATTCCTATAAATATTGTCTTTAATTTTTCAAAAAAAAGAGGAATCTGGAGGGGTTAAGTCGGGTGATCTAGATAGCCATCTACCTCGAATAATAATGCGATCCCTAAATTCACTTAAAAATACTGATGTTCTTGTACAGTATGATCCGAGCCGTTGTCTCGTCAAAAAAATCCTCTTTCCAATTCATCATCATGAAGTTGTTCCACAAATTCTTTCAAAATGACTCGATGCCGTTTGGCATTGATGGTATCATGGAATACCAATAAAAAATAAAAACCAATTTTTACGGGATATAGAGTCAGAGAATTTACATACATCTATAAACGAAATCGAGATTTTCTGTAAAAAAGGTTAGATCTAAAGCATCGTTCATGTTTATATTCATTGAACCAATTACAATGGATTATTCTTAATTCAAAACTAATACGATATAACTGATGGATTACAGAAATTTTATATGGATACATATGGAGGCTTTCCTTTAATGCTTTCGAACAAGTCGAATGCATAAATTTACCAAAAACAAAAAGCAATTTCAGAGAGCACAATTCTTATATGTTTTACTAACAAATAATAACTTCTTTAGCATATTTTCTATAAGTTGCCGAATGTTATCAACATTCAATTGAGTAAGAAACGAATGTCTCTCTGGTGATTTTTGATTACAGATACGGTTTTTTATTGAATGAAAACAATATAAGTAATATTGCATTGAGAAATGATTCATTAAATTACTCAATACGTGGTTTCCGAAAATGAGCTATTAAGGTGAAGGCGTTTTGCTCAGACCTAAACATCATTGCAAGAACGTTAATGAAATCTGAAAAGCATAGTATTTTCTTAAACCTCGCCTGGAATTTAATAATGAATGTTACGCAAATCTGAGAAACTTATTTTAGGAGTTATCAAAACTACTGATTGTGAATATAATGAAAAACCAATACAGGAACGAAGAGTGAATGGAATAATAATAATAAAAGCTAACGAAAAATAGACACGAGTGACTATGGCAAAAATGTTAAAACCAATCGATTTAACAATATTAATTAATTTGGCAATATCATGACGATATATAAATAAATTTCCTATATTCGGCATAACATCTGTTTCAATTATTTATGGATACCTGTTATCTTGTAAATTTTAATATTTTGAATTGATGAATAACACATAAAATTAAATACATTTACTCAATAGTTTTGTAAATTATACATTTGAATGATATATCGATTTACACAATTTTGGGAATTGGTGATACAAACCTGACTTTATAAATTTTGGGAAGCCCCTCTATGACAAGAATTGCATTAAATGCTTTCCAAGTAATCCTTTTCAACATCAAATCCCATATAAATTCATCCAACCAGCGCTCTGAAGACACGCTCACAAAGAATGTCACAATTTTAGAATGACGTTCTTCTTTATTGAAAAGTGTTCTATACCATAGATACTTTTTTAAATTAAAGAATAGGCAACACTGTTAGTGTAGCCTCCAATCTGATGATTGCATCGTGAATTTTGTCATTTTTGACAATATATTTGCCTTGACAGTTTTGTTATCCGGTGCTATTATTTTTCATAACTTTCGGGGTGGATTTTCTCAACAAGAATGCATCGATGAGCTGAATTCTTTATATGGCGATGGCATCGAAGACTACAGTATATCGTTGGTATAGTGAATTCAAACTTGGACGGTGTTCTTTGGACAATAAATTTCGTGAAGGTCGTCGCACAAATGTTGTTGTGTCGGAAAACATTAATGCAGTGTCCAAATTGATAATGCAATGCATACCGTGAGATCGAGGCATCTCTAGGTATTAGTAACACCAGCGTACATAAGATCCTGCATGATCATTTAGCCGTTAAGAAGCTATGTTCACGCTGGGTACCACATAATTTGATAACCACTCAAAAAAGGACTCGCGTCGATTGGTGCCAAGAAATGCACAAAAAATACAATGGTGGTGGTTCAAAGGTGCTTCGACTGTGTGGGTATTCCAAGATGAGCAAAACCAACAAAAGGTGTTCGCGCTCGAAGCACATCAAAACAAATGATCGCTTGTTTTTTTCGGAAAAACCGGTCACGTTGCAACCGTGCCGTTAGAGAGTTGTAGAACGGCTAATTCCAAATGATACACAACTATTTGTGATCTAGCGCCCTGCGATTTCCTTTTGTTCCCACACGTGAAGAATAAACTTCGTAGTCAACGGTTGCAACGAATGCAAAAGTGCATTGATTTTCAAGGAAAATATTTTGAAAAGCAATAAAACTATTTTTAATAACAAAATTTTTTTTTTGTTTGCTATTCTCGAAATATAAACGGCTACCCTCGTATATACATATGTTTCTTTACCTGTTACAACTTTAGAATAATTCTTTTTTCATTGAGAAATTTTGAAGTTTCATGAGAAATTCGAACATTTTCCATATGAAGTTAGTCATACAAAGTTCTGCGATCTATGCCAGATTCAATCCTATAAGTTGTTTTAAATACAGAAAATTCATTTTATCAGTAAATAAAGCAAATGGTTCGTGCATGTAACTTAATATAAATAATACACATACTTAATCTGTTTAAAATATTATGATTTATTTTTTTAATTATTAATAGTATATTGTATTAACTTAAGGTAGTTAATTATTTTGAAAAAGAATAAAACATTTCATTAAAAATCCTGTAGTTAGGTTTTGTAGAGGAGGTTTTAATCTTGCTTTTGAATCACTTGATATATTGTAGATGTTTTTTTAGTGCCGTACTTCCTAATAGGAATTAAATATCAAAACGGCTATCAAATCTGAGAAACCAAGGATCATTTATACTCAGTAAGGTTTGCCATTTTATCGTGGGAAGCTTGGCATTGCAACAACGCTAGCAAATTGTGAAATTTTATTTAAAAAGTCGTGGTTCTGTCATCTAAACGTAAAGATCACCTCGCGCATTTTATGGTCCATATAATGGCCCATCTCAACAGATTATTGAGCGAACCATGAATACATTTCAGGTATCATACACACTAGTAGATAAAATTCATCCGCAGAGATGACGAACAGTGCGCACAGAAGAGAATATCGTCGTTGCTAATAGTAGTGATGAGGAAGACCTAAATGAGTTGCGTTGGCGCCGTGCTGCATTTGGGCTTGCGTTCGTGCATTTTATGGAAAATTTTGCTGGAAGGTTTTGGCTAACATCAACATCTATAACAATTTGTATAAGAATTTAAACCGAATGTTCATAATTTTCGTCATGTGTTTGCCGAATGGATCGAGAACCAACTAGCCGTGGATCGTAATTTTTACCGCAACATTTTATTTTGGTTAAAATGCTCATGTCGACAAATAAAATCGTCGCATTAGGAGTGCAGAAAATTAATAGAAGACATTCGAGACGTCATTACAAGCAGCAAATTTACCGTTTGGAGCTCTCTCTGTACTGGGGAGTCATGATAACAAATTATTTCGGACCCCGATGGGTGACATAAATGTCGAGGGGATACGGTTTCAAGAGGACGCCGTGCCACAATCTATCTACTGAGGGAAACAAACGCTCGATGAACAAATTATTTCGCGAAATGATTCTGTAGAATGGATTACTTTCTTGGAGATATATCAAGTCCTTAGTTTATGCGAATAAGCCAGCGACGTTAAACAATTTAGAGGTCAATGTTTGCCGTATTGTTGTCGATCCAAGACATTCGGAAAAGTGGTCGATCTCCATATTGGCAACATTCATTTCATGTCATTTCATGCCATTTAAATATTTCTTTAATGTTTTATTTCAATTCTAAACTTCGATACAGACCCGATATAAGTTTTTTGAAGCACACGTGAGATTAATTTCTTTACAAAATATCAATAATAACACCACTGTGGCACATTCATTTTTGTATAATGCTGTCATCATACAAAAATATTGTATTTACATTGCATATAACGAAGTACTGGTAATCAGTTATGATTGTGTTGTACTTCGATTCCGTTCCTGTTTCTTGTTATAAGTGAATTACCTTCTCAAGAGCATCGTTTCTATTCGAGAACTTTGTTCCCCAAAAATTCTTAAGGCGCGACTTAGACATAAATTCACATCAGTTGTTGTGCGGTACGAGCAGTGATTTCTAATAAAGTGCGGGGCGTTACCCAGATATTAAAAAATGTCAACTTTGGCGAAATTTATTTGCCAACACCGGCAGGACGCGATGAGCTATACCGCCAACTTCTACGGAAAATATATAAATTACGAAACGTGACGCGGGACGCCGCGCTGTTCTTAACTTTTCGGAACTTAAGGTTAGTAGCGAACGCATTCGTGGAATAAGTGAATGTAATTCAAGGAAAAAAAACAAATATACCAACTTAATATAAAATATTCGTGTTGGTTGGAGGTGGATTATTTTTAAGTATGAAGAGAAATAAATTATTAAGAATAATTTACTCTGCTGAACGCGATATTGAAAAAATAGATCAAAACGGCTTAGGGGACTGGTTTTAATTACAAAAAATCAAAGAAAGCATTTTTTATCTACAAACTTCGTTATTTTTTTACATTTCGTATTCTGTACAGGTCTTATAGATAATACTTCTCTTGCAAAACTTTTTTGATCTTTTCAAAAATAAAATTATGAATAATTTAACAATAGTGTAATTTGTGATATTAAGGAATAGAATGAATCCATAAACAAAAAAAATTATATATGTACATATATAGATATAAGTATATATACATATATCTTGGAACTGTAAGTTTTAAAAATTTTTGAGTCATTTGTGTTACTAGAATAGCAAATATTTAAATCATTATTGTTAATAAAATACATATATAACCACATTTGATCATGTAAAATACAAGGTATGTTCTGAATATTTGTAGTAGTGTAGGCCATGGATTAGGGTCTATTTGCACGTCTCTGGCACTGCTACTACACTTGCTGACATTTCATCCGCTCTTGTAAGAGATATCTTTAGGGTTGCTATTAATCTTGTCGTTGCTGCTATGTAACTGAAGTTCCATTCGTTCGGGAGCGCATTATATAAGAGTTAATCTAAGTCACTGGTGCGTTGCGTTTACGCTGGAATTATTTTGAAAAGAGGATTTGTAATCTATTGTGCACATGGTGTCATCTTCGCGATTAAGATTGCTAGGGCGTTTTGGATTTCTATGTATTCATAGATAACATAGATTGCGGGCAATATCTGGACAGAAGTAAATTGAATTATTGGGCAGTTTCCAATTTGCGCTTAGCAAGTACAGACCTGGCCGCGTACGACGTTTTACTACAATAACACCAGTGCTAACCGAACTGGCACACATGAAATCTTATGAACACCGAAGGTTTCTAGATAGTTACGGTCCTTGATAGGGAAGGGATTCAATAGCTGTCGTGGTGGTTGGAGATCGTTATGATATTGTACTGTAGAAGGACTCTACTTCTATGATGAGCGGTATTGGTAATAGTAGTGGATTGGCAAATGGCTACATAACATGTTGCAAATCTTCTTTTCAAAATCACTCCATCATAAACACAAATCTGCAGTGACAATGGAGCAACTTCCAGCCTGAAAACTCAGATCGCCGAAATCTACAAGCCCGATTATATAAATGTTATATTATATCCCTATTATTCTATATTTAATTTTGATGTTTCCCTTGTCATAGCTGTAATAAATCTGAGCGACATTTATTTTGCTACTTTCAATAAGTCTGATTCAAATTATTGATTCTAGACTCAGGCGTGCAGAATACTTTTAAAAATCTCTACTTCTAAATTTATTTGCAAAAGAAAATCTGTAATTAGAGCCACTTTCTACTCAATATTTTCCTAATGGTCGAAGCGAGTGACGTTATAGCAGAATATTATAATCAACGTACTTAGGTTATATGATCTCTGTAATCCCAATGCAGATGGTGTTTCAGTGGTAAGAAAAGTGCCAGCAAGACTCGCGGACGGATATTGGTCACCTGACAAAACCTTAAAAGGGTAAATTTGATGAACAAATGGTTAAAAAGTGCGTCAGTCGTTTTGAATCCTAAACCCCCAGAATTTCCAGTAAAATCCAGTAGAAGAGCTCTTAAACCTCAAGAATCTCTCACAAGACTTATTTCTGCTAATTCCAACTAAGCTCATTTCTAACTAACATTAACCATATGTTAAAAAAACATAAGTAAAAATAGTAAGGTTATTCACATAAAACAGAAAATGTTCAATTGAAAAATTATGTAATTAATTTCAAGACCGATTAATTCAAAAAAATTAACGCCTAATATTAATTAAAGGGAACAATACGGTATGTTTGAAATTTTGGTCACTAGTGTATACAATAAAGGAAAAAGACTATAAAAAAAAATTATGACAAATATTAATTCATAAATAAATTATTACAAAGTAATATTATTAGGGGATTTTGGTATTCAAATTCTAAAAGAGAGAAATGTATACTTATATTATAGTGCCCTATCGTTGAACAACAGGTTGTAAGGAAATTGTTTTTAAAAATTTAGCCAACATATGTAAAAGGGCAAGTGTATACTAGTCCAATCTAAAGAAAATACAGTTTCATTATTACACTAAAATTACTATTAACGTTAAGCTTAACAATAAGATTAAAAAAAGAAAAAGATTAGATATAGCAGTAATACGGCAGAAGAAATACAAAACCTATCTAAGATGTTAAATGGATTAACATGTGGTCGTGATGAAAAATTTAGTTAAAATAAATGAAGTACACCTATGATACACCTATCTATCTCAATCTGACAGACCCCATAAAGATTCATATCTCGAAATAATCGTTAAGACTGAATTTTAACTAACACGTATCACATGGGATGTACTTTTATAATCGGAAACCAGCATGAAACGCAAATAAATGAAAAGGTAGCCGACAACACTTACGTTATGCTGATGCTTCTAGAACGTCACTGACAAAATAAAGGGAAAATAACATTATTAATCTATTGTCAACATTAATATAAACAAAGGGGATATGTATGAAAATATGTATCTAGAAGAAGATGAATATATACGACGTTAATATTAAACTGAAAATGTAAAAGGGAAAATAAACAAAATCTATCCGAACCAAAGAACAGTAAATTTGGTAAAATAGACAATCGGCGATGAAATATGGACAAGATCAAGGTTAACGGTAATGAAGTCAGATAAGATATAGTATACAGGCTGCACAAAATGAATTAGTATTTTAAATATATCAGAACGGGAAAAATAACTTTTACAGATGGTAAAACTACTTCTGACAAAGACATAATATAAAGCTTAAGCAATTTCAAATCCACAATATAACTTTTTCTCGTTAATAGAAGTCGTTTATGACATATTTGAAAAACATAAGTCTAAGTATTTTATTATATCATCCCAGAATGTCTATTTATCCTTAGCTTGATTTTATTAGATAAACACCATTTATTTCTAATTGGTGTTAATTGTTTTGCAATCGCTTACATTATTAATTTCGTGATATATTTTTTATAGTCTACGTAAGCAAGAACTCAACAATTCCGTCTAGAATGAAAACTATTGTAAGATACACAACTGGAAGACTTCCAGAGAAACTAGATACATCCAATTTAGTCTAGGATAAAGAACTTGTGAACGATTTTTTAACACTAAAATAAATAAATGCGTAAAAAATGTGTAATGTCGGCCAAATTGGTAATAGTGGATCTATGTTGTTACAGGGTAAGTAAAAAATTTTAGTTTTACTGTTATAATGGGTGATGTACTTTTTTCAATAGCGATTTTTGGACAGATAAAGCATGAGTCGTGTCAAGCTTTCACGCTATTTTAGTTAAGTATTGTATGATATTTTATTATGGAAAGACTCAGTCCGGCACAGCGTCTGCAAATTATTTAGCTATATTACGAAAATTAGCGTTCTACGAGAAATGTGTTTCGTATGCTTAAGGCACTTTTGGTCTACGTAATCATTCCATCGAACGCACGATTCGCTATGCTGTCGGAAAATTTGAAACGCAATTTTCATTAGTGGGTAATACGTGACAAATAGACCATATCCAGCACGTAGTGAAGAAAATATAGCTAAGGTAGCTGAGAGTGGACGCGATGACCGTGTAGAAACGATTCGACATAGATCTCAATAGCTTGGTGTGTCGTATACCACAAGTATTTTACGTAAAGATCTCGGTTTAAAAGCATACAAAAGTCAACTCGTTCAGGAATTGAAAGTGGCTGACTTTTCGAATCGTTACCATTTCAGTCTTTAGGCTCTTGAAAAGCCTGAAGAAGATCCACTGTTTTCGACCAAAATTTTATTCAGTGATGATGCCTATTTCTGGCTTAATAGCTACGTCAGTAAATACAATTGCTGTATTTGGAGTGAAGAGCAACCAAAAAAAAAAGGTTTAAGAGCTGCCATTACATCCAGACAAAACAATGGTTTGGTGTGGTTTATGGTCAAGTGCAATCATCCGTTCATATTTCTTTAAAAATGAAAACGGCGGCGACGTAACTGTGAATGGCGCCTGTCATCATGCCATGATAACAGACTATTGGCATCAGAAATTGAAGCCCGTGATCTCGATGACGTTTAATTGCAACAAGCTACTTGCTACACAGCCCGTGAAAACAAGGCTTCATTGCGAGAACAATTTGGTGAACATTTAATTCACGTAATGGACCTGCGCAATGGTCGCCTAGATCATATGATATCACGTCTTTACACTGTTTCCTTTAGGGCTACGTAATGTCCAAAGTCTACATAGATAAGCCACTACTATTGAGCAATTGGAAGCCAATATTACTCGCGTTATTCGCCAAATATCCGAATAACTTTAGAATGGACTATG
Organism: Dermolepida albohirtum; assembly: GCA_031893035.1. NCBI lineage: Eukaryota > Metazoa > Arthropoda > Insecta > Coleoptera > Scarabaeidae > Dermolepida > Dermolepida albohirtum. The sequence goes on along the minus strand of JAVIWB010003857.1, from coordinate 312,849 downwards.
TTAGGCACAGTTACGGTCAAAATTTGAAGGAAATAATTTTTTTAAAAAAAATGTCAAGACTTGTACTTTTGTATGATAAAATTGAAGTTTTTTATTTTTTTTATTTTTGAAAAAAGTACCTCCAAATGAATCACCCGTTAGTAGCTGTTATAGAAGTTTATAGTGACTATAATTACGATTACAAAAAGCAAGTGTGACTAACAACTTGGGAAGCAGGAAGGTTTTATGATAAGATACAGTGGTTAATAAACTGAGAAGTTTGTGATGTGCCGATATCATATTCGATCTCAACTTTTTATGTTTCAGGATATTCCAGATGTAGTAAAATAGAGTTGGCAAAGAGAAGTATTCGAGAGTCGCTGAATGAAATACCTCTTCATATTGTACATAGCGAACAAACTGCTGATACTTATATTGCGTTTCAGTAACTTCTTTACTGTTGTAAGTAATATAATTTGGAATTCTTGAAAAACCAACAGAATGACTTAAGTTGGTCGACAATGCCAGGCTCAACGTGTCCCTGACGACAAACACGACAAAATGTTAGTCGAAATATTTAAATTTAGTAATTTTCAGTTTATGTAGTAGAATTCCTTAAGATTACTATGAAAGAAATACATAGTATTTTTTATTTATGGAATGATAAAGTTTCCATAATTTAAGATGTCAAGTTGGGCATAATGATATGCATGTACTAATTGCAAGATATATATAGAATTATAAATTGGTAGTTGAAATTCCAAAATTCGTATATACTCCATTTCCACAAAAAAGTATGCGAATAGATCATCATAATAGTGTACACGCACATTTTGAATTAAACAATAATTTGTAAATTTGATTTAAATTAGAAATTTTCAATCATCTATTTTCTTTTGTTAGATCAGAACAGTCACGTTATCTATGGAATAAAGTGTAGTGAAATGAATTAATTACCTCGGATCGTGTCAGTCCACGGTTGACGTGGAATCAATTCCGCTACTCCTACCAGCACGTCACCGTTCGCCGCGCCCTGCAAAGCACTTTGTTTGTGCAGGGGTCGACCATAATGAGAACTAATTAATCTACCTAATATTACCAAGTGATTAGCCCGTGTATGTACTACTTAATAGAATTGCCACAATATTAATTGTTCGCATGAACAACGTTAGAATTGTATAATATCGTTAATTGTATATACTGACAGTAATACAATGTCTAACTAAAATGGTGGATAGAAGTAAATTATGTAGTCGCAGATATCATTATAATAATTATTATTGCTCAAAGATAACTGTTTTATGAACATGAATTCAGAGGAATACAATACTATTACAAATAAGTTGGCATTAATTTTGTGTAAGTATCGTTTATGTTTCAAGGTATGAGGAAAATAATATCTTCATTTCCAATTAAAAGTAATGATTTTTAAAATTAAATTAATTAAAATTGACCCTAGGTTTTTTTCATATAAATATATCAGCATTCGAAAAACCTATGGGAGACCGATATTTAAGCCTTTTCTGAGACATTTTTTTAAAAATCTACGGTAGTCTTTATAGTAGCCTAGGTTATTAAATTTTTTCCAAAAGAACGTCGACAAAAGTTAAAACGTCATTGAAACATTAATATGTAAAAACCCATCGTTAATCTTAAAAAAGCCCTCTATATACGAATTTATATATAAGTATTTCGACTTTCAGTTTATGTTAATGAGTTCAAAATCTTACATTTCATCTTCGTTTTCTCCTATTTTTTAGGTTGTTTCCCCTAATGCTGTTTTTGTTTTACAAATTCTTATTTTTGAATACAACGATTGATGTTAGAAATGTAGAAAACTTCTAAGTGTTTTAATTCTTTGTGGCCTCTCTTTATCTTTTTCTTAGTTCTTTTCATCACTATCAGCTATTAAGCAATTAAACTGTTTTAGACTTTTGAACATGTATCCTACTTTATTTTCTGCCCATATCCTATCTAAATAACGAGAGCAATTACTATTCAGATATTAGTGAAAGCACTCATGTCACTTTGTCTGTATTCGAGTAGAACATCTAATACCATGCAAATAACAACTCGTATGCATAGGCCTTATCTTTAGGTTCTACCTATTCGATTCTTTACTTCAATCATTCATCGCTAAATAAGACATATTTTCATTTATTAGAAGCGCATATTCCCTTGCCTAATTCTACATTGTTTTGTACATCTCCTCTAATGCCTTCTAGTTCGAGTTATTATCGTAATATCGTTTGAGAATGACATTATAAATTGTTAATTGTCGGAATTAAATTACTAGGAATTTACTGGATTGTAGTGAATTATGGACATCACTAAAACTCTACTTCCAAATCAGAATTTCTCATGGTACGTAGTCATGTTATGGTTCTAAGCTTTCGAGAGAGCTATAGCCGAAGCAAGGCCAAAAACGCAATTAAAGAAATTAAAATATTGACTACTATTTCGCTTTTTATAATTATGTATATTATTTATATACTGCATCTTATATACATACCTACATCTACTGTAACGAAGTTTAAATCAGTTTTTTTGCAGATTTTTTCACATTTCTGAAACACTTCTCCATTAAAAAGTTAATATTTCCGTGCATCTATTCGTGAAACAACGAAAAATAACTGAAGATGTGTGCACTATGCACTAATGATTATATATCATATATACTACAGGCCATAAGTAAGGGATCAGTAGATGAAATTTAAAAAAACATGCAAGCTTAGTGAAACAAAATGTATATTTCTACAAAACTATATCTACGAGACAAATGAACAGTTTTCCTTATAAAATAAAATAATTTCAACGTATTCTGTAGAATTTCTTATCATATTCGACTTTCGTCGAAGTATCCACTTCTGCGCTTAATGATTTCTTTACAAATATTAGGCAACCGCGATACAAGTTTCTGGAGCGTATCCATTGGTAAATTATTTCATACGCTTGTAAGTTACTCCCAAAGCTGTTTCTGCGATTGTGGACAGCTTTCTCTCACGTTTCTATCTAATTTATCCCACAGTAATTCGATAGGGTTGAGATCGGGTGATTGTGGTGGCCAAATCATAATTATCAGCACCCCTTCCTCCTTTTTTTGATTCACATAGTTTTTATAAAGTTGGGAAGTGTGTTTGGGATCATTATCTTGTTGTAGGTGAGAACCTTCACCAATTAACCTTAATTCAGACGGAATTGCATGTTCCTCCAAAATCTTCAGGTACCCCTCTTTTTTAAAATGCCTTCAATGCGGTACAAATCTCCGACACCATCAAAGGAAAAGGATCCCCAAACAAGCACAGAATACCCCCGTGTTTAACAGTTGGCACTACACATTCGGGTAACATCCTTCCACCCACTTGCCTTCGAACGAAAACTCGTCGATTACTACCAAACACTTGGAACTTTGACTCATCTGTCCATAACACCTGCTTCCACATTTCCATGTCCCAGTGTTGATGGTCCTGGGCCCATTGTAACCGTTTTTTACGATTTCGTGGATTCAATAATGGTTTTCGAGCTGCAATACGTCGATGTAGTCCCGCCTTTGTCAAACATCGTTTTACAGTAGTCAGTGACACCGGCTTTCGACGGCCTTCATTCAGCTCTGCTCGAAGCTGAGGAGCTGTGAGGCGCCTATTTCGTTTTGATAGTATTTTTAGGCGCAAATCCTCTTGTCTGGTAGTTACCCTTGGCCTTCCGCAACGTTTTATTAGTTGTAATGATCCACTTTATGAATATCGTTTCACTGTTCCTTGCACCGCGTGATAAGATAAATTTAACTTTAGGGCTATTTGCCGCAGTGAAAATTTTTTTACCATGTAGCGTTATTATAGAACTACGAGTTTCTGCGTTAAGTTCCTTTCTTTTCGGCATTTTTATGTTACTTTTACGTCTGTTCTCAAATACTCGTATTGCAACTTACTCGGACAAATGCTGCACGAAAACTAATTTTTAAATTGCTAAATAGTTTACTATGAATTCCTAATACCATTATAATAATATTGCGTTGTAAACCCTATTAAATTTATTGGAGTATATAAAATATATCTATTAAATAGACGCCATAAAACTATTAAAAGGATTTACAATATTTTTCAGAAACAAATATATTTATCTAATTTATAATAATAATCCGAATAATCTTTCTCAGAATTACATTTATAACTGTTATTTCAATTATTCTCATCAAAACAGGTAAAAGTCTAAGGGATGTGTCTAAAATACAAGTGTTTTGTTATTTATGATAAGTGTTCCCTCACTGAATATACGTCCACTGCGTATGAAATTATTAATGTAGATTTATAAATCATGGTATTTTATTTCAACGAAGATTTGAATTACATATTTTTACGAGATCTGCAATTATAGAATAAAAACAATGTGGAATTGTACAGGATAAGATAGATTTGCAAGTAGAAATATAATCACTAACTCAGGCAAATAGTGCCTAAATTAGTGACGGACGTGATGAGCGTACGACTTATTGGTCTTTTGTAAACATACCTTCCAGTAAGATGATTCAATTGAGCCGTTTAGATATGATGTGCGAATAAATAAATAAAATACAAACTCTAAATAGGCCATTCATTATTATGCCTATATTAAAAACAATTTTCCGTTTATTCCAACTTTGCAAATAGCAGTGATATTGTGCTGTATCATATTTTCTATAGAAGATTATGTTTGTTTATTTAAATATAAAATATGCTTTTAAAAACATTGATTTTTGTATGTTTACGGCCAGATATTTTTCAAGTAAAAGTAAATTTAAAATCTAGTTACTAGTTACTTATTAATCACATTTCATACAAACAAATATGATCCAAGAACTGATACGCAAGTAACAGCAGCTCATACGATTTTCTCTAAAGAGATGCATCTTGGAAGCCTGTTCATTTCTGGGCTTTGAATTATTTGAAAGATCCGAACAAACTATTGCAACAATTTGACGAAAATACATACATCAGATGAGAGAAAATATTGTATTTCATCGCAGTTGTTAAACTTACTCGGCGTGAGTTCGATGCGATAAATTATACATTTCAATGGTTATAAAAAGAAACTTTAATGATGAAAGTATTCGAGTCAACTCATTTTTTTCCAAAACATTACAGGGAGGTTATAAGCTGTTAGTTGACACTTAACAAAGAATCTTTATAATCCTGATTTCTGTCTGATTAGACTATTCAAAAATAGGGCTTTTAAGAGAGCAGACTTTTCCTAACTACCAATAGGAAAGTAAAATAAACCAATAAGTAAAAAACAGATAGTAGGTATATCAGTAAAATTACTAAATCAAGAATATATTGGAAGACATTAATAGAAAATATTCAATTATTCATTAAGAAGAAATATTCAATACGTCTGTCTTCGTTGCTATATCTTCATTCGACGACGTTCAAAGGCTCTAGGGGAGTAAAAGGATCTGATGAAAGAATAGGCTACAATAAGAATACGTAAATGCAAATAGTGTCGATCTAATAGGCATACCTTAGTTGTCAGGCTGATAATGGTTTTTAAGTTCGTGCAGATGCTACAAGGATTAATGATAAATTCCAATAAAATGAGCAATAAAATACGGCTTTCCTTCTTATAATCAACTCTAGAAACGTGCTCAGAACACAGGGAAGGAAAGGCACAGTTGTACTGCTTGGGTGTTCAAAACTTAATGATATAAAGTAGACGACGCCAAACTGCGCAAGGCCAGGGTAAGCGCGATGGAAGAAGAGAAGAACGCTCGAGAATATGAGCCACATAGGCGATACGTGTTTCCATGCCTGCCATAGGGGTAAGCGAGCAGATCGATCCGACACAATACGGCGCAAAAAAGAACAGAACACGAAAGCGAAAGCGAAAAAGATTACTTTCCCACGATTTGAGAAATACATAGATATTATTGGCTGGAAAATGAAGTAACTAAATGAAATGTTTTATAAAAAAACGATACGAATGAGAAACACGTTAAAGCGGGAATTGAAATAAAACATTACAACAAGGATATGCGAATATCCGTGAAAGAGTTGTCGGAAACAATGAATTAAAATACACAGAGTAAAATTTAACTGTAACACTTGAAGAGTTCTTGTCAATAGTCATTCATAATTTTTGTTAATATATGACTGAAAGTAGTTAACTGCTATTATTGTAGTCCTATTTGGCATTTATTCAACGAGAACTTCTGCTTGGTCTTTAAAGACTAGGAAGAGGATCGTCTTTAATAGATTCATGATTCCACAGAAACTGTTGATTAATATGTCACTAATATATCACTTTAAAATATGACAGAGCCTTGTCCCTATACATTATAATCATTCTTTCATGAATATGTAGTTTTAGGAGGATTCTATGCCTTAGTCAAAGGTTTGATGACACTGTAATATTCTAATTTCACGAAACTCGATTTTTACAGCGAAATATTTATAAACTACAAAATAATGGTTGAATTGAAGTCAATTTTAACATATATTTGTAAGTTGAAAGATATTATCGCTATTGAACGTTACCAGGCAAAGCACAATCAGTTGTTTCTATTATGGCTAGGTAGATTTCGTACAAAATTAATTTTTTAAACAATAAACTAGAGTTTACAAAATATAATCGTTAAAATGCAGTTAAGTATCACAGAGGTAGCCGAAACCTCTGTGATACTTAACTTCGTTTTTAATATTTTCCATGTACCTCGATCTCTCCGTGGCCCAGGAATAATTTTAAACAATAATAACGCAAGAGAAATTCGAAAGAACTCCAATTAGCATGTAAAGAGACTAGTTACCGGGGCGAAATTGAAAATTAGACCGCGTCCTGTTCCGTTTTATTAAGGACTCTAATGCGACAACTTTTCGACTTAGATCTTATTTCAACGAATTAGTATTACGCAGAAGAGTTTTACGTTTCTATAGCGGAGAAATTTGAAAGAAAGAATAGGTTAAAACAGCGGTCCTTAAACTAGTTTCAGTTTAGTTTTTCGTTTTGTTTTTTTTTATATATCTTACTATATTATTTATAAGGATAGTTTTGAAATTACACAAAACTAATAACAATAATAACACTTCTGATTGAATTAATACTAAATGTGTGCTTAGGTCTGGTGTAACATTTGAAACGTATAATTTGAGTTCTATCTCGACATTTTTAGTTTTTTTTTTTTAATAAAGAGGAGTATAAACATGTCGCGAAACGCTTTTGTAATTTTTGAAACATTCGTAGATAAGAAAACCTCTAAGTTCTAAAATTTGGAAACATAAGAATAAAACAAGAGGGCAGAATAAGGAAGATATACAAAGCAAAGGTATTGAGAGAGAAGAAGAAGAAGAGGGAAATATCTAGACCAGGTGGGGGTCATATGTGGCCTTCGAGAAAGTTTTTTTCAGCCGGCCATTGAATTTTCCGTTGCATATTAGCACGGCTAGCCAAGTTTACTTTGTAAGAATATTACAAAATGTATAGTTTGAAACTATCGTTCGGGCGAGTTATGTTGTTAGTAAGATTCAAAGCCGTTATCAGAAAGCGAATTTATAAAAGATGCTTAATAGAAATGGCAAATAATAATAATAATCTTTAACGCCCAACAGATAACAATTACAGGACATATTACTAAAATTAAGAATAATAATAAGTGCAGTTAATTGAATATAAAAAAAGCACCCAGCCAAACAAGACGGTCTCTGTTGATTAATGCTGTATTAGAAAGGGATTCAAGTATAATCCATTGGCATTTCTGCCATATGTACCAGTGGAGCCTTGTAAAAAACATTGGTTCTTGCTCTAGGTATTGAAAAAGTTGTCGAAGATCTAGTATCAAACGTACGTAATAGGAAATCAATTTGAGACAATAACTCAGTATAGTCAATAAAATTATTAATTAATTTAAAAAGAAAACCACCACTACCATTCTTTCTGCGTATACAAACTGATTCGAAATTATGTCTAGCAAGTTGACCTTCATGTCGTACCAAAGGCAGGATAATGTCTATCGATTCTATAAGATATATATTTCATAAATCTTTTCTGAACACGTTCTATGAGTAACTGCTGGTAATGGTAATGTGAGTACCACACTATTGAAGCGTATTCTATTTTGGACCGGACAAGAAAACAGTAAAGAATCTTCAAAGTGTGCAGGTTACTAAAATCCTTGCAGGACGGAATAAGGAACCCTGGACTTCTTGAAACTGATGTAGTTTGTCACTTATAAGCTTAGAAAAGCTAAGGTGTGAATCGAAGAAAACTCCAAGACCTTTGAAGATGTATTTATATACTTTAGGTATAGTTGATTAATGAACATTATAGTCGTAGTGAAACGGAGTGTCACTTTTGAAAGAAAGAACAGCACATTTGTTGATGAATTTGATTATGGGTACACCATTCGTCAATAATGCACAGATTTGTTTGAAGTTTAGTGCTATCCCCAGTTAAGTTAATACTGTTAGATATTTTTAGATCGTCGGCATAAGCTAACACTCTCTAGTCAAGACGTTCCAAAAGATTGTTAACGTAGATATTGAACAAAAGGGGCCCCAACACAGGGTTCCCTGTGGGACTCCAGAGGAAATATCAAAGAGATTAGATGAGAACCCATTATAATGAATATAACCGGAACGATTTTGCAGATAAGAAAAAAAGAAATTAGTAATATTTGGAGCAAAACCAAAAGATGTCAACTTGGAAATCAAATTGCCATGGTTTATAGTATCGAAAGTTTTGCTGGAGTCCATGTATATGACATCGCCTTATATTTCGAAGAGAAGAAAAGTAAAAAGCTTACAGTCATTTTATCCTGGAACACAAACACAAAATGAATAGATGCAATGGAAGAAAACATAAAAGTCACTCTCGGCGAAATTGTAAAAAAATATGTTGCATTTCTGGCGTGGCAGTACGAAAATTGGGTGGTACAAGTACAGTGTAATTAGAAATTTTTATTTGTACAATAATGGTTATCTTCTATTATTCTATTAGTCATTTTGGTTTTGCGTTTTCGTCCGGTCTAGAGAGAACTTATATGTTGAACCCCACATGAGTTTATGACTTTTTTTGCTTCTATTAAAGACGTTACCTCGGGAGCTTTCGTTTGTGGAGTATTCTTTACCGCTTATTTATTTTGTGTATCATGAAAGAAGTACACTCCAATTAAATAGTTAGAAGCTGCTGTTTATCAGTATTCACAATTGTTTAAACATTCTATCAAAATTTTGAATGTATTTCTGTTAGTATTTCCTTTTTATAGTTCCTATTTAACATCCTATATCGATGCTTAATGTAAGTATTTATTTAGTATCTTGTAGAATTATACTATATTACCTTAATGTATCAATTTTATATACATACGTTCCAATAAACAGTTTCTTATTGGTTTATTTATAAATTTTAGGACTTTGTTTTTATCGTCGGTATTGTTGCATGACGGCGGATTCTTGAAAACACAGCATATGTTCCTCACGCGCTTTCGTGTTATTATTCTGCTCATTATCGGGTATTTTGGTGTTCCGTTACAGAAAAATTTTAGGTTTAAGTTTCAAATTTAATCATGTTTTTTATCGTTATTTAGATTTTATGAAACCTTTGTAACATTGTTGTGAATTTTATAATCTTTCCTAACGTATAAACACACATGAAAATTACAAATTAACAGTTGGTTTGCTTAGGAATTTATAGAAAGATTTATAATTCATGTTTAGTGATATTGCATTTGGTCTGGTAATCCTGAACCGAGACATCTTTTATTGTAGGTTCAGTGACTTCGCTTGCCATGAGTTGTTCTTAAATCAGTGTAGACTTATACTGCTATACATAAAGGTGGTAATTTAAGAACTTGGCCTTTTCGCATCCGCTGTATTCTATAAACTTTTTCAGTTGCATTTTCATCTTTTTCAATGTATAATTTCCGAGGTGCCTCCTTTAGTAGGACCTTACGTTTCGAAATCGACTATGTGGATTCTTCATTTTAAAACAATGAGATTCATTTAATCAATTCAAGAACTGCTAGAGCAGTGGGAAGCAATAATGGACGATGCAGGAGGATGTACTTGTTTAATAAAAATGCTTCTGAGTCAAATCAAAAAAACCACTAAGATGGTAGATGTTAATCATTATTAATGCAGAAGATTATTTAATAAATGATTATAAATTCAATTCTGTATCAATCAGATATAGCTTCAGAAGCGATGTACGTAAATCTAGAGCTTCTTCATGCAATTCTTTTCCGTTTTTTCTAGTCTTTGCTGCTTAGTGGATTATAAGACTCGTATATATAATTCCGTTTAATTTTATTCATAATGAAAATTTTTGTTTACTACTTTCTGCTTCGAATTCTTAACTCTTTAATATATCATAATATCGTTGTAATTCACGCATACTGTAAAAAGCAGTTATAAGATCGTGAATATGAAAGCGATGGAGCGTCCAATGCAAAAGTAAACACACTCGCTCTTTCCGTGCAACACGGAAATACTCGAATTCAAACATCAGAAAATGCCGGGTCGTACACACATGGAGAAAAAGAGAAGGCGGAAGACGGGAAAGAGAATCGATATAACACTTAATTACGTTACATAATTTAAAATCCAATTACATCCCAACATAATTAAATTCAGTTTATTTCCGAAACAAAGACTTTGTGACTGGTGTTCCCAGAAACTTTTACTGATCCCGGAGTATGAGGGCGCTTTCATGTTTTAGTTGTCTGTTATCTAATTTACAATTGTAAATGGTTCTTTATCGTTATTTCTCAAATCGTATAATAATATTTATAATTTTATGTTAAACATGTGTTGCTGAGTATGCGAAGTATGGCAGCTTGGCAGCTCTTGTTTATTATTTATATATATGATTATTTGATAGTAGGAGACACTCGAAGTAATATAAATTAATTAGAGTATTAAATTTTTTATTGTTTTTAAACATATCGTCTTTCGAGTAAATGCACTTGGATCAAAGAAGTGTAGTTATGCGATTTTCCTAATCGCACACTACACTTCCTTGGTTAAGAGCTTTAAATACCTTCGCTTTCCTTGAGGAAGGGCTACCATGATGATGATGATCTACTACTGAGACTGCACTTTGGGTTCGGGAGTATTGTGATTTACCAACCGACAAATTTTCGCATAAAATTAGCTTGGTTCTTATTAAACATTTCCAAATTATCGGTTGACTTTCGCATTCCTTGCACGTTTTTAATTACAATTAAAGATTCACATACATACATCTTGCCATCAATTTGAATATATTGAATAAACCCGGTTGCGCATCATTTTCGATGCCTCTGTCACTAAACCCAGTGATAAATTATGACTTTCGCAAAAACATTATCATCTAAAATTTGCTACATTTTAATCAAATTTCAGATGTGTTTAGTCCTTTAAAAAGTGAATATTGCATAGTTATCCATGAATTGAGAGTTTATACTTTATAGGAGTTTCAACTTTCAAATTGAATGTCAAAAATTAACCAAATTTTTACCTGTTACAATTGAAAAGGTAGTAAATTTACAATATAATGCTAAATTGTTCCAAAAGATGTTAGTAGTCGAGTCTAACTTCCAGCCGATCGTCCTCGTACATACTTCCTGATTTCTCCTCCATTGGCTTGTGCTGATGACATAAATCTTTTTTGTAAATGTGTATGTTTTTTCTCTAAAAGTGCTGATGAATTTTTTTCTGCATTCACTACATTTAGTAATCAATAGTTTCGACTTCCAGGATTTTGTTGTTAGAATTTTGTAATACTTTACAAATAATATTAATTTGAAATCATCGTATTTTGACTTTGTAGTTCGCAAAATGGAACTCAAATATCTAAATTAGTGTCCCATGTATTAGGTTGATACATAAGTTCGTAGGGTTTGGATTCAAATGCAATTAATCATTCTAATCAAGAATATATTTTCCTCCATTATTTACGATTATCTTTAAACGATCTGGCTATTTCCAGTCCGATAATATTCCTGAACGTTTATGTCAAAATGGTTCTATTTAAAACATATTTAGGAATTTTAGGAAAACTATTTCCGTGCTGTATTTTCCCCAATTATGTTCTCTTCGTAAACGAGACAAACGGTTTTAGTCGCTTTTATTGCATTAGCGTCTTTGTTAAACTCTAATAAGAGAATATGTTGGAAATGTTGATTTCTTTCTATATCACATTACATTTTCTTTTGTCAATCAATAAAACAATCTTCAAATAAGGTCACAAAGTCCAAAATAATTCAATTAAACATTAATACGACAATAATACTTCGACGTACATATGTCCAACATTTTTGACAGCTTTTTCTTAAATAAATACAAAGGAAGTTTTTAAAATTTGTTCATTTATAATACATAAAGTATCTGGTTTTGTTAGGCTTAATAATTTAAGCTGCGTGAGAATAGAGTTGACTATGCGTTCTTGTAATCTAAATTATTATTCTATATATTAGGACATAGCTACATATGTACTCTTTTAAGTGTATTGCTTAATTAAGATTTTTACAGTTTTTCCTATCCTCAACATCCACTCCAGCTTATAAATCTTTTTCTTTCAACCCCTTTATCTCTCTTTTCCGCTTTTTAGCTCGACCTGTTTTATCTTCTCTCAGGTAATTTTTAAAGGCTGTCTTTTTTATCTCCTTGTTTTCTTCCAGTCTTTGTAATGCCCCTTTAGATAGTAGCACAAAAGCTCATTATTGCTTACCTTAGAGAAAAATAATACTTCTTACTCCTAGGGAAGGAACTGCTCAGTTAATTGGGAGAGTATGTTGGGTTCCTATATAAAAGTTCTTAGAGGATGACACAGCTTTGATTCCTAGAAGTACCTTCGCTAATTCTAAAGTACATGGATTATCAAATATGTGCCAATGGGGAACGTTCCACTTTTGGCTGAAGGCTAATTTATTAAATAAGATCGATATAAAGTAATCTAGTTTTAGTATCAATGATCTTTAATTATTAACGAAATTGTATATAAATTAAAGATTGATTACCTTAGATATTCTTTAACTAATCACTAAAGTTATTTCTTATTTACTACTGATATTTAATTTTCTAATAATTAAACTAACTCCACTACCTTACATGGACACTCATTGATATTACATCAATGTTACCCAGTAATGTCTTTTGAAGGCTGCCGAGTCACTGCTTAGCCACATGTGCTAAAGTGGTGATTTTGTATTTTCTAAATGTAAGCGTAAACATTAATTATAAGACGGAAGTCTTAATTAATATAAATACATTGTGGTATTTACACAATTTTGTTTAAGTATATTTACATATTTTTCTTTAATTTATTATTAAATTCCCAGAAAGGTTTTAATATAAAGAATATAAATCCATCATAATGTTGGAATTCATTTTTATTCGTTTTCTTTGTATTAAAGGTTTTCTGTTACGCCCCTCACACACTAGTGTAGAGATCAATACTACAATGGCCGTAATTCCTACCTGAAGGATATCCTTGGCTTCTTCTAGGGTTGGACTAGCCAGTAACTTGGAGAATTGAGGAAGGCTCTCCCAAATACATTGCAAATGGGAACCACAGCATTTGCATCCCTAGAAGTGCGCGCCAGGAGCAAAATTCGGATGCGCCAATTTTGTTACGGCTGGAAAAGAAATAAACCGTATAATAACCAGAGAAGATATCCTAGATAATTAACAATTAAATATTTTGTTAAGAAAATTTAATATGATAACTTGACAACTATGGAAATATTTGCAATTCTTTATCATCTGCTACTGGCCAACCAGAATCATGATGTATGAAATACGTTTATGTAATATTACGACATAGGAAATTATATTAGCTATTGATAATAAAATATGTAATACATAATCTTAACTAAGATAAATAAGTAACTATTGAAGAAACTAACAAAACATGATCATATAATTTCTCAAATATACGTATACTGGTCTGAAAACTATCACAAAATGTGATACTTTTCATTAACAACACAAAAAAAAATGAAAATTAATGTTCACTGTCATAATCTGACCCTGAGTACGATCCCGTACTTTTAAATTACTAGATGAATAATACGTTAATAAGAAATTTGCCAAATGAATTCAGAAATTATTATATAAAATTACTTCCAGTTTAACAATATGCTGATAAGAAAATTCACAGCTTTATTTCATGAACTAATGAACACGTTTTAATTATATTACTGTATCTGAAGGGTAACATGTCCCTCGTTTACACTAAAATATAAGATCGTAACCTTATGCAAGCACCGATATACATGAAATAGGGTTACACAGTGACTTCACTTGCTTGATACAATTTTTTTTCCAATCACCGAGAATGCTGCATGTCCTCTTCAGCAAATCACTTGAACACAGAATTCCAGGACAAGATGTTTTTTCAAAAAATCATATTGCTTACAAGAATCTCACACGTAACATATAAGACAAGACCTAAATAATGATAAGCAATACAAAGACTCATCATTCCTACCTTGACAAGATTATAGGGTTGCTTAATTCATGAAAATTAATTCCCTTTTGTGAAAGTTCTATTTATCGAAAATTAAAATAGACGCCCTTACCCACGCTAGTTCAAATTTATCGACTAATATATATTGTCCATGCTATCTGCTTCTGGGTTTCCGGGCTGGAACCGCGTCACTTGTATATCTGCCGACGTTTCGTACCCATTTGTATGGGACATCTTCAGGGCTGAACTACTGCACTGAAAGTGGTGTAAGTCGATGGGGGACGGGTTTATATGGGTCATGGGGTCAATGGAGCGTTACGGTTGTGGTTGGGTAGTTTGGAGATGCAGGATTGCCAAGCGTTATGTAGGGGGTAGCCATCATCGCGGTTAAGATTATTGGGGTGCTTAGATATCTCTATAGTTTCACGGATTTTGCGACCATAGTAATGGTTAGTGCGGGATAATTATCCCGCTCTGAAGATGTCCCATACAAATGGGTACGAAACGTCGCCAGATATACAAGTGACGCGGTTCCAGCCCGGAAACCCAGAAGCAGATTGCTTAAGCCGTTTTCAGTAACTTAGATCTGGGCGGTCAAGTTTGTAAATTATAGTATTTAAATGGTAAACTCAATTTTGTATTCGGAAATGTTTTCTTTGTGAGTATTTTCGTGTGGCAGAACTTTTCCAGTGCAGTCTTTTCTATTTTTGTAAGGACCAGGTGTTGAACAACTTTATACACGTAAGAAGACGATGTTTACAAAATTTAATCGGTAAACTTATGCTATATAGTCTATAAATTTATCGAGGAAATTAAAAAGGAAACGAGCGTACGAATTTGTTAGTTCGAGAAGAAGCTCAACATCTAAATAGCATAGGATTGGATCTTCAGTATGAAAGCGTTCCCTCTTATATTCTCCGGAATAAACGAAAAACTCGTCGTCATCGGAGAAAAAAGCGCATGCAAGCTTGTAGGCCCATCACGTGCACAAGATTTGTCTAAAATTTCGTCACCTTGCTGCAATTCCGACTTTTTTCTTCTGGAAAATTATGTTGCGTACACTGACAGCCAGAAGTAATTGTCCCGACACGAGTCGAAAATTGAAAACAAACGATTGCGTCATTTTTTCTTTAAGAGTTACAATTCTGTCTAAAAACTGTTCATATTTATGAAGGCATAATAATGAGAGAGTACAAGATCGAGCTAACAAATTCTTTTCACTTACTTTATGTGGTGCTCAAACCGGCTTCACATATATAAATAAATACCATCTAAATATGAATCGTACTAGTTAGTTGAAATACTTATAAATAAGTAATATTCTTCGTAAAAGTAAGTATTTATGGTTTTATAAAACTAATAGTTATATTTGCCATTGTTAATATTTATTTTCTAATTATAATATTTCTTTGTTGAACCTAACAAGCAGCAGAACTGGAAAAGAAAGGAAGAAAGTACAGCAAGAGTAAAATAAATATAATGAGAAATTTACAGATCAGTGACGTTAACATTATAGAAACAAATCTTCGATTGGTGTTCGTGCACATAATAGCCGCATAAGGTTTTAACTTGGTAGCAGATGGTAATTGTAGAATCTTGTAAGAGATTATCTGTTGGGTTTATTAAAGAATGATTATTATTACAATTATTCAAAAAGAAATTATACAACGCGATTCCTGTGGAATAATGTAAGTGCCAATTATTGTTTGTTTATACATTGTTTCAGAGTATTTATTATATTTTTCGTTCCCCTTAATTTGATCAAATTACGGTTCTTGCGGTATTTTTAATTTAATAGCTTAAAACGAGTAACGTTTAACCCGGAGTCCTTTAATATTTTTAACGGTGGATCACTTACAATGTGTTGTACTTAATATTATTTCCTTTTATAACTTTCCACGTTTTGTCTCGGTAAGGTAGCTTCATTTATTTTTAAATTAATTGATCTTATATTTCATATTTTCTTTTTGGTTAGTTTTAATATCCATCGCTACCCTTTAATTACTTAGTAGTTAATTAAAGAGGAAACTTACAAAGAGGAATGACTGCGTCAACAAAGAGAATGCTGCATAATTTTAAGCACTTAACAATGTACTAAATCATACTATGAAACATTGTGAAGAAACAGTGTTTATTACTTTTTAACGATTTTTAGCGAAGTTAAGAAATAAGGAGAGCGAAACCGCTAAAGAAGTAAACAAAGATATAAATATATATACATATATTTACATTTTTTTTCTGCTCTTCAGTATACTCGGTATTAAATAGTGGCGTGTTAAGGTTTTGTGGTAACACGTGTGAATTGACAATGAATTCTAATGGGAAATTTGACTTAATATTAACATACGCTGAATGTTTATGTATGCACCTTTGTTTTCGTATCTGAAGATGTATTTTTCGATAATTAACGCCTAATTTCAAAAACTTCTGTCAGAATATTATAATGGGAGAATTTTAAATTGAAATGAAACACAGAAAAATCTGCTTCTGGGTTTCCGGGCTGGAACCGCGTCACTAGTATATCTGCCGACGTTTCGTACCCATTTGTATGGGACATCTTCAGGGCTGAACTACTGCACTGAAACTGTAGAAAAATGTTTTTAATTCCAATGAAATTGGCTCTATTTAAAAGATAACTTTATGGCATTAATGTTTGAATATGATTTTGGACAAGTGACTGCCCCGGTTTCTAAGTGCTTAATTGTTTCAGGTTTATCAGACATGCCACTTTACGCACCCCCAGAGAAAATAATCTAGTGGCGTCAAATCGCCCAAACGAGGTGGCCAGTTAACAGGTCCATTTCGTGAAATTAATTGTTCGTCAAATGTTTTTTTCAGTAAATTAATTGTATCTCGAGCTGTGTGAAATGTGGAGCCGTCCTGCTAAAATCACATGTGTTTACAATATTATGTTTTTGAAGACATATCAACGAATAATTCCATCGGCCCATAAAGCACACAAAACGGTGAATCTAATGGTGTTTCAACAATGGCTTGTGGATTGTCATCGCTTCAAATGCGGCAATTTTCTTTATTGACATAGCCATTTAACTAAAAGTGTGCGTCATCACTAAACAAAATTTTCGAACGAAATTTGCCAATTCACCAACTGTACCACGCGAAAGATGATCGTGTGACTTCAATTTCTGAATAAGTTGAGTCGCAAAATTTTCCATAAAGTGGACGGACACAAGTTTAATTGTTGAGCACGATGACGAATTGACGTATTTGGATCATCATCAACACTACGCTGCAAATCATCAATCGCTTGTTGTGTGTGCACGGTACGACGTCTTACGGGATATATATTATCGTTTAAAGTAAATGTATTGCGAAAACGATCCATAGTTTATCTTACTAATCGGACGATTATGACCACTATAAAATGCACGTAATGTTCGATGTGTTTCTCGAATTGAACCATACTTTTCAAAATAAATTTAAACAATTTGGAAACGTTTCTCCGGCGTGAGTCTATTCATGATGAATTGCCAAACTAAACTACAATAACTCACATATGTCACAGAAAACAGTATTGTCAATTTAAAGTTCTCCGCCTCCAAAAAAAACACTCTCTATATGGTTGAAATTAAACAAATATTCTAGTAGTGTTAGAATGCAATATAACGCTCACAAAAAATAAAAAAATAATAACAAAATTTCTCTTAATTGAAACTGGTTAAATATTGAAAAAATTCTCGTATTACATTTTGGTATTCTGCATATAAAATTTTTATATATACGATAGTTTGACAAGTAGTGAGAATGACACATAGATGGCGCTCTAATTGGTAAAACAAATGCACTGTAATTTAGGTTGCCTATTTATATGTTTACATTCCGATATTTAGATAGATCGGTTGATTAGTTTATTTTTGACAGCTGATTTAAAAAGAAGCAACACGTCGTTTTGTTAAAATGGAAAAAGCAGAGTATCATGCGGTGATTAAATACTTCGTAATTAAGGGTATGAAAGCTACCGAAATAAAAGATGAGTTGCGGGAAACATTAGATGAATCTGTTCCATCATCCACCACAATAAATAGATGGATAAATGAATTTAAACGTGGTAGAACAAGCTGTGTTGATGAAGCGCGCTCCGGAGCACCCAAAATGGTAACTTCTAAGGAAATGATTATAAAAATCCATAATATTATTACGCAAGAACGACGACTCAAAGTGAGAGAGATAGCAGACATGGTAAACATTTCAACAGAACGCGTACACCACATTTTAACAAAAGAATTGGGCCTTTCCAAGCTTTCGGCAAGATCAAGATGGGTGCCGCGATTGCTTACGACTGATCAAAAGTTCATTCGTTTGCGCATTTCCAATGAGTGTTTGGACCTTTATAAGCGAAATCCTGTTGATTTTTATTGATTTGTTACTTGCAATGAAACTTGGATACACTACAGTACACCCGAAACTAAACAACAGTCGAAACAATGGTTAGAACGTAGTTCTGCACCTCCAAAGAAAGCGAAAACCACTTTATCGGCAAACAAGGAGATTCTACAAAAATTAAATATTGAGATTCGTGCTAAACGGCCAGGAATGGTAAAGAAATAGATTCTGTTTCACCAAGACAACGCTCCCTCGCATACCAGCACAGTTGCGATGTCCAAAATCCACAAGTTGCATTTCCAATTAGTACCGCATGCACCTTATTCTCTGGATTTAGCCCCTTCCGACTTCCACCTTTTCCGAAATTGAAAACGGCACTACGTGGAAAGAACGACGAGCTTATCATCTTCGTAAATGAGTATTTTGCAAGTCTTCCGGCATAAGGCATAAGGGCATTGGAGCACCGTTGGAATAAATGTATTGCTCTTTTAGGAGAATATATTGAAAAATAAAAATTATTTTGTATTTAAAAACTTCGTTTTTCTTTTCCATTTTCACTACTTGTCAAACTACCCTCGTAGTAACACATACTTTCTCTTTTTATTTTGCAAGTCTTCCGGAATCGCATTTTAGTGATGGCATAAGGGCATTGGAGCACCATTGAGATAAATGTATTGCTCTTTTAGGAGAATGTATTGAAAAATAAAAATTATTTTGTATTTAAAAAATTCGTTTTCCTTTTCCATTCTCACTACTTGCCAAACTACCCTAGTAGAGTAGATAGAGGGCCAAAAGTAGGCTAAATAATATGTATTTAATTTTTCTCTGGAAATTCAAATAAACGTACTACAGTACTAAATAAGGAAATTATCTTTTTTCGTTGATGTTTGCCGGAGATCCATTTTCCATTCAAGTCGATACAAGCACAAAGTTTTATCAAATTTAAACATACTCGCCATTTTCAATAATAAGCTGGACCCCCATGGTGAGGGCTATTGCGCCTTATTGCTCTTTGCCGACACGTCATTAATGTCTTGGTAGGATGAATTTAGCCGGTACTTTCCAGTCAAGAAATGTTTAAATATTCTTCAAATATAAAATTATTTATTTACGATTACACGCAGCTGATCTTAATTTTAAATTAATATGCTTATTTTAATAAATTTAAATAAACTAGGTATTATTGTTTATAATATTTATTTGATATAAATTTGTAATTTTTTTATTTATTTTTCCAACCGTTCCACCAATTTGATGAAATTGAAGTTGCATAACTTATCTTTAAATTTTTAAGGTGTATGTAAAAAAATACTGTAACTTTCAGATTGAACAAGACAACGTAGAAAATATAGATTTTTACAAGCAGATGATTATAATATCTGAAATGAAAATATTAATTTTTAACTTCTAGCATTATTTTAACAGAAATATTTATATAAAATACATGTTGATTTTCAATTATCCGTGGAAAAACTAATATAAATAAATTATCAAGCAAATCAATTATTAAAAAATAATGTAAATTTTATAAAAAGGAAAACGAAGAACAGAAATGTTTGGTAACAATAAAATAACAAACTAACCCTAAATTATTTCATCTATGTTTTTTGCATTTGAAATTCATGAAATAAACGCTCACCTTAATATTATTGGTGATATTATTTTCAAAAAAATACTATGTAGTTACATGAATAATTGTTAACAAAAATTATAGGGATGCATCGGTATTATGTACAAATTAATTTAACAGTTCAGTTATTACATTGCTTCCTTAAGCAATGCTACTTATGCCAGAACTTCATTTTTAATCGGTATGTTATAAAAATATGATATTTATCTGATAAACTTGCTCATACAGAAACTAGTTGATTTAATAAATACAAAACATAAAAGAAATCGTATTATGTGTTCTATTTATAACATATGTGGATGTGACCACTCAAGTATGTGCTTCTTTGATATTATTTGTTAATATAGTTAATCTGTGTATTATTTGTGGGGATAAGCTGCTTTTTTAATGTCACGCAGCATAAAGCAAAGTGCCCTGTAGTTTATAGCATGTGACAAAGGTTTTTTTCTTTAACTTCAGCAATTTGTTTTTGTTTTCGCAAATTCTTGAGTTGTTTAAATTGAATGTTAGTATACAACACAGTACATTCAGGAATTATAAATAGTTTAATTGTTCTAATTAGAAAATATTGTTTGAATAAAATATATTTACATGTAAACATGATAATTGACTCTTTGTAATACAAACATAAATACTATATGATAAATAGAAGATAATGTCTTGTTGTATTAAAAGCATTAATTATTTTTTAAAAACTTCAAAACATGTTGTATATTCGACTTGTTTATATTTAAATATAAAACATGGGATATTTAGTTTGACTTTCATTATAATTAATCTGAATCATGAGTCTGATTCTGAACTTGACTCGTGTAACATTAATTATTAATTTTTATTACTTTCTCGGCATGCCTTATACAGTTACTCCTTGTATTTATATCACATGTATGTGGTGTCTTCTTCTACATTTCTTTGACCTTTTCATCGCTTTAACCATCCTTACCAATATGCATATTGAAATAAGTTTTGACTTTTGGCTAAACTAGTTCAATAGCATTGAAGTCGCAATGGTATGGAGATAATCTAAAGACTGTCCTGGACTTTTTAGCAGTTCGTCGATTTTGTAAATCGTTTTCTTACTACTTCTTTTCACTTGTTGCAATAATTCAAATTTTGTCATACCTGCAGGACAATTAAAATTCATATTTTGTAGCCATTGGATAATGTCTGATCTTTTCCATGAAGTGTTCTGGAATTTATTTAAAACAACGCTATGGTGTGGGGTATTATCTATTACAATAATTGAAGGGCCTTCTAAGTAAGGTATTAATTTATCTTCTGTCCACTCTTTAAATAGTGCACTATTCATATAATCGTGATAATCTTCAGTTCTTGGCTTGGATGTAAATCTAAGATTATCACCATCAATAAATGCCTTCCCTGTACCATCAGGTAAAATAATAAATTGTTCTTCAATGTGTATTTCCTTACAAATATACTCAAACATCAAGTTTTTCCATGAACGCTCGTCTATTATTATCTCGTTTATATTTGAAACCGATATCTTTGAATATAATTGAAAGAAATGTTGTTCCTATTTGCACCATTTGTTTTTTTAAAAGAGATGTATGGTTAAAAATAAATTATTTATGAACTACATAAAATGGCATAAATTACTCTGCCGTATAACGTATTTCGGACTTCCATTTTCAAAGTTTTCGGTATATGTCGCGATCTTCTTAATCTTCTCTTAGTTCAGTGCTGATTTACTTTATACACTGAATCTACAAATAATAAAATACCTCTATTATATTTCTCTTCCTGAAAATATTCAACAATATTTAACAATTACTTTTTGTGTCTGTGAACCTAGATATTTACTTGGCATATTCTACAACAAAATTAACAGAAATGTGAAATTTTATATCACTTGTTATGCACACACAAAATTGTCGATGGTAACAAAAAACCGTATTGCTTACCATATACGTCCTCTGACACTCCTAGGGACGAAACTAACCAGTGTAAATTATAGAGTGGGGGGGTGTCTATAAAATGATCTTAAAGGAGGCGCCATAACAGTGATCCCCTAGGAGCTTAAATTGCCAATAATGAAGCGCGTGGTAATGTGCGCTCGTGAAAAAAAATTCTAGGATATGAAAAGTAACAAAAAAAACACAAATTACGCAAGAGTAATAAAAGAAAACTCAGGTGATTAATATCACAATCTATCGCTTTATTAGTATCTTACCAATGGATAAATAAATGTGCTAACTTTCATACATGTCTTAAATACAGCACTGTAAACGCACAAGTATATGAATATATTACGAGTGTTAAAATAATAGATTACAACTGACTATGGAATCAATAAACAGTATTGTAATAACAAATAAATGAATTCAGGTCCCTATGTTAATCGGATATCACATATACATACTCCTATCAGCTGAGGGCTGAATTGATGCAAAAAGTAACTACTTGATTTTCAACATGAAATGGGGTGCAAAATAGGTTCCAATACTCTGCGTACTAAAATTTAAATGTACTAACTGCTACTAGTAATATTCCATTGACTAATTAGTAAATCCATTTTATCATTTCATTATGACTACTCGTCCTTCTTCACATACTTCGGTTATTCCCAATATTTCCTATATGAATTATTCCCAATATTTCCTATATGAGTACATCTTTAATTTCACACCGAAGTCTTTTGGGTGTATCTGAGTTATTGCATAGTCATAGGTTCTGATGGTATTAGATCAATATTACCCTGAAGCTTTATTCTGACGAAGGAGACAGTGGTCGAAATCGTAGGCGCAGAATGCGGGGATATCTACTGAGATAACCTGTGGATTGGCGTGGTAATTAATAAGTCTATATCTATAATCTAATATTTAAGACCCTGACATTCCAGAGGAAAACAATACCAGATATTAAAAAAATTAACAAAAACTAAAACTCATACTTCAGTTGTCGTTAGGAGTCTCCAAATGAGCATGCGGAAAGTGTGGCAAAAAGTAAAATGGTGGAGTAATTTCCAGGTGTTACGTGAGTATTCGTCGAACAAATTTCCAATAATTACAAAATATTATAGGACGAATTGTTAACTTAATCGAACTATAGTTGAAGAAAGAAATATTTTCGGCTACGATTAAATCATTACACCTTAGAAGTGTTGGTAAACTGCCGACATAATCACAATCACGATTCGCATATAAATAATAGAATATTCCCGAAGCTTCTCATAGATGACGTGGATGTGAAAAAAAAAAGAAAAGAAAAGAAGATCATTACACGCTCATTTCTAAAAGTCAATTATCAGAACATCAGGCAATCGGAAGATGTCATAGCATAATTAAACAAATAGCTAGAAGTGAAGGAACCGTCTTCCTTCTACGTATTTATACCAAATTAAGTTACCATATTAGAGAGGGCGTTAGTGATATCATAAAAGAATAAAAATAATGACTTAAATCAATCTTAACGAACTATATAATGTAGACTACTAGAGTTTATGTAATTCGCGTGAAACTATAAATGATATGTAAATTTAACTGACTATTATATTCACAAGAGGTTGTGACATTACAACACAACGATGTACATAAAATATGAACAAAATACTACTATTACGAGGAAAATATACTATAAACGTAAATGAATAAATTAATCAAAAAAGTAAAATGAGCATGTAACGCACTTCGTGTAATTATAAAATAATACTTTGCATCCTTTATTAAGACATATTCACTCTTGGGATTTCTTCGTGTGTAAGATACAGCCAACATGTTAATATATCGCTATATTACTCATTACATATAAAATTTTCCTATACCAAAAGTACTAACATCTACCCATTTTCCCCATGATGAAACTTTCTTTATCGCTTCAAATACATATGTTTGTCAATTTTTGCAAAAAATGTGGTTCGCCAGGGAGTCATAAAATAATACTAGTAAATTAATAAGAATTACTTTAAACACCTACAATTAATTAGCAGGGACTATTATAGTTCTAAAAAGAACAGATTTTATAAATAGAAAGTATAAACATATTTTTAAAAAATACAAAGGAAAGGAAACGAGTAAGGCGCATTAAACTAACCTGCATATATAAACAAATATGTATTTCTTCTTTGACCAAAACAGTTATCAGTATTTCATATTACACTAAACACGTTAATATCATTTTTCTTTGCTTTTGCTACGGTGAAATTTCGAAAATATATGTCTTGTATCAAATGTTTCAATTTCTAATATATGATGTTCGATATATCTGAGA
Organism: Dermolepida albohirtum; assembly: GCA_031893035.1. Lineage (NCBI taxonomy): Eukaryota > Metazoa > Arthropoda > Insecta > Coleoptera > Scarabaeidae > Dermolepida > Dermolepida albohirtum. The sequence goes on along the minus strand of JAVIWB010003857.1, from coordinate 288,254 downwards.
AATAAAGAATATAGATTCAATGTCTGAGATAGTACGACATAATTGATGATGTATCGGCAAAGAAAAAGACGTAACTCTGTACAGATTTTGTAGTTTGTGTATATATACATGTACTTATATACATGCTGCTAAATCCAGGAGATTTTTTTATTAGCACATAAGTATAATACATATTTTTGTTTTTTTTACGTCGCTTTTAAATTGAAATTTCCTATTAATAATTATTACGCTTGTCCCCTTAATGTGACTAAAGATCTTTGGCTTTCGACATTTATTCTAAACGAGAAGTAAACGCACAAAAAGCATTTCAGAGAGCAATCACAGGTTTGAACTCGATCAGTCAGTAACTTACCATTAACTCTCGGCAGGCTAATATTATGTAAAACCATTCGTAAGATTGTATCCCCAGCAATACTAATTTTTTCATTTCACATGTTTACGAGTTAGTATTTTAACAACCGTTCTCTGTTCTCTGCTTTATAATTCATTGTAATTCACAATTATTAGTTGTTATTTTTATTATAGATTCGTTATCGTTACAAAACATTAAAATGTTTTAAATTTAATATACGCATAATTCGTATAATGTAAGAATATAATTAATGAATTAATAGTACCCAACTGGAAGGTAACTATCAACAAACATATTTATCTTAATAACTGAAACTTCTTATTTGATATTTCTCACTGTTTTCCGGCGATAACTCAGTTTATTTACTTTTTTTCACAAGGTATAGTGGTAAACACATGTCCAACGCCAAGAAACAAATTGTTGTTTATGTGTACCATTACGCCTGAACTTATTTAATACTATTTATATAAATAATGCAGTTAAGTCACCGGGGTAAATTTTTCTTTCAGCGTGGAAAGCAAGCGAAAGCATATAGCATTTCCGCAGTGGTTCTGCGCCGCATCGCAGCGACGCGTGTGTCACACGGGAAATGGAAAACCCAGAGTTGTATCTAACATCACCATTTTTCACTATTTCCCCGTTTCACGCTAGGGATATTTATCTCGCTAAGTTGGTATTTTTCGTTCTTGGCTTCGAGAAAGAAAATACTAACTAATTTACTCGATTTATACGTTAGAATCGCTTTGCTCCCTTTGGATTTTATAAATTTATAATTTAGTTTTCCTAAGAAAATTATTCATTTTAATTTGAATTATAAACGAGAAAATTGTTGCAAATGGTTCTATGTAAATAGTAAAACCAAAAATAGGATGGGACAGTGAACGCGCTGGGGGCAGGAATTTCTTTAAAAAAACTTCTGCATTATACATATGATGTAAAGCGGTTAAAATTTTCCGTGAAGAGAATTTATATATCTTTCGTATATGAATATTTTAAGATTAAAATAGTTATTATTCTATTTGGTACTGTATTAGTGACCTTCGATAGCCAATCAAATTTGTTATATTCTGTTTGAATTTATTTTTCAGTTTTCTTATATATGTAGATATTATTATTTACATTTCTTGTGCTTCATCGAATATGAAAGAATCACGAATTAATTTGTTTGTATTTATTTTTAAACTGATCTCTTTATGACATATAATCTACTTTTGTATTTCAACAGTTTTTGTTCTGTTATAAATAGAGATCGGGAGAGGTCTGTTTTGCCAGCGCAATTTGCCACGACATAATCTTCCTTGCGTCACTAGCAGCGCATGTGTTTACTTAAACGTTTATTTCACTACTAGGACAGGAAGCTATTATTACAAATTTCCTTATTCCTATTTAGACACAGTTCAATTACATAAATTTTTTTTGACCATATACACTTCTTTAAGTTAATCATAAAAGCGATCTATTTCGATTTTTTAAAATTGGCTAAAAATACGTATTTACCCAATGAAGGCATAACTAAAATTACTGTTATGACAGTTTTATGTGAAGTACATTGTTTGAAGACGTACATAAATTTGAAGAAAATACTGCTTTCATGATTACGTGAGAAACAATAAAGCTCAACGCAAATTAATAAGTAGTAAAATATACTAAACTAAGAATTAAGCAATATAAAACTGAAAATAAATGTTTAATCACATTTAAAAATAATAGAACATATAATATTAACTTCAACATTGTTGCTTGTTGAAGAACAAATACTTATACACTACTATTTAGGATCGATCATTGAAAGCAATGATGAAATAGACGTAAAAGAAAAAAAATTCTGAAAACACAAAAGTTTACGTGGTTAAGAAAGTAGCAACATCAGAAATAATTTATGATAGTGTAAATTCAACGGGGAAATACTAAGTAAATTGAATGCTACGGGGATGTCGACAATAAAGTAAGAGGAAATCGAAAAAAGTTTTGGAAGGGAATTTTAAAACGATGTAAGAGATGATAAAATGGGAGCCCAGATGGTTTTGACACTTATGTACGTACATATGTGTGCTGAAATAATATACGAAAGATTAGTGTAAGTAGTGAAAGGAAGTGTATGTAACAAAAGTATGTGAATAATCAACATGCCTCCCTCTCACGTCCAATGAATTGAACGAAAAAGCGAGAATGCATCTGTCTCGCAATGTCGATAACTAAGTTACCAGAGCGTATAGACAGATGGCAATGCATCACTGCTATTTGCCAATTAAAAGAATGTTAAAAGGAATCTGCCTGATGATTGGTCAATCCATGAAACATATGTAGTAGATAGGGTGTTATTAATAATAGAATGATTCCTTTTAACATTCTTTTAAAAGTATGTGAGAAAAGCAAGCTAGGAAGACCTAGACCAAAAATGGAAGGATCAGATAATAAATACAGACGAATGTCTGAAAAGTACTCAATTCAATTTTAATACACCCTATATTTAACGGTAAATAGGCGGAGTAAGGGTAAGGTATTTGCACCCTACCTTCACTACATGTAAATAAAAATGTTGCGTCCGTAATCTGGACATGGATATTACTAAAAGTTGTCTCTCGGGGAAGATGTCACATTCTATGCTCTTTTAAGACTCTTTCGAAATTTATGCATTGGTGATAGATTTTCTTCATTCCACGCATGCGTGTTGAATAACTCACTCATTTTCTTAGCAGCTCGTTCGATGTAATTTTATTACGCAGTACTAATATTACAATCGTTCCATGATACAAAAAATTAAAACCATTCAACCCCTATTCATAGTATTACTTTTGCCAACTTTAATATAATTAAGCAAGCTTTTCATTCTACTTCTTTATTTGTTCAATTCCTTCTCTCTATTGCATTCAAAAGCTTTATTCCTTCCTTTAGACGCTCATACATCTTTGAAATATTTCCTTCAAATTTAATGAATTTCTTCTTGTCATTCTTTTACAGGGATATCGTTTACTATTTGCGGTGAGTCCTCTAACGACCCCGAAGTATTTCGTAAATCTCTTTCGATATGACTATCTTAAAATTTAGTCTTTTTTTATTGCTTCAATTTCTGTAGGATTAAGGCGTGAAACAAGGGATTTTATTTCTTGAAAATAATAATTACCATAGTAAACTGATAGCTGTAACCAGATTCTCCAACGTATAAGAATCGGCTGCGGTGGTTAAGGAATATAGGACCACTGTCTTTGGAATTTTCGAGTACGTTTGGGAAACTTGGGGAACACTGCCTTTGTACTCGCAATTAATGCACCTACTTCTGCATAAAATTTTCGAGCAAATTTTGCCACGATATGGGAATTTCGCACGTAATATGCAACAAATTAGATTTCTGTTTTTTAAGAACACGGCGTACACAGCGCATTGTACTGGCTCCATCACTAACAAACATTAGTAGTTGCTATATTTACAGTTCAAATTGTACTAATATATTGTGTGTACCATAGTCGTAATTGCTTTTCCATTACATAAATTTAGTCTTTTACACACTAATAACAATGAAAGTGACGATTTACGAGGGTTCAGTATGCACACTATAACGTTAACAATAGAATGTTTCTTTATATCAATCATCTCATCTACGCATAATCACAGTTTCTTTGCTAACCCAGATTTTATTTTCTTTTTAATCTCTGCATAGTTAGTGCAATTCTCTGCAATATTGATTGGCTTGGTAATTTGAGACTAGTATTATATTTATTTCAAAATTATTGAAATAGTTCTTGATCGATTAAATTAAGTGGTAAATTGCAAGTAATATGCACGTTAGATCTAACTTAAATTCAGCATGTGATGTCACGTCTGTTCTCTTATTTCCAAAATGTGCTTCAATATTAAGTATTTCCTGCAGTCCCATTGGTCCGAGCACTTTATATTTTTTTTTACACTGAACACAATATTTTAGCACCATATTTAAATTCAGGATACTTACCGATAAACTTCGTCGGTCAATCGTCGATTTCTACCACGTCGTTCGTTTGGCATTATCACGCTGCGTAATACATTTGTCTGCACTGTTGAATGAGTCAGACTGTCATTCACGGTTGTTATTGAGTTCGGCCGGATGGCCCACAATATAATATGCATTATGAGTCCTAATGCAGCTTAAATAATGATTATATTTACCGCGTAACAGTTATCGATCTATGAAATATACATCCACATAGTACATACTACTAACTCGGGCTAACTACTCTCACTGTTGTCATTCGGATTGGGCGACTATGCTTACAATATATCTCTGCATTCCGGACAAAGCGCACAACTATAGTAATAATTGCGAAAATCGATGGCGAATACTAGAAAAAAATTGTAAAAAAAAACTGGATAATAATAAAGCAAGTAGCGCATCTTTTGTTTGAAGTATTTTAAAATTTTCAAAATTAAAAATGTTTGGCTAATCAAGTACTATTCAGGTTTACGTATTTGTGAAAACTGAAAACTAATCATAATTATTTATTTCCTATTTCAGTTTTTTTTTTCGTTTATTTTGCTATGTCTTTTGAAGGAATTTTTATAAAAAATACCAAATCACTTTAGTTTAAACGCTTTAACGCTGTAATGGGCATATGCTGAATTTAAATTCAGAAAGAACTTCTGGGATTCTTTTGATACTTTCAAACTACGTACTTTGCACACTGCAAACATCAAACTACTAAATAAAAACTGTAAAAAAATTGTAGTCATTGCAAACACCAAACAAGTACTATGCATGAGTCGGATAGTTGCTGCGTGCGCAGACAACAAATCTATATTCTATAATCTTATATTCATGGCCTAAATTGAAATACAATTTTGATACGAAATTTACGAAAAACAGCATTTTGTAAGGTTTTACAGTCTGATGGTAAAAGAAAAATTTAGCGCAGAGTTAGTTTTAGATATTATATTATAATATTTTGTTGCTTAAATATTATTGTATGATATTTTTATAACATGTGTTGAAGTTTCAAAACTAGAAAATGATAAATTTTTAAATTATACCAGTCATTAGATTTAAATTTCATCAAACACGTTTTGGATGTACACAGTCTATTCAGACGTACTGTTAATGTTGTATTAATTGGATATTCCATAAAGGCGTAAAGCTATCATCGGGATTGTGCAATACCTCAGTACTACGTATCACCGTCCCAATACCATAAACGCATGGGTATCATTGCACTGTACAAAATGGGGAAGAGTACGCGACAGTTTTTGGTTCTTCCCGCGTCTCCTACTATTAACAAATGTTACACATAGCATACCATTACTCATTTTAGAGACTGGTGACGTTGATGATCGTCTTGTGTCTGTAATTCGCGCTCTGCATATTCATCAAACATTATAATAGCGGTTTACCTAGAAACACTCGAAATTTTAGATACGAATACTTACAGAAGAAATCAAATCATTTTTTAACATTAGTCTTGAAGCTTCTGATTTTGCAGGATCTGTTATTCTTTTTATACGCCATTAAATCAAATTAATCAATTAAATTAATTCTATACAGATGATAGATTATAAAAAAAATAGTTGTACTACAGTAAGTAGATCTGTCTATAAATACAAAGGTCTGCAAAAAATACTTTTAAAAATTGTATTAATTTTAGTCACTTTTTTGTGTGCTTTTCAGTGCTGTACTCAAAAACGAAAACCGTTTTTTTTCTATCACGTAGGGTTTTCTCACAAAAAAACCGATGTATTTTAGGAATAGCAAACCAAATACAAAAATTATGGAATGTATATTTTATTTTCCATTAGTACCAAAGTAACCAAACATTGTTCATAAAGCAATACAAAATTAGTAAAACTGAATAATTTTGTTTAATAATCCTTGTAGTATCGGTTTCGCTTCCCATCGAAACTTCATTTTTTGTTCTTTCTGCTATAGGGTCGTCCCTATTCAATATCCAGCAGTAGTCCGCTATCATGTTGACATCCCACCTTCTTTGATATCGCTTTTCAATTTCCTTTATATCTTGGTGAAATATTTCACCTTGTTTCTCGCTCTCGCTGACAGCACCAAGATTGTCTGGAAAGTAGTATAGGTGTAAATGGAGAAAATGTACATTTAGGTTGATGTTACAGCTTAAATTCTTGAAGCTTACCAAAATTTCAGCTACAATGGCCTTGTAGTCAGGATGCTTTTTGTTCAAAAAACAATCTAGTTATAAGTTCAAAAGCTGCTTTTTCTTTTGGGTTCATTTTTGTCTCAAAGGAAAGCGAACAAAGGTTTGACAACTACTCAGTATTGCCACTCGACCAAATTAATATTTCCCACAGCCAATCTAAGCCTAATTTTAATTATTAAGATTAAACACAGTAGTTCTAACTTGCCTAAAACGACAGGTTATTGATAATTTCAAGTGAAATTTGTTACTAAACTGTGCGTGATGGAATCTTTTTATTATTTTTTTCATCATCACTGATTATATTTTAAAGAATTTTTCCATCGCTGACCTGTGATATTAATAAATATTAACAGTGCTAGAAAAAACCAAAGAATTTTTTTACAGTCGAATTAAAAAAAATTAATTGAAAAGGCATAAAATTAACGTTATTCACATTTAAGCAATATAGTATAACAAATAAGGATAACTTAAAACAAATAATTACAGTCAACTATATGTGAGAGTACATAATTAACTATCAAAATTTATAATTGTTATTAACAAATGTCGAACAATGTGCGCATGATTATATAATATTCAGATTATAACAATTCCATCTTACTTTTCACAAACGTTAAGTCACCCTTCCCATTTAGGCGATTAATGACGATTCCCTTCCACCTCCTCTTCGGTAATTATCAGTTGAAACCTAGGTCGTAAATAAAATAACGCCGAATGACAGTTGTCCCCTGTGGAAATCATGGTAGCTTGTGGAAAACAACGAGACTTCAAGACGGGCGGTCCAATATAAATCACGCGTCTCCTAAATGAGACCCTCTTAACCGCTCAGTTCCCTCCACGTCTACCGCATATCTCCTGCCTATAGCATTTCAGATCATCTAACTTCCTTCTCTTACCAATTCTTTCTGTTCTAAAGAGGTTCTTTATTTATTTTACAGTAAATCATGGTTTAACTTTACCTCGCCATATCGGCGAGTGTGTCGACAAATATGCAGGACGTGAAGGGAGCTTGAAAGTAATACCAAGATTACAAGTCACCGTTGCGAATACGAAAACGCAGGCTAACCGCGTTGCTTTCGAAACAGATGGTAACATTTCAAGAGAATTGCCGCGAATTGTTGATATGATAAAATGCTTGGAAAGACGTTTTTATGACGTGATCATGCGAAATTCTTCTATTTTATATGGAACAAGAGTAACTATGCGACGTTATCTGACATCAATTGCTAGGGAATCTGAAGTCATTACAAGGAAGCTGAAGATATAATCCACGTTTATGTGTCTGAACAGGGAATAAATTTGGGTGATTAGAATGATTACTTTTTAATTTTATACCGGTTGTAATCGACTCCAAGAAGGTTATTTATAGAACTGCCATAACTGGGAATTAGTACCATAAATCCTATCTGGTATCGATCTTACTACAAATAATTACTACGTAATAAAAAAAACGAATCACCCAGTAAAAGGATATATTTTTAAACTAAATTTGTACAAATGTTTCTGTTCTGAGAATAATGAATTACCGTTTTCATTGAAAAATTCATGCTCTTTATAGAGAATATTTAATAATTAGTTGGTGCTTAACCAATACATTCTGCTATTCATCCGGACAGGCCATTAACAGTCTATCGTTGTGAATTAGTGTATTAAAACGTCAAAAGGACGAAGACAATGAAGTTATTACATGCGAAATAATATTGGCATAGTTATTTATTGTTGGGGAGACTGGTTTAAAGAAGGCAATACTATAGAAGATGCTCCGGACAGTCTAAAAAAAGGAATTGGCATATTACCTGAAGATATGTGGGAAATCTTCTTTTAGTAGATTAGTCCGACGTTTAAGAGGAGAAAAGCAGTTTTTCAATTTCTTCGTAGAAAGTGAGACTGCTAGAGAGTTGATTGTTTGAGATGGAATTAAAATAGGAACCAGGACTCTTTTAGTATTCTTTCAAGACATGGTCAAATGTATATCTAAGAATCCTGAAACCATTCGCTTTACCATATATCTAAATGTAAACAAATTCTAGGAGTACAATATATCCTTATTTTACAGCTGTTATATTACAATACCTGCAAGAAACCTATATCAAAATTCCTAATTGGCTTACGCGGTCGTCAAACCTCATGGAACATGTCTGGATACAATAAGTCAAAGGGTCCGTACGCTCTAAACTTCCAATAAACTTACAATAGCTAAATGGCGCTTGACAAGTTTCTTGGAATGAGCTTCCATAGGAGGCCATAGAATTTCTTATAGAAGCATGTCCGGGCGAATAGAAGAATGCATTCGTTTACGTTAAATGGCAACTTATTAAATTTTCTCTAATAGGTACGAATTGTTCAATGAAAACTTAATCATTTACTATTCTTAACACAGTAAATATTTGTACAAAATCTGGTTTAAAATGTATTCCTTTACTGGGTGATTTTTTTATAGTATAGATTAAATTTATGTTTTGGAGCAATCGGAAGGCACGGAAAACTTGGCTTCGCTCTTATGGCTTCTCAACAAATTCGTGTAATTAATTTTAAATGTAAATAACATATTAAGAGTTAAATAAGTTTATAGTAGTGAGTTTTATAATATAAACTACCAAATAGGGCTAGATTTTGTCTTTAACTAGTAACACTAGTTTCAATAATATTCCTTTCTAATGCAGATAAATTAAATTATTATGTAGAAATTCATTTTTTTACAAATTTTCCATAACGTTTTGAATGTCTTTAAATATATGGTTTTTGCATAATTAATTTTAAACGTTTTAGATACATTTATTGTACGTTTAAAACACACATTTTTTGAGTTCAGGACGATACGTTTGGAAAAAGAATGTAATTATTACGCCTAAAAACAACCAGGAGTAAGTAAACTCGAATAAGGCATACGTTTCAGATGACTATAGAAATATGTGAAAGGATGACATGGAAAAGCATTTATGGAAAAGCTGTAAATAAAAATGCATTTGGATTTGGGGAAAGCTTTACATATATATAAGGTATATACATATATAGGATAATATCAAATAAGAATTAGTTCTCCACAGTGAATTGTTACTTATTTATTTAGCTTATGGCTAAGTACATATCGTGACAGTCACACAAAAATGTGTAAGAAATGAAGATAATACAAACGTATATATAAAATAAGGACAGACACCATATAAATCTAAACTAGTGAAAAATCAGTTTCATGTGTGGCTTTTACGAAGTCTTCTTTTTGCCAGGGAATGCTCGACGACTACATTCGTACACTATGTGTCCGATTGTTTAGTAAATAGTTAATTATAGGTTACCTAAAATAATTGGACGATGTATTCAGAGGAGCAAAAGAAAGCATAATCAGTAGTAATAACAATACTGGCACTAATAGCTATGATGATAACATAGTAACGAAGGTATTATAATGTAGAGGAATATATTTTACGCCAGGCAATTATTAATACGAGGGTAGCCGTTCATATTTCAGGATTAGCAAACAAAAAGAAATTTTTTATAATCGAATATAGTTTTATTGCTTTTCATAATATTCTCCTTGAAAATCAATGCACTTCTGCATTCGTTTAAACCAATCCGAAAAGCATTGCTGCCACTGTGAAGGCGGTATCTCCAAAATATGAGTTTTGAATGCCTCAACTGCCTCTTCCGGCGTAGAAAACCGCTGACGACGAAGTTTATTCTTCACGTGTGGGGACAAAAAGAAATTACAGGGTGCTAGATTAGGGCAGTACGGCGGATGGCTCATCAATTCAATGTTTTGCCCAGTCAAATATTCAATTGTTTGAACCGACCTGTGAGAGCTCGCATTGTCATGGTGGAGAATTATCTGTCGTTTTCGATTTGTTTTTCTTATTTCTTCAAAAACTTTTGGCAAACAAATAGTTGTATACAATTCGGAATTGACCATACCACAACTCTCTTAGGCACTGTTGCAACGTGACCGGTTTTTCCGAAAAAACAGGCGACCATTTGTTTTGATATGCTTCGGGCGCGAAGTTTTGTTGGTTTTGGCTCATCTTGGAATACCCACACAGTCGACTACTGTTTACTATCGGGCTCATACGTATAGATCCAAGATTCATTACCTGTGACGACTTTATAAATGTTCTTCGAAGCACTGCCATTGTATTTTTTGTGCATTTCTTGGCAGCAATCAACGCGAGTCCTTTTTTGAGCGATTGTCAAATTATGTTGTACCCAACGTGAACATAGCTTTTTAAAGGCTAAATGTTCGTGCAGGATCTTATTCACGCTGGTGTTACTAATACCTAGAGATGCCTCGATCTCACGGTATGTCATATGACGGTTTTGCATTATCAATTCAAGCACTGCATTAATGTTTTCTGACACAGCAACGTTTGTGGGACGACCTTCACGAAATTCATCGTCCAAAGAACGTTGTCAAAGTTTGAATTTACTATATCAACGATATACTGTAGTTTTCGATAGCGCTTCATCACTATATAAAGAATTCAGTTCGTCGATGCATTCTTGTTGAGATAATCCACGCCGAAAGTTATGAAAAATAATTGCACGAAAATTTTCACGAGTTAATTCCATTTTTTCACTGACATAAAATTTTCAAGTTATTGTCAACAATAGAAATAGCGAGCGGGTAATAAAACTGTTAAGGTAAATATATTGTGAAAAATGACAAACTTTACAATACAATCATCAGATCGGAGGCAACGCTTACACTGTCGCCAGTTCCCGAAACATAAACGGTTACCCTCGTATTATATAGTCTTCCCACTATAGTAATGTTAACACGGGTCGTAATTTATCTATTAAGCTAAGAAAATGTAACTTTGTATATATATATTTATATACTCATTTATCATTTTTCTAAATATTTGTCAACCATAAATTGTATGAACCAATTTAAAATCTTCCATACAAGAATTCTTTTATTATACAAATATTAAATCACAGGTCATAAAAATATTTTATGCCACTCCCGTTTCTTTTCATCTAAAGAGAAAAAATAATTTATGTACATAATAATTCATTTTATTGGGGACTGCGATCTCAACCGAAAAGGATTACAAAAGAAGCACTAGTATTATCGATGCGTGAAGAGATGAAATGACCACCTACCAGTCAAATTTAAGCACTTCCCAAAGACCTTCGATATCCCCACACTTTTCCTATTTCTGTTCCGACCGTCCTTGACTTCACACTTTCTATAGAGCTCCATCAATGCTGCGTTCGATTATACTCGCGTAATGCAATCTATTCAGTTGGAAAAGTTTATAAGGTATAGGTACTGTAAAATCCGATCAAATAGTGATCACACCTTGTATACAATATTATATATATATATATACTTATGTGTTCAGATATATACATACATGCATATATACATCCGTATACGAACTTGGTAATTCAAGGGAAGTAATCTCACTTCTTTTCCTTGGTGAAAAGTATAAGGGGAGAAACCCACTTTCCACATCCGGCGTCATAAAAAAACCGACGTTAAAATGACGACCAGAGCTCCTATAAATACGAAATCTTAACCCCCGAAGAAGATAAGAGATTGTTCGTGAGGGAACTGGTTCACCGTTGCCTATCTTTAGCTTAGAACGCGGCGACCTCTGTATATGTGTATTAAGACTTTGTCGTCTTTTTACGTTCCCTTGCGACTATTTTTTACCCGTGCCATGTCTTCGTCAGTTGTCCTTTATATTGGAGGTAAGCCGACCTGCTTTGCGAGTTAGGTGGTGGAAAAAATTTAATCCACGCTCGTAAGCTCGGTTGTGGGGCCTTGTTGTGTCAGAAAAGTCATGGACGTGTCCTTTCAACTCAGGCTCGATTACATACGGTGTAAAGTGGGACGCTATCCGTCGAGATATTTGGGATTTATTGTATAGGTAGGTAACTGTGTTAATTTGTTCGTCAAAAAATAGTCATGTTTTTCTTCAAGAACTATATAAAGAGATGTTGCATAAGATATTTATAAAATTTTATAATACTATAATAAATTCAAATTTTATTTTGTTTATTCTTGTTTTGTTTTTCTTTTAAATTGTGTTTTCTATACCTTTTTTCATTCAACATTTAATCTATTAACATATACATTATCTTACTAAAAGCGGGTAAATCTCTGCAAAGTCAACTCATAACGCACATATGCTTTTCCCGCTAGTTCTTGTCATGCTATTCCCTTCAACTCATTCACATAGGAATGACAAATTTATTACAATAGATTCAATAAACTAAAAATGTAAGTAAAAATTCCACCAAATTCTAGTATACAGTATAGAAAAATTTATTCTTAAAATTATAAATTCGTATGCTTTATTAATAGAATTTAGTTTATGAAAACTACTACATCTTCGGAAAAATTACGTTCTTTCCTTATTAAAATTACTTTATCTTTTTCTACGTGAGCAAATATTAATTTTAGATATTCACTTTATTGCATGATATGTTTATCATTAAGATTTATTAACTGTTTATTAATAATTTAATTTCGCTTTATCTGATCACTGTAATGTAATGTATTACATTTAACCATTTTCATAAATTATAATTCTGTAATTCCAATTTGACAACCCAATATGCAACAACGATATCTACTTCGCAAGATACGGAGTGTGAATGGATTAGTGGTAACTGTAACAGCAATCAACGTTGCCTTTGCAAAGATTCTATCGGTGTATAATCTTAAAGTGGGCGTGTAGTAAACATGCCAAAGTAGTGGTGTTATATTAAAAAATCCCTATATTTACACCACGCTTATGTTCATACTCCATTCTAACTCACTAAAATGTTTAGAAAAGTGAACACTTTAGGACCGACAAAAATGTTTAGTTGATACACCTATACTCCTAGCTATAAAGCATAGACGGTGTAAATTTTTTAGCATTGCAATAAAATGATACTTTGAAAACTAAAATAAAGCTCATATTGATGTTAATAACATTCTTTTATTAATATTTAAAGCTGCCTCTTTCGGGCTAATTACTACACAAGTTCTACAAGACATTGTGGCCAGTAGTGTCAATGCCGTCAATTCGCGATATATAGTTTGTCTAAGAGATTCTTTTGTAGGGTAGCGATGATTCGCAACATGCCAAAATAGCACGCACTATTCCAAACATATTTGAATTAGGAAGAAATGTTCATAAGAATTGAATATATTTTAGAATAGTTATATAAAAGTAGTAAAAATTAGTTTTGATGTTGTGCCTATATTATTAAGTGATATGTGAGCCATCAAATTATACTAAAAAAAGAAAGACAGAGTTGTCGGAAGCGTTGCGCGGACAAATAATTTTATTGAACAGAAATCTCACAAATACAAATCGCGAAAAACGTGTTCATGATGTTCTCTACAAAGCATTTCTTCATAATTTACATTTAGTTTTATTAATGCATATTTTCTTTTGTATGTGCAAGAAGAATACATATGTATAACGGGAGTAACCCGAAACAGATTCACCCTAATTGTATACGTTAGTGGTAGGTATATATGCATACACTATGTATTGGGTTGGCAACTAAGTACTTTCGGTTTTGTAATATAAAATAAAACACTTTTTTTTAAACAAAGAATAGTTTTTAATCAATTATATATTTTCCATTTTGCTCAATGACCTTTTGCCATCTTTCTTTCAGCTTCATGATTCCGTGCTCATAAAATTTATGGTCCTTATCAGCAAAAAACTGAACCAGGTGCGAGTGAAGGTCATCGTCATTTGTGAAAGTTTTACTATTCAAAGAATTCTGCAAACTTCGAAATAAATGGTAATCAGATGGTGCTAGATCAGGGCTGTATGGGGGATGTGGCATCACTTCCCAGCCAAGCTCCAATAGTTTCCCACGAGTTGCCAAAGATGTGTGAGGCCTTGCATTATCTTGGTGGAAAACTACACCTTTCCGATTTGACAATTCGGGCCGTTTTTCTTTGATTGCTTCATCCAGTTTTATTAATTGTTGACAGTAAACATCAGAATTGATCGTTTGGTTCCTTGGAAGCAGCTCAAAAAACACAACACCTTTGTAATCCCACCAAATTGACAGCATGATCTTTTTTGGATGCAATTCAGCTTTCGATGTGGTTTGAGCTGGTTTATCGTGTTTGCTCCATGATCGTTTTCGAACTATGTTACTGTACAGGACCCATTTTTCATCACCAGTGATGATTCTTTTTAAGAAAGGGTCGGTTTCATTTCGTCTAAGGTGCATATCGCAAAAGATGATTCTTTGTGTTAAATGAATTTCTTTCAATTCGTGAAGTACTCAAATATCAAGCTTCTTAACTAGCCCAAGACATTTTAAATGTTTTTCAATTGTTGTGTGCGATACATGTAGCCTCTCCGCAAACTCTCGAACAGTTATATGACGATCCTCTTCAATTATGACTTTGATTTGGTCATCATCAACTTCAGTAGGCCGACCAGAACGTTGCTCATCTTTGAGGGAAAAATCTCCAGAACGGCATTTTTTATACCAATTCTGACACGTGCGCTCTGTTAAGCAATTAGCACCATAAACTTCACATATCTTTTTGTGAGCCGCAGCAGCTTTCTTTCCTTTACGGAAATAAAATAGTAAAATATGTCGAAAATGTTCGTTTCTGCACTCCATTTAAAATTAACCCACAACTAATAGCTTTAATAAAAATCATTCACTACTTGCTTCTGAAGTTACGTTAATGTGACTAGTATCACGCGACAAACGGTAAAGTACAGCACTAACATACGTTATACAAAAAATAAAGCAACCCTCTCTATCAGTAAAAAACCGAAAGTACTTAGTTGCCAACCCAGTATATTGTACGATGGTTGTCAATAGTCCCTTTCTACCATAATCGGATTTGTACATAAAGGGTATACGAACTCGTTAAGAACGTTGCTGGCGAAAAGATTTTCAGCAAATAGGCAGTATAAACATACACGTTTGGGAGAATAAGCAGATCTATATTAAGGAGTGAGACACATATGTATATGCGGAGTTACAAGCAGTCCATGTAATGTTCATTGAATTATATTTTATTTTCCAGAGAAGAATTTTAAGTTTAGTTTATGTAAATGTTTTTATTTTATTTTAATGAATGTATTAAATGTCTACAAGGCTTTTACTTACTTTACTTACAAACATATATATATATAAAGCAAATAATGTAAAATTTTATTCGTTTCGAATTAAACAATTACGATAATAAAATTAATATTCTGACCACAATCAGAGCAGAAGTTAATCAAACAAGGTTAACGTAACACACGATTAAGTAATATCAGGCGATCGGTTCGTATTTAAATCTACCCAAACTAGCACGAGAACGCAAAACAACAACCAGAGAAGGTTGATTAATTGAGCAGATTACGATAGGTGAAAATCAGTTTCCGCTCAATTACAGTAGTAATACAATGTCATTGTTTAGGTACGTATCATTACCGGACAGTTATAGTTGATAAATTTATATGGTCGGGAATCGCGACACGATCCTAGTTTTTTTTTTAATTGATTGTGAGAAATACACTTCCTGTATGGTCCAGAAAGCACAAAAATTGGAACATAGAAGATAGAGTCAAAGTGATTTGGTCAAACGAATGAAATATAAAGATGAGTAGATATAAACGCAAAAAATGCCTTATTGATCCCTCATATAAAAATTATTTTAAATTCATTATTTTTAGTTTATATAATTCAGATATACAGTCGACCTGGAGCGTGCTATGTGTACAGGAGGTTATTTAATATCTTAACCCAATTGTATAATTCGCAGTACAGCAGTACACGTTGTTGGGAGGTGCATATTATTGAGAGTCTAATGAATGGAGCGTGCTGTATTAACATGCTTCAACAAATTTTGGAATCATCGTTATTTCTTTTTTCAAGACGTTGATCTGTGATTTCTTGACACGAACTTCCGTCCAATAGAGACGTATTTTAAAAGAAGTGGTGCTACACTACAAAAAAAGGTTTTTATGATACTTAAGCGCGAATTAATTTTGATGTTTGTACAAAACTGACCTCTACAATTTGTGTAGTGATTCGCGGCAAAGGAGCATTTATATTAATCTTCCATTGATACGACCAGTACTTGCAGTGTGCAGCGTGCAGTGTTGATCTATTAAATTACGAATTTTGTGCTAGTTTAATATTGAATAATTAGTTTAATTATATACCGTGTTGGAGTGTGAAATTTTTTCTTCACGGTGGTGAGTTTTAAATTCATGCACTTGCACTTGATATGCTGTAAATTAGATATAAAGAGCATCGTAGGCATACTCAATATATGTGACATTGTATTTATAGTATTTCTTTGCGTTATACGCAAAAAGTAAAACGTCACAGTTCTTTATCCATTCCTGTGTTTTTGCTTGTACTTTGTTTTTGCCTGTACTCCTTTGCCTTCCGTGGTCTTCTTTGGTGTGTCTACTTGTTAGTCACCCTGACCGACCCCTGGGTGTGAAAAGTGTGTCCTTGTTGTATCCTTACAAATATTAATATCGATTTGTATTGCGTAATTGATATGGCATCCAAGATTAATGTAATTTGTTGCTCGTGTGGTTGCAAAAACACTGCGGAAGAGCACAAAATCATCGATTGTTATGTATGTAAGAAATATTTTTTGCATTCTTGTGTAGATTTGACGGCGTCAGAAATAAGGTCGATAAAAAATAAGAAAGTAATCTCATGGTCCTGTCGGAGTTGCAATACAGTCAGTAATGATATTACTGAATTACGGTCCACGATTCTGGATCTGCAAAAGGAATTGAAAGCTCTAAGAGTGAGTAAACCGACTACAGTGAATGACGCTGTGTTTGAGGAGCTGCTCGTGGAGATGAGAGAGAGGAATAATAGAAAACAGAATATAATAATTTTTAATGTCGAGGAAATGAATTCCCAGGATGTGACTGTGAGGAAAAATCATGACAAGGTCATCGTTAAATCTATAGTGGGGAGTCTGTCGTAGGGTGTTGGTCTTGAGGATGTCGAAGTTCATCGACTGGGTCGCCATGACAGTGGGGGTAATAGACGTCCACTCAAAGTAGGGCTAGGTAGTGTTAAAGACGTTCATAGCATTATAAAACTAGCGAAGAATCTAAAAAATAGTGTGGAATATAAAGAGGTCCGCATTTCCCTAGACAAAACTGTTCGCCAAATGAATTACTATAAGAAAGTCAAAGCGCAACTAGATTCTAGAGCTGCAAATGGAGAGACTGGCCTCAGAATTAAGTATGAGAGGGGCATTCCCACTATAGTACATTTAAACTAGATTCGCCTGACAGATATCTACAAGTTTACTATCAGAATGTGCGCGGCTTACGAACCAAGGTTCACGATTTTTATACAAATATAAGTGACTCTGAATTCGATGTTGTCTGCCTTGTTGAAACGTGGCTATCGGAGGATATCAATAGCAGTGAGTTGTTTCCAGCAAACTACCAGGTTTTGAGGCAGGACAGACGATTCGACATTGTTGGTAGAAGACGGGGTGGTGGTGTTCTTATCGGTTGTAAATCAGACTATTGTGTCGAGCTAATTGATCTGAATAACATTACAAGTGCTATATCGATCATTGATATCCTCGGTAGTATAATTCATATGCAATCTGTCCGGTTGGCTGTTTTTGTTATTTATATTCCTCCTGATACTTCTGTTTCTGATTACGAAGAATTTTTACTTTTGTTTGAAGATATTTGTGCCAAGTATACAAGCAATATATTGATCGTGAGCGATTTTAACATCACGCACTTTAATAATCCTGACATAAGCGATGTAAAATCTCAACTAACACATAGCTTTGCTAACTTTGTCGATCTAGCGCAAATTAATA
Organism: Dermolepida albohirtum; assembly: GCA_031893035.1. Lineage (NCBI taxonomy): Eukaryota > Metazoa > Arthropoda > Insecta > Coleoptera > Scarabaeidae > Dermolepida > Dermolepida albohirtum. The sequence continues at coordinate 269,980 of JAVIWB010003857.1, read as the reverse complement.
ATATTGTTAATCACAGACAACGAATTCTAGATTTAGTATTAACAAATAGCAAACACATAGTTGTTGAACGGGAGAATGCACCAATGGTGAATGAGGATTTGGATCATCCCACAATAAATTTGTCTATTGATTTTAGTAATCATAATTTTTCCTGCTTAATTCCAAACAAGGGTTGCTACACTTACAATTTCAGAAAAACCGACTACATCAATCTTTATAACGCATTATTGCATACTGATTGGTCATTTCTCGCTTCATATACAGATATTGAATCAGCGTGTAGAGATTTCTATGCTAAAATATATGAATACTTTAATTTATTTGTACCGTTGAAGCGCATGTGTGCGGCAAGTTATCCAGTATGGTTTACTGGGGAACATATAAATGAATTGAGATTAAAAAATCGATATCGATTAAAATATAGGAAAACGCGTTCTTTAGAATTTTTAGAAAAGTACAAATTACTGCGGCAGAAAATAAAACGAAATACCAAAATATTGTACAACAACTATTTGAATAGAGTACAGCATTCAATAAAACACAATCCTAAATTTTATTGGAATTTCATACGAAGCAAACAGACTAATAAGGGATTACCCAGTTCACTGAAGAACATTAGTGGTGCACTTTTGACTCAGCCTCGGGAAATAATCAATGAATTCCTGAACTTCTTCACCTCTGTTTATTCATTGCCTCTCTCGACTCCTACTCCTACTGCCTAGAATTCATTAAGTAGTACCTTAATTAATGTACCGATCATTCTGGAATCGGATGTTTTTTACGCATTAAAGACTTAAGAATTCCAATACTGCGGGTAGTGATGGTATCCCTAGCTTCTTGATTAAGGATTGTGCTGGCGTCCTTACTGCTCCATTATGCCAACTATTTAATCTTGCACTACAGTCTTGTACTTTTCCTGAATGCTGGAAAATTGGTAGAATGGTTCCGGTTTACAAGAAGGGCGATATGGGTTGCATTGAAAATTACCGTCCTATTACAATAATAAACAACTTCGCCAAAGTTTTTGAGGCTTGCCTCTTTCATAACATCTCTCCGCAAATCAAATCTCTGCTATCCACATGCCAGCATGGTTTTTTTGGTAAGCGTTTAACGGTAACTAACTTAACAATATTTACGCAGTTTCTGTCTGATAATATGGATAAGAACATTCAAGTAGACGCTATTTTTACCGATTTCTCTAAAGCGTTTGATCGGATAGATCATTCAATATTACTACACAAGCTGGCTAAGGTGGGTTTCTCGCCGTCGCTCGCGCTCCTATTTCGGTCCTACTTATCTCATAAACCTAACTACGTCTACTACAAAGGTCATAAATCACAGCCTTTTCATTCAACATCTGGAGTTCCGCAAGGATCAAATCTCGGACCTCTTTTATTTTCTATTTTTATAAACGACCTTGCTGAAGTTCTAGACTGTGAGAAATTATTATTCGCAGATGATCTGAAAATATATCACGCAGTAAATAATATCGATGACTGCGCTCACCTTCAGGAACAGTTGGATGTAATCCAGACATGGTGCACCGATAATGGGCTTCACTTGAATATTTCTAAGTGTAGATATGTCTCATTTACTCGAAGAGGTTCCTCTATCGAATTCAATTACACTTTGAACAATGCTTGCCTAGAAAAATGCCAAGTTGTTAGGGATTTGGGTATTACATTTGACTCCAAATTATTATTCAATATTCATATAAATAATATATCCAATGCTGCATTAAAAACTTTGGGTTTCATAATTAGAACCACCAAGTCCTTCTCGTCAATCGACAGCATAATACCACTTTATTTTGCCTTTGTTAGGTCGGAACTGGAATATGCGTCATTGGTGTGGTCACCTCTTTATAAAACACATATCCATGTGCTGGAATTAGTGCAAAGGCGCTTTCTGAAGTACCTCTACTTTCGCCAGTTTGGGAACTATCCTCCTCGGGGCTACAGCCACATTAATCTACTAACTACATTTAACATAGAATCATTAGAGCTCCGTAGACACCGCAATGAAATAAAGTTTCTTTACCATCTTCTACATAATGGAATAGACGCACCTGAAATTCTAGCAAAGATAAACTTTTTGGTTCCCAGGCAAGCGATTAGAATAACGAACACCTTTCGTCTGCCCATTCCAAGGACAAATGTAATGATTGGATCGCCGGTCTACCGAATATGTAATAACTTTAATAATTTAACAGCCGTGGATATAAACTATAGTCCTTTACCAACGATTTTACGTCAGTGTTTGTAGTGTATAGGTGTGTTTATACTTCTTGTGGTGGTGGATCTTACAAATAAGTATTTAATGTTAATTAGTATTTAAAGTATTTAGAAAATTTAGTGTTCACTGTAAGTCAACGCAGAAGTAATTAGACTTAAAAGTTGTCCTGTAATAGGATTGTAAAGATCTGTTGGGCAAATATATACATTATTATTATTACTAATAAAATAACGATATTAATATCTATACATCTATATGAGTGTTATTTGTTTTCATTACATTTTATAGCAATGCTAAAAAAATATCCCGCCTATATATGTGTTACCCAAACGTTTTTGTAAGTCCTAAAACATAGGAATTTTGGTACACTTTTAAGTTTAAATATTCTTTTAGTTAATGTTACTCTAGAACAATGTATGAGAGTACACCTAGAATAAATGTAGGGATTTTTCAAATATGGTAGGTAGATCGGCTCCAAAATGTACAGCATTTTTTCAAACATCCATTTTACAGACTACATATTTAATAAGATGATTTGTACGCGAATAAATTAAATGTTAGATAAAAAAGGATATAGTAAATTAAATTTAAATGTCAAATACAAAAATAAATAAATTGAAATTCGAATTTATTACAGTATTACAACATTTTATAAACATACATGTTAGATTTCTAGAATACAGCGTGTTTCACAAAGAATATACGTATTACAAAGTATTACTTTGTACAAACTATCGATCGCTGCGCCTCGGCTTGACTATTGGAGAAACGAATACATAGTCTAGTTTATTTAATAGCCGCTAGATGTCAGTTGTTTCCTGTTTTTCTTGGTAACCGTCATATATTTAAAATGGCTATTCCGCAGCAGAAATTATTTTGTGTTCTCGAGTTTGCGAAGTGCAGTTCCGTGATTACAGTGCAAAGACGTTTCAGGTTGAGCTATCAAATTGATCCTATGAATAGGTGGAACATTCGCAGATGGTATCGACAGTTTATAGATACAGGATGTGTATGTAAAGGAAAAAGTCCTGGTCCCCCTCGTGTTTCTGAAGAAAATGTTGCACGAATTCAAACTGTTTTCAAAAGTAATCCTTCAAAATCAACTCGTCGTGTTAGTCGGGAGTCACGACTGCCTACAACAATTTGGCGTGTTTTGAGATGTCGGTTGGTTATGAAGTCGTACAAGTTACAGTTGTTACAAGCTCTGTGTCCTGATGACAAACGGAAACGTGTGGCATTTTGTAACGAGATTCATGATGCTGTTGACAATGATAACACTTTCTTATAACGCATCGTGTTCAGTGATGAAGCGACTTTCCATGTTAGTAGACTGGTAAACAAACACAATGTTCGAATTTGGGGTCTACAGAACCCACATGCAGCCATTGAACAACAACTTCATTTTTCAACAAGACAGGGCACCCCCTCACTGGAGTCGCCAAGTGCGTGAAAATCAGAATGAAATTCTACCGAACCGTTGGTTACTTCGCTGTCACCTGATTTTACACCCTGTGACTTCTTGCTGTGGGGTTTCGTTAAAGACAACGTTTATGTACCACCACTCTCACAGAACCTGGAAGAGTTGAAGTACCGGATCCGTATTGCCATAACATCAGTGACGAAGGACATGCTTGCCCGAGTATGGTAGGAATTTGAGATTCGATGTGATATTGTTCGTTTCGCTGATGGAGAACATATTAAATATCTGTAATCTGAACTTGAGAGGTTCGTAAATATGTGTGTAAAGTTTCATATTCGTATGTCGTAAAGTTTAATAAATATATGCATTCGAAATACGTATATTCTTTTTGAAACAGCCTGTATATGAAGAAAAACATAATTATTTTTTAGATGAACAAATTAGTCACACGTACCCTTGTATTGAATAAATCTTAAATCCTACTTCACGTCACATGTAATCGAGCCGGAAAAATTTCTGAAAAGTCTATGGTTCTATTTATGTTGTTCCTTTTCACTCATTCACATTCCAATTTTGGTAAATCAGACATCGTCCTTGTAGGTAATTGCGTAAAATAATATTGTGGTACTGAATTTTAATTATAAAATATAATTTTTTAGTGTAATGTTATGAAAATAAGTATATTGCAGTGTTGTGTAATGAAGTTAGTTAATAAACAGTTAAAAGAAATTAATTATGGTCAAGGTATAAATTTATTTAACACCCCCCTCCCCTAAATTAACATTTAAAATTAATCTTTTCTTATGAAGAAAAAGATAAATTAAAATTATTCTAATAAAGAAAGAATGTAATTTTCCCGAATATACAATAGCTTTAATAAACTGAATTGTATTAATAAGGGACATGAAAAATTTGGCATAATAAATTAAATAAACTTCAAGCATAAATTAAAAAAAAAAACTAAATTCTAGTAAACACAGAAAAATTTGGAAAAGTGCTTACTTTTCCAAATTAAATGAATTTAATTTTTGTAAAAATGGAAAATCCTTAATCAAAGAGATTCATAGATTCCCCATTCTTTAGCTAGACAATCTATCATATTTGTGCCGCAACTGGTCCAAAGTAGCTGGTCTAATTTCTCTGTTCCATAAATTCTTCGTTCTTCTAATAAATGGGTATAAATCTGAAGAATGTGGTGGCCATCTAATACCAGAATAAGTTCCAATTCATAAGCTAGGAAACTGTTTTGTTGAATAGTTTCGAACAGCCAATGTTTTGTAAGCAGGACTATCTGATTGAAGGTAGATGTTTGAAAATTGATATCGGGAAGTAAGTCTTTGACAAAATTTTAATACCAAATGTAACACATTAATTTTATCATTTTGTTTTATGTTTATACAGTTGTGGCGGAAAATAAAAGGAAGCAGTTATGTATTCGCTTCTTTACTAGACTGTTTGATAAAGTTGCCAAAGAAAAATCCCTGTCGGTCTTTCTTACCAACGTCCATACTGATAAACTCTGTATTTATTTCTTTATTGCATCCAATTATTAAAGTTATTGAAAAATACTCTTTGCTCCTTTACCAATCTATTTTGACGAGTAAAAAATACTGCCCGTAACTCTCTCTATTATTAGTAGAAATAAGTTATCTCTGAACTAGCCACTAGTTTATGGCGTAGTTTATCCCTACTCTAGAGCAACTAATTTTAACATCTTGATTTACTAAATCATATAAAGACTCACTGCAATAAATCAAGCTAATTTAAAGAAATAATTAAATGTCGTCAATGACTTAATTAAAAACATTAATAAATCTCGACTAGTTTCATTATTCACTTTGATTACTAGAGCGATCAATTTTTATCGGCCAGGCAGGATATAGTGAGTAAGTACGTATGTACCATAGATGAGTTATTATAAATATTCGGTATGTACTTATTACGAATCTGGTGCGCAGACATATGCAATCGCTCTATTAATTACTATGAAGGTCAGTCTTGCTGGTTAATTTTAAAATAATACAATTAGTATTAACACAATGAAAAATAAATATGCAAGTGATTGTTAATTCCCCATTGCCGTGGACAAAGAAAGCAGAAATAATGTTAATAGAAAAACAACAAAACAATATTAATAAAATATCATTTTAATACGATATTTCCTAAAATACAAATCTAAATAAATAATAAAAAATTGCACACAGGCCTTTATACATAGTGATTGTAATATATTAATTTGTTATAAGCCCATGAATTTATGTGTTAGAAACGCCTTGTGTTTGAATAATTAAGAGTTTTTGTACTCTCAATGTAAAGAGACGAATTATAATACAAGCTTAAAATATTACTACCACTATACATAAAAATATATACAATTTATTGTTAAAGTGCGTTATTAAGGCTTAGTATTATATACAGCGTACATATTATTCATTACTACAGGTAAATTATAAAAAAATAAAGAGACTATTCTGCTCAAAAGCGAATTAGACAAACAGAACGTATTTACGCCAACAACCAGTGCAAAAAAAAGGAAAAAGATACAAAAATGATACACAAAATAACTATTTCTAAATTACTTACCGTAACCGAAGTTTGAAGAAATTTACAATACCAAAGTAGCACTTTTAAAACACTTTTTACAACATAATTTATTATATTACAATATTACAAATATTTAACAATTTAAAAAATATTTACAAAGGCTAGAAAATCATATTTAATTATTGCAGAAACATTCTGTTTGCCGCGTAGCTCAAAAGTAAGCAGAACAGTCCTGAAACAAAAAAATGATATTATTTACAATTTAAAGTTGCCAAATGTATTTTTCAATAAATTTGTACCATATCTAGACAAAGTATTTTTCAGTGTATCATATATAGGATTTGAACCGCTATTCGTTTGCGTTTTCTGTCCATAACCACGCTGAGGTTGTTGTCCATACCCTTGTTGATTGTATCCATTATAACCGCTTTGTGGATAATAACCTCCTCCTTGTTGGTAGCCTCCTCCTTGTTGGTATCCTCCTCCTGGTGGGCGATAGCCACTATTTTGATTTGAATACCCACCTGTTTGACCAGGATACCCAGAACCGGGACTACCACCATTTGGTTGTCGTGGATAACTCGAACCCGCTGAGTTGCCTGGGTAACCGGAATTAACGGAACCGCCAGGGTAACCGGAATTAACGGAACCGCCGGGGTATCCAGAATTGACCGAACCGCCAGGGTATCCAGAATTTACAGAACCGCCGGGATAACCAGAATTCACAGAACCGCCGGGATAGCCAGAATTGGCAGAACCACCGGGATAACCAGAATTCACGGAACCGCCAGGATATCCAGAATTGGCGGAACCGCCGGGATATCCAGAATTGACTGAACCGCCGGGATAGCCAGAACCCGCGCTGTTGCCTGGATAACCTCCACTGTTAATGGGTCTTCTGGTAGTAAAAGAATTAGGATAACCGCCATTTTGATTTGAGTTTCCTCCTGTATGCTGTTGATCATTTATATTGTGGGTGTCGTATGTATTGTATACTTTATTGCCATTTTTCTGGTCAGCTAAAAATAAAATAATGTAATTCTTATCTTATATTCAAATATAAATACTGAATATGTTATTCTACGAGGGCGGATCAGTAATTAGTGAGTCCAAACAAGAAAACAGCAACATTTTAACAAAAAATATTTTACTTTTTAATGTAATCTCTTTGCAATTCATTTAGTCCACCGATATTTAAGTTTTTCATTAGTAAGTTCTATCAAACTGTTCGAAGTACGCGTTAGTTTCAATGATTACCTCCTCATTTGATCCAAATTTCTTATTAAAGTTTTGAGAATGATAAAAAGTCTGAGGGAGGTCACATCTAGCGAATAAGTTGGACGCGGAAGCGGTTCGAAATGTAATTCATGCATTTTTGCCATTCAAATAGACGAAGAGTGAACATGTGAAAGTTTATTGTTAATAATTTCTAGAGTCTCACATGCCCATCGTTTTATAGTTGTAATCGATGGAGATTAGTTCCCGTAAACAGGCTACAGATTAGCTTTGATTTCATCGAATGGTTTGCTCTTTAAAAATAAGAACTTAATCACTTAATCATTGATTGATACTCCTCTTTTACCATGTCTCAAAACCAGCTATAACACTTCGGTTAAGGATTGCCAAGTTGTAAAACAAATAACATTTTTTATTAGTAACTAATAAACAAGAAGATCGACTGAACAATGAATTAAGGAACATCAGAGGGATGTACAAAGGAAAATAATTGGGTAATTCGTGGTAGTAGAATATGTTCACAAGAATTACAGACTCATCAACGTATGAAGAGCTTTCGATAAGAGTCCATCACGGTAAGGACAGGCATCGGTGAACCAAAAACACATATAAGGAAGAACGACAATGGAAAGAATCGGTCTAATAGCACATCTTGAAGAAGTTGGAAGCTGAACAAAATAGAATAGAAATTGCGACAACGCGAAACCTGCAAGAAGATTGTACTACAAATATTTCGAATCATGTTTTTATTGTTTCTATTAAAAAAAAAAATTTAATATGCATTTTTTTTAAAATTAGCAAACATCTGCTAGTAACATTATTTAAGGTACCGGAGGTCATCATTTATGTTCGCACTGGACTTATTATATTAAATATAATACCAGATATTTAATTTGTAGTTAAACCTAGAAACATTTGCATAATAAATTTGTCAAATGTTACTGATAATTAGATAATATACGTGTGGTAAAAGTAAACTATACATAGATTTATTTTTTAATAATTATTTGTTCGAGAGTACCCAGAATTGCCAATGGCACCTCCTACCCTTTTCCTTCATTGCTCGGCTTTCGTCGGGAATCTGCATTGGATTCTTTACTTTTTATAATTTACAGAATATTGCTTCCGAGACTGGTAAAAATACATATATGCGAACAACATACAACCTATACACTTTTAATGATGTTGCGATGGTTTATTCATTGACCCTTCAACAGTTAAGACTTTGCCAATATTAACAGTTATCAAGAACTACAGGGCTCGATTAATTTTTTCATTAATGTCATTATGAACTCTGTTGATGAAGAGGCTAAAAACTTGGGTTCCATTATTAACTACAGACTAGATGTGTACCATAGTCTGCATAAAATATGCCCTAAAATTAATTTACCTTCACAGTCATTCCTTAATTTTACAGCAACTTAAATATTGTTCATTGATCTACAAGGGCCATAGATCAATGAACAATATAATATATATTTAACTAAGAATATGTTGTATGTTTAAAATTCATGTATTTGTTTAATATTTGGTATTCGTTAGTTTGAAGATGTAACTCATAAGCTGAACGATTTGATTTGGGTGGGCACGAGAAATGGATTATACTTCAAGTTGGGAATATTCTATTTGAAGGAATTTTATTGATATTTCTAATAATCTTTTTCTTTAATGTTAAAAAATTTTATAATATGTCTTTGGAAACTAAAAGAAAGATATTAAATTCTAGATTTAGGCTGGATCAATGTTTGGAGGAAATGGTTCCTATGCAAAAACATTATACGACTATATTCGGGTAGTATAAAGATTTCCAGGGAGGATATTTTGATTGACTTCGGAAAATGATTCAAAGTCAGGGTGTCTCACCTAGTCCGAGGAAAATACTAATATTGGCGATTCCGATAGGCTTGTTGGGTATTCACGAACAAGCAATTTTTGCTATTCTACACAAAAGTCTTCGAGTGAAGAAGGTTTGTTTCTTATGGGTGACCTGTGCCTTAACCGACGAATAGACTGTATTATTTCATGGCGACGCAAGATATCCGGAACGATTAAAAATAGAACACCTTATATTGTTAACAGCATCTCGACAGGTGACGAAACTTGGCATTGCTACTATATCACTAAAGCACAGAATAGTCTGGCTTTGAAGATGGAAGCACGAAAATTGTGGCCTCGTTCTTTGGTTTGGAGCGCGAGATGTTGCAGTCACATCTATCACCACGAGTGTTAGATTGAGAAGTGCCTGTTCACAGATATTGAAGCACTCAAAAACATTTGTCCTCTCGCCCTTACAACAAGGTTTTAGCCCATAGATCCAATATCTGTAACGAATATTTAAGAACTGGTCTGAAGGTACTGAAATATATATGCTAAACATAGATCTCGCTTCATGCGATGTTAGCTGTGAAGAAGGATGAGTTTTTTTCAAGGCGTGGTATAGCGAGTGCTCCCACCTTTCAAAAGAAACGTAAAAGAATTGGTTTGTATTACTGATTTCGAAGAACGTGGAAGTACATAGAACGTAGTAAACATTATTTTGTAAGATTGTCAAAATTTTTATTGCAAAAGCTTTGTAGTTTTCTTTGTACAATTCATAAAGATTAGATGGATGATTAGAACACAGTCATGCTATATTTTGACTCTAGTTTTTAGGTTTTCTCTATACTGAGAATGCATTGGCGTTGCTTTTATTATTTTCCTTTGGTAATATATTCTAGTATTTAGCTAATTATGTTCTAACTAATGAAAAAGTATATTAGACTGTTGTATGTTGGGAAAGAAAACCTGTTGGTTATAAACAGGTTTATTATTTCTTAACAACGTACGATAAATGTGCTAATAAATTGCAATTACCTATATATATATTTGAAGTGGTCACACGGTAATTGACCTTTATACATTTATAGTAACGATTACAAATAATTTTCTTTTGATTAAATTTTAAAGCATTTTCCTTTTTATTTAAATTAATTTTTTTTTAGAATCTAATCAATTATAAACAGAATTAAGAAAAAGGATCGATTTAAGCCGAAGTTTTAAAATATTTTTTAAGACTTACGGGTATTTGCATTATTATCGTCGACACATTTTGGTTCTCCTTTATCAACTATGCATTTCGTGGTTGGTGGACAGACGTAAGTGGCACATGTTGGAGCAGCATGTGAACTTCTTTGACATGTTGGGTACCTGGATTTAAATATTTTAGATAATTAATGTTATAGTATACATGTAAGATGTCTTCAATGAAACGACAGTTCAGAAGCTTGGGGGGTAACACAAAGTTATTTTTATCATCGAAGGAAATGAAAGTTAAAATAGTAAGTAAATATATAAAACTAAGATCCACGTTTTGTACGTATTTCAATAGTTATCTTCGTCAAAACCAAAAAGATGTTACACTTAGAAAACTTTCTAAGCAATCTAAAGTAATTCATTATAGTACGTACAATATCGAAGTAAAGACTTTTAAGGTAAATTTGAAAGATACTGAGGTTAATTAACTTAATCACTTAAGGTTAATATATAATAACTTTCCACAATAATTTTCGAACTCTGTATATGTACGTATTCCGACAACTACGTTGTCATCATCAGCATATAATAAAATCTGCACGAGACAAATTCCATACACGACCTGTAGCGTGGAAAGCCAAAACGTGCGCGTTTTGGCTTCCCACGGTGCGACACTGTTTAATTATCTGCTGATGATGACACTTAGTTGGCGGAATACGTATACAGAGTACGAAAATTATTGTAGAAAGGGGTTATATATCAACTTTAAGTTATTAAAGACCTTTAATTATTAGGAATAATTACTAAATTAAAACTGTTCATAAATGTAACTGGTTTTAATATTAATCTAATAATTCATACGACCAATATTATCGTATGCTTTTCGTATACAAAAAGGAAGATATTTTTGTTGACAAATTTTTTCACTACCAAACCGGCGGATTTCTTCAGGTATGGAATCGAAAAATTACCAAATTATTGGAAACCAATGGTAAATAATGGAGAAAAATATATTTTTATTGGATCATGTATTTTGCTTGTTAAAAAATTAAACAATTTTGAATTCAATAAATACGCATCCAACTTATGCATCAACCCGATATAACATACAATTTCATCTTTACCTCTTCGAAAATTTTTCTTTTATAACTGTATATAACAAAAGTCTTTTTGAAGGTTATAAAAAAATCTATTTGGATTATACGGTGTATTAAATATATTTCGTAAAGCTACATATATCATTGATTGCTTTATACTGAGAACAGGGTAAATTCATTTAGAAATCGTATTTTGGAAACGAACAACGAAATGAAGAAGACACATGCGTTTATTCTGTGGGTTTGTGAATTAAGAATTACCTAATGATGATTTTATTAACTAGAGACATTTATAAAATTGCTAATTGCTTTCATGTGGAAGTGTTTGCAAAGGTAAATCATCTTGTCATAGAACAATTCCTTTAGAAGAACGTAGTCCTATTAAGCACTAGAACAGCTAGCACAAACAAAACTTTTTATTGATAATTGAACTATCAATTATGACATTTATATGCGAAAAATAATATCTGCCAAATAGCCTCCTCTTGCAGCTCCACAGACGTCCACTCTTTTGTTAAAACTTTCAATGATATTTTGACATAGTTGAGGCTCACCAACGACATGAATAATTTCATCTGTTAAAGCAGGAATTGATTGTGGATTGTTTTTATAAACCTGACTTTTCACATAACCCCAAAGAAAATAATCTAACGGTGTCAAATCACATGATCTTAATGGCCAATTAACATCACCGTTTCTTGAGATTACACGTCCAGGAAATTTTACTCTCAATAAATCAATTGATTCGTGTGGCGCCATGCTGTTGAAACCACATATCCTCTAGATCAATATTCATTAACTCAAGCCACAAAAATTCGGTTATCATCCAACGATATCGATTACCATTGACAGTTACAGCTTCACCAGCAGCATTTTCAAAGAAGTAAGGTCCAATTACACCACCTGACTATAATGCACACCAAACAGTAACTTGTTTAGGATGCATAGGTTTCTCATGAATAATTCGTGGATTTTCCTCACCCCAGATACGGCAATTTTGTTTATTAACATAGCCGCCAAGTTCAAAATGTGCCTCATCGGAAAATATTATTTTTTGAGAAAAATCAGCTGGTTGTTTATTGATGAAATTCAGTTCCTGTGTTATTTGAACCTTATATGCTTTCAGAGCTAAATGCTTGTGCAAAATACGCCATGTTGTTGATCCACTAAGTCCAAGTTGTTGTGAACGTTGTCTAATGGACATCTTAGGATCTTCAGCAACACTTTCACGAACCAAACCAATATTTTCTTGTGAACGAGCACTACCACTGTATTTTTCACTTTTTTGATCTTCCACGGAACCGGTTTCTTGAAATTTTTTAATAATTCGACCAATAATGCTTTCAGATGGACGATTATGTAAACCATAAAATTCACGTAATTTTCTAAAAACTCTTTTCACAGAACGCTGATTTTCATAAAATAATTTAACAATTTGAACGCGTTATTGTACCGTGTACAAAGCCATTTTTATATTGGGTTGGCAACTAAGTACTTTCGGTTTTTACTGATAGAGGGCGTTGCTTTATTTTTTGTATAACGTATGTTAGTGCTGTCCTTTACCGTTTGTCGCGTGATACTAGTCATATTGATGTAACTTCAGAAGCAAGTAGTGCGTGATTTTTATTAAAGCTATTAGTTGTGGGTTAATTTAAATGGAGTGCAGAAACGAACATTTTCGACATATTTTACTATTTTATTTCCGTAAAGGAAAGAAAGCTGCTGCGGCTCACAAAAAGATATGGGAAGTTTATGGTGCTAATTGCTTAACAGAGCGCACGAGTCAGAATTGGAATAAAAAATTCCGTTCTGGAGATTTTTCCCTCAAAGATGAGCAACGTTCTTTGTCGGCCTACTGAAGTTGATGACCAAATCAAAGTCATAATTGAAGAGGATCGTCATATAACTGTTCGAGAGGTTGCGGAGGGGCTACATGTATGGCACACAACAATTGAAAAACATTTAAAATGTCTTGGGCTAGTTAAGAAGTTTGATATTTGGGTACCTCACCAATTGAAAGAAATTCATTTAACACAAAGAATCAACTTTTGCGATATGCAACTTAGACGAAATGAAACCGACTCTTTCTTAAAAAGAATCATCACTGGTGATGAAAAATGGGTCCTGTACAGTAACATAGTTCGAAAACGATCATGGAGTAAACACGATAAACCATCTCAAACCACATCGAAAACTGAATTGCATCCAAAAAAGATCATGCTGTCAGTTTGGTAGGATTACAAAGGTGTTGTGTTTTTTGAGTTGCTTCCAACCAAACGATCAATTCTGATGTTTACTGTCAACAATTAATAAAACTGGATGAAGCAATCAAAGAAAAACGGCTCGAATTGTCAAATCGGAAAGGTGTAGTTTTCCACCAAGATAATGCAAGGCCTCACACATCTTTGGCAACTCGTGGGAAACTATTGGAGCTTGGTTGGGAAGTGATAGCACATCCCCCATACAGCCCTGATCTAGCACCATCTGATTACGATTTATTTCGAAGTTTGCAGAATTCTTTTATTGGTAAAACTTTCACAAATGACGATGACCTTCACTCGCACCTGGTTCAGTTTTTTGCTGATAAGGACCAGAAATTTTATGAGCGCGGAATCATGCAGCTGAAAGAAAGATGGCAAAAGGTCATTGAGCAAAATGGAAAATATATAATTGATTAAAAACTATTCTTTGTTTAAAAAAAAAGTGTTTTGTTTTATACTACAAAACCGAAAGTACTTAGTTGCCAACCCAATAAATGTCATACATCACACTTTTTAAATGCCCACATACCCAGACAAATTCAGTGCGCCATCTATATTTTATTTATTCTTCAAAAAAACCACGCAATTTGAAACACCCTTTACTATATGTTTTCAATTTCAACAGATCTACCATACTGTAAAATAAATAATAGTATCAAAAAAAGAAAACCAATTAAGATGCACGATAAAATATGATATCTATTTTTAGCAGTTTACGTACCGCCGCCAAATAAATTTGTTACATCAGGAAAAGGCGACATACATATGTCATTTATTAAACTTGCGGCTTTGATAATATTTTTGAATCTCTGTGTTCCATTATTTAAAAATAAAGAATTTCGTAATTGACTGTTTTGTGAATATGTATTGAAAATGCTTACATTCCGCATTCATTTTCCCTACTATAATAAGAACAAGGCGTTTCGGCCATCACACATTGTTCATTTGAGGGGCATCCAATGTCCTTACACGTCCTTCCATATTCTAAAATAAAACAATTTTTTACTTATAAAAGTATTTATAAAACATGAAAACTTACTGTTGTATGTGTGTCCCGATTTGAAAACGAACAAAACTAGCAGCAGAAGTAATAAAGTCTTCATCGTCTCAATTTGCAACTAAAGGATTAGGCGAGTATGTCTGAAATGAAAAAATAATATGCTTTTAGACGTAACGAGTGTTTTTATAGTGATAAATATATCTTGTTATGAAAATTATCTACATTTCTTACAATTTTAAATATGACCTACTGAAAAAATCGTTAATATCCTACTTCGAGGAACCAACAGAACGTTTCTATATTCTCTTAAAACAATTATTTATTGAACTTTCATTTACAATTTATTAATTTTTTCTTACTTTTTTTAGCTTTTAGTTATTTTCGTATACATTAGATACTAATTAAAATATGTACTAATCTTATGCGTATCTGTGACGAAATTATTTCTCGGAATATCTTTCTAGATATTTTCTATTTTGCTTTTCTTGGAAATTAATGTTTGTTCGTTAATGTATAATATATTGTATTTTATTATATTTCTTTATCTTAAGTTTGAATATAACTGACTTCTTGTAATTCAAACGTCTTATTTTGTAAATATATTTTGACACAAATCCGTTCGGGTTTAACTGCAAATGGCGGGCATTAAGTTATAAATTTCGAGATGCAATATCTGCAGGCCAAACTTGTTTAGTTTTTTGAAGGTTGATATGTTAACCAACATATTGGTTGTAATCTTAAACTAGAGTATTTGCCGAATATAAATGAAACTTCGCTTTCAGTAATTTTATTTATATACACTCATTGATATTAATTATTCATATTATTATTTATAAAAGAATAAATAATCTTAACATGTAAAAACTACCAGATTTTGGCGAATTTTGTGAGATTTTAATCCACGTGTTTACAAGATTGCTTTATATTTAAAGCTCAAACTAAATGATTATTTTATTAGATATACTTAGAAACTATTCCGAATTTCATAAGATCATTTTTAGCGACGAAGCTTATTTTTGGCTTAACGGTTTTATGAGTAAGCACAACTGGTCTAGTTGGTCTGACAATGAGCCAGAGATAGTGCATGAAGAATCACTGCCTTCACTTAAATTTACTTTCTGGTGTGCATCTCATGCTGGAGGAGTCCGTTTGACCTTTTCTTTTTTTTTTGAACGATGCTGGTAACCTCGTTAGTATGAATGGAACACGCTATCGTTCTATGTTGACTGGATTTTTTTAAGGCTGAATTGAATGCTCTCAATTTGAAAGACATGGTTTTCACAAAATGGTGCGACTTGTAACACTGCTAATAAAACAATTCACTGACTGAAAGAGATGTTTGGCGAATCAATTACTTCGAGAAGTGGACCACCATGCAATTTAACACATCTAGATATCTATATGCGGATGTTAGTTTAAGCTAATAAACCGGTAATATTACATAATTTGTAGATCAACATTTAATGTGTCATTACCATTCGATTCAATTTATTTGAAAAAGTCATTGATAGTTAATTTTGACAAACTCATTCCAGTCAGTCTTTCGTGGGGGACATTTAAATAATATTACGCTCTAATCAATAATGCTATAAACTGTATTTTATATCAAAGTAAAAAATGATCTTAAATTTCTCATGTATTTATGTATTTTATGTACAAACAAAAGGCGTCCCTCTTAATGAAAGAACCTGTATTTCCAGTTACGTCTAACAAAAAGAAATTAAGTTAAATAGGAACTTATTTGTTTTCCAGTCACATTTATTTTCTTGTAGAAAGATGCTATTTTCTTTCTTATTGTGAAGTAATCCAGAATTTACTTGCTCATTATTCTATTCTAATGAAGCTGAAATATCGAATTACGACTTTACTTTGAACTGATTGCATTTCAACTAGGACTATATATGTGCTATTTGTATCTAGGAAAGCCGAGTTTACATACACGTTGTCTTTTATTAGACGGCAAATAAGGGGATTTTCTTGAGATGTTTTGTATAGTTTCAAATATATTGTCTAAAATTTCACAAATATACTTTTAAAAGTTATAATAGTCAATGACTATTAGTAGTAGTATAGAGTGAGATTGTAAGGAATGGGCAAAGATGTTATAAATCAGATTCGAAAAATTATTGTAGAACATTACATGAAACAATTAGACGAAGCAATAGAAAATAGTCAAAGTGGGTTGAGGAAAAGTAATCAAAAAAAAAGCCATTATATTAAGACAATAATGCAAGCGATACTAACAATATAAATACACATATTGCTGTGTGTTTTAAACCAGACATTTATGCAAATATAAACGTGATTTATCTTACGACAGACAAATGTGCAAATTATATGGGCTGCATTAACAAAAATCACATGTAATTTACAACGCGAGAGGTTGAGAATCTTTAGTATTGATAGAAGATTACATACGTATATACAGATAGTAATGCTACACTTTGTTTGAGGAGGTGGCAGATTAGTCTGATTTTACAAATTGTGTGCGACATGCTCAACATAATTTGAATAAGGTACGAATTGGAAGTGAGATCTGGTACGTAGACTTCCGCGGTCGTGGTCCATGCTATCTGCTTCTGGGTTTCCGGGCTGGAACCGCGTCACTTGTATGTCTGCCGACGTTTCGTACCCATTTATAAGGGACATCTTCAGGGTTGAACTACTGCACTGAAACTGATTGCATTTCAACTAGGACAATATATGTGCTACTTGTATCTAGGAAAGCCGAGTTTACATACACGTTGTCTTTCATTAGACGGCAAATAAGGGGATTTTCTTGAGATGTTTTGTATAGTTTCAAATATATTGTCTGAAATTTCGCAAATATACTTTTAAAAGTCATAATAGTCAATGACTATGGATAAGTTATCTCAGTGAGAATGTAAGGAAGGGGCAAAAATGTTATAAATTAGTTTCAGTGCAGTAGTTCAGCCCTGAAGATGTCCCATACAAATGGGTACAAAACGTCGGCAGATATACAAGTGACGCGGTTCTAGCCCGGAAACCCAGAAGCAGATAGCATGGAAGTGAGAGTATATCCATAAAAACAAAAGGCGAAAATTATAAAAAAAATTGATATTACATTAAAGGATGGCACAAGGAGAAGACTTACTTACTTTCAAATAAGGTCTAATAAGAATAGAAAATAAAAAATAGTAAAAGGATACCTGCAGCCATTAATCAATTAAGCTGTTTTAAACACAGTGGGACGTATTTATATATTGTAGATAGTATTAGATTTTCCTTATCGTATAAGATTTGTATTCCACGTCAACAAAGAATAAAACAGTCATTTAAGCACTCTCGTTGTAGATAATTCATAGGTTAGAGTACAATTTCTTGTAATATTAAAAATGCATATAATGTAACATGAATTTATTAGAATCTGTTTGAATAAATTTCAACACCAATATAGAAACAAACCTAGGACTCAGGAAGAAGGTAGCGACGAGATAGCAAAAAAGGGCAAAAGAATACCCGTTATTTGTAATTTCGTTCGGATCACAAACCATTACAACTAACTGAAATAAAATCTGATAAAATACGCCTAAGACAAATATTAAAAGACAATGGCATATAGTAAAGTATGCGCCGCGGCGTCCGGGAGCGCCGCAAAGTATAATTTTAGAAAAATGAATTTATTAGAACCGAAAACATTTTTGTAACTCTTATTGCTTGAACCCAATTACCTTTAAAATGATTCTCTGTTTTGTATTAATTAGTTACTATTTCTGTTCTCAAAACAAATGTGATTTTCATTATTTTTCGATTTATTTACGTTTTTCTTCTCTTCCTTATTGCAATTACTAAAAAAAAAAACAAATTTACCAACTATTCACAAAGTATTTAAACAAATTAAAGATTTTAGACTTAAAATTATCAGGTCTCCAATATTACTTCATGAAGGGCGCCGCCGGAAATAATTTGAACGTTAAGGACGCTATGGCTTTAAAAAGTTTGCAAATCTATGCCTTAAATAATAAAATAATACGGTAATTTTCATGTAAATATATGTTACAAATAATTAGTTGTGTAAGTGACATATTCAAACATTGAGAAGGTTACATAAATAAACCTCAATAATAATAATTGTATTCTAGTAATCGTGTAACGATATTTTAAAAGAATATGTCTAATTGTATTTAAAAAATTCCAACAGATGGCATTAGTAATTTAAGAATTTTATTTACTTTTATATTAAAAATAAAGATTTAATGTGAAAATTCAGTTATAAAAAAAAGTAATTCAATCGGAACGAAATAAGGAAGTAGTTTAGAACATTTTGAAAAAGAAAAGCAAAAGCGATGAATGGATGACTCAATCAATGGAAAAGACAGGCCACATCAGGCATATTGGCGTTGCTTTGTGTGATGATCTTTCCCTCGATTTTGGAACGCATGTAAAAGTTGGAGAAAAAGATCAGAGGAGAATTCGTCTGCAGTTCCAGGTGTTTACGTGTAAAAATTTTGTAAATAATCGTTCTTATATAATTTTGTGTAGTTATTTCAACTATATTTTGGGTAAAATATGCTTTTATGACTTATTAGAGATTTCAATATTTTAAAACATTTTAATTAATTTCGCTTCATTAAAATTTTGAATTTTGAACTTGATATTCTTGATTGGATTTTGCCGATTTAAATTAAATTTTTTTGATTTAAAATATATGTAGGCCGGAGCATAAAAAACTAGGTTGTCGATGGTTACGCGGTTCTGAGGCTTATATTTTAAATTTTTAAACAATAGATGGGTTATTTGTTATTTTCATTCTAAAAGGCAAACAAGAAATCAAGGATTCTGTATACCTTGGATATAATTGTTTATCAACATTTAATTTTGTGTTGTTGAAAATACATGAAATCATATGTCGTATGAGTAGGTCATTGATAGCCATGATTGTGAGAAGTGAGTACAAGTTATTTTTATTTCATTTCTACATTCAAAGATGAGATTTTATTAATTTTAGGTCAAACATAAATTTTTTAAAAAGCATTATTAGTTAATATTTAATATCAACTCTGTACATAACTAAAACATGAAATTTATATATGTATATATATATAATATATATACATAATATATATATATATATATATATATATATATATATATATATAAGTTGGATGTAATCTATAGCATATTTAAAAAATATCTAAATATTTATTACAACTGTATATATATATATATATATATATATATATATATATATATATAATTTTTTTTTTTTTTTAATATTTGATAAATTCGATAAATCATATTTGTAAGTAATGTGCTAATATGTTAGGATGCTAGGCTTGATTGATTCAAAAGAACTCTTGCTCAACCTCCTTTTGAACATTTTAGAAAATACTGCAATAAAGGAGTCTCAATTTTAATTAATTATTTTGTTGTGCCAGAAAATTTATTTCATCAGATAGGTTTTATTCTCAAAATTTTTGGATATATCCTCAATAAGCAAGAGGATAAGCAATAGCCCATAGCACATATTTCAGCAATATGTATATTATGTATAGTATACATGGAAAGTCTTCGACAAAGTAAGAAACGAAGGTATAAGAATATTTAAGGAAATAGAAGTGATAAGAGTGGATACACAATGTGAAGTTGAGATTGAGAGATTTGATACATCACAAACAAAGTTGGAATACAATAAGGATATTGTTCTGGGCTTAAACTTTTTCAATTTAATACTGGAGATCGTTAAAAAAAGCTTGGAAGAACTCAAACCATACTATGGGATATTGGAAAAAAATTATAAATATAACCATAATATGCAAACGATATGATTATATGGGAGGGAATGGAAAAATAATTCAGTCAGTTGCCAATACTTTATGTATGTAGTTTCGGTAGCAACAAATTTTCGTTTTTTGTATTACTAATCTCTATTAATATAGCCCTTTTCCACAATCATTATCGTATTCTGTATTTGTGTTCAGACAACTAAGTTGTCATCATCAGTAGATAATTAATCACAGTGTCGCACCTAGAGCCACGGCAAAACTCGCACAGGAACAAAGTTCATACCAGGCTTACATCGTAGAAAACTAAATACATTATGGATTCGTTTCGTATCATTTAAATTGTATTCTAGTCTTAAACTAAACACTTTTCTTAAGGTACGCCTCTTGCTTGCATATACAAACCTATTCGTCGGTTGTATATTACTTTTCTATGAACTGAAACAGACATGAGTAAGGGATCAGACCTCCATCAGCGTTTAACACATGCTTTCTGTTTTTTGAAATGCATATGCTTTCATAGATGTCTAATTCACAGTCATTAAACACATTCTTAATCAAATGTAAACAATCCGCGGTTACGTTATGATTATTCTCTAACACATGATCAATAAGGTTGATATATAACCCCTTTCCACAATTAACTATTTGTAAATTCTGTATACGCATTTCGACAACCAAGTTGTCATCATCAGCAGATAATTTCAAAGTGTCGCACCTGGTAAAACACGGCGAAAAAATTGCACGAAAAAACAAACTCCGTACGCGATCCTCACCTCACTCTAACACAAGTTCTATTTACCTCTTATTGAAATTAAAGTAATTCAGATGCAAACATAGATGAATCGCAATGTAGTGTATACATAATTAAAATATGATGTCCGTAGAAATAAAGGAATAACAATCTAATTTGTTATAACACTTAAACATCATCGTCCATGTTCGCAGCATGTTACAGAACTTGTCTGACTGATATATATTCTGTAATATTTAAGAGAAACGGGTGTACATAAACCGTTGCTTCCTATTCGCGAAAATATTAGCGAAGATATGTGTGCGTCTGCGCCTGTATATGTATGTATGTATGTATATACATACATACGTCTGAAAGGGCGGAATGAAATATTGTGAGGCGGCTCTGGACTCCGGCGAACCGAACAGAAGACAGAAGCGAAAACAAATTGTCAGACAACGCGAAACAACTGCTGAAAGCAACATGTAATAACCGTAATGAATTTCTGAGAAAACTTTGGCGGAAATTTATTTGCCGCAGATAATTTATGTGTACGAGCAAGGGAAAAGTATATACGAACAAATCGCAGTAAACAATGATTCCTCCTTTTCGTGAAACAAACATAATTGAGTGGTGTGTTTTAATAACTTTGAAGCGATGTAATGGCACTACGCTTTGATTGGGCAGGAAAATTTGGATTTTGGATATTATATTTGATGTGCGACTGCTTGGCTAGTTGCTGTCTAGAATAAAAAGTAAATTTTGAAAATAAAATCGTAGGCTGTAGCATACATACATACATGAATGAACACATAATTAATGGTTGACACAATGAACATTTGAAAAATTCAATATTTTTTTGGTAATTTTAAATTTATCAGAAAATTAGACTTTATATAAGATAATAATAATAATAATCCATGACTATGCATACCTCAACAACATAACGTCAATGTAGAGGGCAATGACTGACCATGAGTTATTATTACGCCGCGATCGTGGTGCGATTTAAGATCTTCGCCTGCCAGCATTCGCTGTCACGAAAAACATTTCGTGACAGCAGGCCGTCAGACATGATGCCGATAGCCCCGGCGTAATATAACAGAAACTTATCAGTGAGTTATCAGCCGGCATTTTACTTAGTAGGATCACTTTCTATTAATAGCACTGTCACAAAAATGAGTGCGTCCATTCAGAAGAGTAGAATTGAATACACTCTAAATGTAACACATGGTTTTTGACAATTAAATTTAGTAGTATTTATTAGTAAACATTTGAATTTGTGCTTGTTTTCACTATGGAATGTTCAAATAAATGAAACCATATCGCTGTTTTATAAGTATAAAATATATAAAGGAAACATTTTCAAAGAGCTCTGTTCACCCGGTATAGCTGAATGTTTACGTGTCGATGTATTAAATTATTTGAGGAAACTAGAGGCATTAAAGATGGTTAACGGTCCAAACGCTCACACATGTTACGGACGCCACAAACGATTAAAGCTGTAAAATGCAAAATTTGGAGAAACTCGCTCTGTAAAAAAAACCATAGTTTCTGAAATGAACATTACTCAGAAATAAATGAGACTTTTTAATAACAAATTCCTGCGTCTTGGGCCTTTTAAACGGCGTAACAAACAATTACTAACTGTAGCTTTTTAAAACCAACGAAGCAGAAATATCGAAGGGATGTTGAAGAAGTATGCAGATGATTGATGAGATGATTCTTAAGATTAAGAAATAAGCAAGTCTTCTACGTCGGAATTACTGATCTTTATTTCTGTGAAAAAGGCGTCAGAACATCGGTTAAAGTTTACCAAAACATTGTTCTAGAAACCACCGTGAAGTCACTTCTCTACCAAAATCAACTGTGGACTTTCCAGCCCGACTTATAACGTAGAAACTACTCAGATTTGGCTCCAACATAATTTTCACTACCACTGAAGATTGGTTGACTGACAGTCCGAATTTAAATCCCATAGATTACAAATTGTGGGTTCTTTTTAAAGACATGATATGTCATACACTAATATTGAAACAAGCTCTGACGCGATTGGTGGCTGCAATTGATGCTTGGCTAGTATAACTTTTTTATTAAGGCCAAGGGCAGTTCTTATGAATATTATTTTAGTATGTTGTACATACACTATTGGAATTTATTCACGCACGAACGCGTGAACATAGTGTAATGAAAGTAGTAGTAATCTAGTATGGCTTATATGGAGGAATGCATTAACAGCGGAAGTACTCAGGATCTGACAGCATCGTAACAACATGACTAGGCTTAGAGTCTACCAGTCGCTGTATGCAACATGAAGAAATGGCCAACCGTGTTGCTTCAGCACCTGTCTATAACTCTTCAAGAATAGCCGGGAAAATTCTATATTGATAAGGTCTGGTGTTAAGACCGATCATATTCTAGGTATGGGTGGTTAAAGAGATTCGAAAGAATTGGATATTCCTGAAGTCTTTGGCCGATCATCAAGATCTGAATCTTGCATAAAGATCTGTATATAAAGTCAAATGTAGTTAGCCTTACGTTGTGCATGTAAACCAGATATTCGCGCTACTGAAACTAAGGGAGTACTACACAAAATAGTATTTAGTCTACATAACGGCGACCCTTCATCATCTGCTCTACACACAGACGCGCGTATGTCCTATGTCCTCCATATGTAATAGTACTCCATAGCTTTATGCTCTGCTCTCGACCAACATGATGGGGTTAAAATTCAAATTTTCCACGAACCAAGATTCGCGAATCTCCTACAGTATAAATCGTGATTCGTTGGAAAGTAAAATACGTGTCCATTCGATATGCCATCATTATCTAGCATTGCACCACCTGCTTTGTTTGCGATGATGTTCTGGTGTTAATGGAACGTGTTGTATCGCACGACACGCTCGCAATTCACTATTCACTGAAACTGAAGTAGAGTTCACGCAGTCAATGCACATTACTTCCTATCGGTCAGATTTTTGACAGTCCAAGATAGATGAAGTACGTGATGCTATCGTATCATGAACCAAGGTATGATCTTCACATTGTCCTTCGCGAAGGCACCCCAAACGTATTTCCAAATTGTTATGTTAATGACGACATAAAATTAAAGACGAAAATTTACTTCCAGTATACTATTAGGTGCGCAACTAAGTTCTCGCTGTTTTTCAAGAGATGGCTCCAGTAGTAAGTGCTGGTCGATTGTGACATAACCAAAACGTCATGAACCAAGCTTAGACATATGGTATACAAACCGCTTTGACACATTAGTGATTTTGTTTTTGCATCATATACTCGTACTTTTGGTTGTGTGAAAATGTCTGATTTTGTGCCAAATAATAGTCATTTGCGGGCAGTGTTGCTTTTCTTCTTTCATTCGAAGAAAACGGCGGCTGAAGCGCATCGAGAACTCCAAAAAGTTTACGGAGATGTTGCTCTAAGTGAAAGAACGTGCCGTGATTGGTTCCTTCGCTTCAAAGACGGTGATTTCGATGTTGACGACCGTTCGCGTGAAGGAAGGCCAAAAACCTTCAAAAACGCTGAATTGGAGGCATTTTGTGCCAAATGATCGTCATTTGCGGGAAGTGTTGCTTTTCTTCTTTCATTCGAAGAAAACGGCGGCTGAAGCGCATCGAAAACTCCAAAAAGTTTATGGAGATACTGCTCTAAGTGAAACAACATGCCGTGATTGGTTCCGTCGTTTCAAAGACGGTGATTTCGATGTTGACGACCGTTCGCGTAAAGGAAGACTAAAAACCTTCGAAGACGCTGAATTGGAGGCATTGCTCTATGAGGATCCGTGCCAAACGCAAAAAGAGCTTATTTCAGCATTAGGAGTTATGCGCAAAGCCATTTCCCAGCGATTGCATGCGTTGGGAATGATTCAAAAACAAGGAACTTGGGTTCCTTATAATTTGAAGCCAAGAGACGTTGAGCGTCATTTTTTCGCCTGTGAACAACTGCTCCAGCGGCAAAAAAGGAAGGGTTTTCTTCATCGCATCGTTACGGGTGATGAAAAATGGATTCATTACAGCAACCCAAAGAGAACAAAATCATGGGGACTGCCCTGTCATCCTTCTACGTCGTCGATTCGGTCGAATATTCACGCTAGGAAGGTTTTGCTGTGTATTTGGTGGGACCAGGGTGGTGTTATTTATTATGAGCTGTTGAAACCGAACGAAACCATCACTGGGGAACGGTATCGAACTAAATTGATGCGATTGAGATGAGCACTGCGCGACAAGCGGCCACAACACGAGCAGAGGCACGAAAAAGTGATTCTACAGCATGACAATGCTCGGACTCACGTTGCCAAACCCGTTAAAACCTACTTAAAAACGCTCAAATAGGAGGTCCTACCCCACCCGGCATATTCCCCAGATATTGCGCCGTCCGATTATTACTTGTTCCGTTCGATTGCACATGGTCTGGCTAATCAGCAGTTCCACTCATATGAAGACATCTTAAAATGGCTTGATTCGTGGATAGCCTCAAAGGACGAACACTTCTACCGTGACGGTATTCGAGCTCTGCCAGAAAGATGGGAAAAAGCTGTCACTAGCGATGGGCAATATTTTGAATGATTCATTTGTAAACATTTTTTCACAATAAAATTGCATTTTCATCAAAAAAACAGCGAGAACTTAGTTGCGCACCTAATACTGTTCCAATAAAAGAAAAAAACGCGTTTCTCAAAATATTTTATGCCAATAAAAGAAGTTAACGAATGTGGTGGTTAATAAATTTTCGTTGGATTTTCGATTAAATGCTCACAAATAACCACGGTGCTTGAGTTGTTTATCGCTATGAGAAATCCATGAATTTTTCTTCTACAAATCATATCTGTTTAAACGTTAGTACGTTTAAGTACGAAACTTTCTTAACTGGTTAATTAGTGGTAGAAATTCATGATGCTTTTGTTGAAGTATCAAAGTTGTTAGCTCTTATCTCGTCGCCAATAAAAATGCATTTAACAAATGCCGGATCAGAGTCAATATCCGAAAGCATTTCATTAGCCACGTCGATGCATTCTTTTTTCTATAAAAAAATACAATGGTTTTGGTAAAAGTTTTGCTATAAGAGGCACTCAAATGTTTGCAAATGATAGAATTGATTTTAAACTCAAAAATCTTCTGATTATCGTACATTTTTCATGTTTAATATTTTTCAACGTTTTCATTGATGTTTAACACCGATACGCACATAGAAAGGATCATTTTTTATTTATTCAAGTGCGTGAGTACTAATATAGTAATAAATAATAAAATTTGAATTTATCGATTAATGTTTATAATTTTTTTGTTTAAATGTTTTTGTTTAAATGGTGACAAGTAATAAAAGAAGTATAACACAGTATAAAAATGTGTTTAAAAAAAGAAAGTTATGAAAAATATCAGTTGCCAGAAACCCTAGAACTATCATGCATGCACTCGAAAATGAAGCCTAGAATAGGTTGCAATTGGTAAAGAAATCGAAAGTGTTATTAAGAGGCAATTAAATTATGCTAGGCATTAGACGAGTAACACCGAAAACTTTTGAAACGCAGAATTACTAGGTTTAAATTTACTAAAAGCTATAAAAATTGGAGCAATTAGTTATTTTACGAGATTGCAATGAGACGCTAATATTTTAATTACAAATGAATTATTCATGTTGATGATCAGTTACTAGTATCGTCATTTGTATTACATGTATCAAGGTCGCACGATAAAACTTCTTGTATTTCAACAAAGAAAAAGTTTCGTTCTTTCATTCAAACTAAATGTATTTCATGACAGAGTCACGTTTCGCAATTAAAATTTTATTTTTTACGCCAACAAAGTACTTTTTCCGTTTGCATTTCTTCTCCCCTTCGCCGTTGAATCGCAACTTTTTCCTTAGTTTCTGACAGTTGTTGGAAGTTGGTTATCGTGGACCTCCGGGAGCACTTTGAAAAACTTTAAAGTTTCCCGGGCAAGGAATGGACGTGACTTAGAACAATGCTCCTGTAGACTTCCCCTAATAGAAAAGAGACCCGGTAGTATGTCAATTTTAAAAAGTTTAGAGTTGGTCCTGTTCGACAAATGCCAATTAAGAATAGTAAGCAGAAGGCTTTTATTTTCGTATATTTTAGCGTCGGAGACACTTTTCGCAATAGTTTCCTTCAAAGTTTTAACGAAAAGTTAATATCGTATAATTATCTAATATTAATAACTTCTTGAAAGTACATAATTAAATAAAACTCTATGATTATATATACTCTACCGTTAAAAACAGCGAAATTATGAATTATGAAGCACCAGAGAGTTTTCACATAAAAATTAATTATTACTGTCTCCTCAAAAGAAACCATAAGGCTTTTTCGTATCTCCCTTTTCGTTTATTCTTTTAGTTTGTCCTCGGATGTGACAAATGATAACCATCTTTGTATGTTTTTCCAATTTAAGAAGTAATGAAATGAAATGTATAAACAAATTTAAATTAAAAAGAAAATTAAAAAATAATAAAATTTTATGTATCGAAAATAAGTTTTTGAAAATTCGGGAATTGGTAGTAAATAAATAAAAATATTGTATTATGAAGTCCTTCGTCAAGCTTCCCAGTGTTCTAAGAACTTATATGTTACACTTCAAAAAAGGTATCAAGTTTGATGTTACCAATCTGATCAAATTTGTTGTTTTCAACTTTGAAATCTTGATTCATTAATTATATTATATTATTATACATTATTATACATTACATTACAAAAAGATAACCAAAAATTTTTCAGTGTTAATAATAATGACCTTTATTTCTAACAGGCTTATAGCCCAATAACAGGAAAATACAAAATAGCTAACTGAGTTTAGACATATGTGTGGCAGATATAATAAAAAAAATTAAAGCTAATTCAAACTAAAGTTAATCAGAAAAGCAAACACAAACATAAATTACTAAAAATACATATATGGTATACATGCTAAGCAAACAAGTCAGCAAATTCGTTGGCACTTTTACTCAAAATGTAGACCGGCGTTCTCCTGAGAATATTGGTCCGCGCCCTTGGCGTCACAATGGACACATTGCACCTAGGGTTCAAACGGGGCACTAAAAAAACACAAACGATGCAGTAACAAAGGACAGTCAACACTGTTACCAAGGATGCCATGCAACATCCCACCACAGGGATCAGTCCTCCTGTCATGCAAAGAGGACATATTATGCTCAAGAAGCAACTCTCCCTGCGACACACCTCTTTGTGGGTAAGCACCACTAAACTTGAAGGTAGGGAATTTTAAAAACCTTCGATGAATGCGCTCCCACTTCAAGCACTCTCAAGCTATATCGAAGACCAGACCAGTGATGCATACTCCAGTTTGCTTACAACGTAAGCATAGTATTGGGACTTTAATACAACTAGTGATCTGTGGCCGAAAGGTAAGACAAGAGTCGAAAATTACTCCGAGATCCCTAAACTCACTTACCCTCTCCGATGTGGTACACGGATTAAAAAAGCAAAGTAGACCGTGAGAAGGTCATGGTATAGCATTTGTTAATGTTTAATCTTAATCCAAACCGTCTACACTACTCTTCCAGGATGCCCAAGTTCCGCTGCAGGTTATCAGCATCCTCAGGGAAACGAATTTCGGAAAAAATCTTGATGCCATCGACGTAGGCGAGCACCTGGCAAACAATGTGACAAGACCTCTATTGAAAATCGATCTTCACAAGATCTCTGTAGAAGCGAAATTGAAAAATTGATAGATCTGTGGGAAGAAATCATGACCAATACTTTAAACAGATTTAATGAAGACACAGCAAAATGTATGTACAATTTGGTTAATCTGCATGTATATACATAAATTATACAGAATCTGTATAATAAGAAACGAAAGCTGAAATTTTTACCAAAAAAGGCTAATGTTTCTCCAAAAAAAAGCTAATAATAGGAAAAATAGATATAATGTCATGAAACATATCTTATATGTGCTAATACGCTAATTTTTTATTGTGTCCAGCCTCCATTATTTTTATGAATACCTTATAGCGGTTTCTCATAGTTGCGACAAAATTTTTCACATAATTCATAGTGAGTGCTGCAACTTCTTTTTATATTGTGAGATAATTAGGAAAATACATGTTCCTGGGAAGTTTCTGTTTGATAAGAACCCAAACATTTTCAACAGCGTTGGCGTTTGGTGATAGCAAATATCAATCCATTAATACAATACCATTGTATCCTTCCATTTCCTTCTCTAGTTTGCTTCGATGTTTTGGATCTTTGTCTTCTTGTAGGATTCATTCTATACCGTTATCTTTAAATTACATTATTCCTAAAGCCCGTATGTTAAAGCAACCTCAGACATAAATGTTCACAGATGTTTTATATTGTGGCGTATAATACGTTTTTTGTTTTTTGACTATGTTTTACTTTCAGGTGACCAGGCCCGAAAAGATGAGTCATCTATAAACACAACATTGGACCAATCTTTGCTGGAATTTTCTTGTAGTCAAATCACACGCGCCTGTCGATGTTCATCAAACAGCAACAGTTTAATAATTGTGTTACCATAAACAATATCGCATTTGCGTAATATGCTTCTAATTGCCATTAAACTAATATATATTCTTCTTGGTTAGATAGGATTGTCTTTGACAAATTCATAATTGCGTTTTTTTCCTTTAAAATAACAATAATAGCTTGATTTGTATGCATTGTTGTAATGCGGTTTTCCCCGTGTACTGGACGATCATCTACACTTTGGGTTTGTCGATAAAGCCTTACCTATCTTCCGACTTGTGTAAGTACCTAGCTGATGCTGGAGTTATTATTTTACCACTCTTCTTACACAAAAACATTGCCTCGAAACATTTTGTACACGGTGCACTTATCTCAACAAAAACTGCTAGCTGCGTCATATACAACGGTTAACTTAACTAAAACTGACAGGCGTATTAGATGGAGGATATTTCTACCTATTCTCTCAGTCTCAGTATAGGACTCGTATTATTGCACCCACAAAAGACAATGTTAACTATGTATAAGATGTGTTCCAAATTACCGGATTAACAAGCTATATACATTTGTGTATACAACAACTTGTATACAACAATTATCTGTACTACAATTACCACAAAAAGGTTTACGCACTTGTATGTTCCATTTAAAAAAAACGAACAATGGTGTGTATAGTGTGAGATTCAAATAGCAGATTTTCGTCGTGATAACAAAAAGCTTGAAATAACTGCATTCTCTCTCTTGTTGTTTGGGCAATATTAAAAACAATGTATATAGTTATTAACTTCACTCCGCAAAATTAGGAATTGTGGAACGTGAGGAACGAACTTTCACTTCTATAGAACATTTAATTTTGTTAACGTAATTATTTCGATATTTAATATTTTAAGTAAAAGTTTCTCGACATACCTTTTAATTTTTTTAAGTAAATGCCAGTTTAGAATGCTTGATGAAGATGACGATATCTTATTAAATTTATATTAGGTATAGTCAAAACTATTCTACTAATTTAAAAGACCAAAGTAATGTGATGATTTGGTGCAAAACTTTATTTTGTTTGTGTTTTATTAAATTTATTAAATAGAGCTTCGAATGAATTTATAAGATAACGATTCTCATAATACGATTTTATGAATAATGCATATATAAATATACATTTTGTGTAAATATAATGAGCTAATTGTTTAGGATTTTCATTTACTGTATTTTATTAATGTTTATTCGATCTTTTGATATTATATATATATATATATATATATATATATATATATATTTTTTTTTTTTCGTCTATTACACACATTACTATATTTACTCGAAGACAAATCTCTATTATGTTATCCATCACAGACATGCCCGGATTGCCAATGTTTTATTTACATGGTGTAGAGACTGTTCTACATGAATTCGACAGATGTATTTTTGTGTACATTGTAAACGTTTTTTCGGTACCTATTGTACGTAGCGAGAAACCTCTTAGTAATACCTAAGAAAAGTTTGAAGGAGACGGTTATCACAGTTATCACAATAGTCACCTGTGAATGCGCTAATGGAATAAAAATTTCGGATATTTAAAAACGAAACACGAAAACGGCTAAATATCTTAAAATAAACACTGTTTCGATAATATTTATGGAAAATTTATCCTTTCCTAAAAATTGTGAAAGAGTGTGTAACTTTATCATGTGGGCGTTAGTTCTTGGAACTCTGAAATGAATACAGAAGGAATCTGGTACGTAGACTTCCGCGGTCGTGGTCTATACTATCTGCTTCTGGGCTGGTTCAGTGCGACAGACAGTAGCAGTAGTTGAGCCCTGAAGATGTCCCATACGAGCGGGTACGAAACGTCGGCGGTTATACCAGTGACGCGGTTCCAGCCAGGAAGCCCAGAAGCAGATAGAACACAGAAGGAATTTTGCAATTGATTCCTATCAGTGATTTACTACGATTCTTTCGAGAAAGAAACTCATGGCGAAGAACTTGTTAACTATTCAATTGAATAAATTGTCAAGAGATTTCGTTTATTTTATTAAGCAGAAATTTATACAAAACACCTACATATTTGTCAGCTTTGGTGTAGCTTCGCTGTTCACGAATATTTCCATAGCCAAACCTTTAACAATATTGGAAAGCAGATGGTAACTGGCGAAACATACAGTCAAGTAACCGAACACTGTTTAAATAAAATTTACGACTAGTGGAGATACAAACAAGTATAGAACATCGACGGATTGACTGCTACTACTGATAATAAGAAAACTAACAGATATGGAGAACTTTAAAATAAAACTCTAACTTTTATAACACAGCGAAATCATCACTTCGATGTACAACACGTTTGATATATGAGTTACATATTTTAATATAAAATTTATCATGGAAACCGAAAACAAAACCCAGGATGTTAAGATACCAAATAAAAAATCAGGGTAAACAGGTTACCAAAAACCAACTCAACGAATAGAGAATTGAATTCGCTTTGTCATAAGCTTTAATCTCCTGATGATACAAAGTAATAGATAAATAATACAGAAATGAACATAATTCGGATTGCTTTGATTGCTAATAGTGTTAGTAACAACGACATAAATATAACCTCTCAAAATACTAATGAAGCACAACAGAATATGGATAAAAAAAGCAAAACGTTGAAAATATTCTTTCCGCAGATAAGAAGAAAAACAAATACAATAAGCTGAACAAATAAATATATTATAAAAATAAAATTTTTATCACAGATAGAAAGATGGAGAAAATGCTTGACATTTTTAAAGATAAAATCGAACTGGAAAATTAAGACGTTCACGAAATCTTTTGCATGGGATATTAGCAAACATTCATACAATAGTCAAACAACATCGATGTGAGAAAAAAAGAAAATAAAGCTGATGTAAGAAATCCAGAAGCACATTTTTTCTAACGGGACATGTTACACAACACAAAGGTGCTAGTAAAGTTAATACGGTTATTAGAACAATAAGAAAAGAACAGAAATTGATAAAAGACCGAAAACATGAACAAATGGAATCACACAACGTTTGCCACGTACATACATGAAAACCGCTACTTCTGCTTAGAAAAGTGTTGACTCCAATGCAATCGGAAAACACACTTAACGGTGCTGTCAAGATACCGGATGCAAGGTTTTCCTCTGTAATCTGAGTAAAATCAAATAAGTCTTGAATTGTTCAGGTGTTCAGGTGTGTCATCGTGTTCAACAGAAACTTTTTTCGCTTCTATTTACGTCAAAGTGATTTACTTGCAACAATTTCTTCTGAAATTCAGCTCTTCTAAACCTTACTTTCATTTCATTTCTTTTACTAATTGTCTAATTTATATTGCCTAATTATTAATACAGGAGTCTCCAAATATTTCTTTGTTTTTAAATATTTTAAAATACACGTTTTGATGAAAATGGAGAACTTCATTCCGATATATTCCGTACAAAGACAAGTTAGTTTACTTATGATAAAGTAAAACAGATATAAGGAAGTTTTTAGAATACATTTTAACAAGAGTGTTATGGAAAACAAATTCTTTTGTGCAATTCTCATCGTTTTATTGACACGAAGCAACTTGAAAAATAATAATGCTTTTATAATTAATTTCTGGTAAAAAGTCTCGAATAATTCCCAAGTATAATATTATAATATAAGAGAATATAATCTATCCATTAAAAAAAGGAGTTAGTTATTACTTACTAAAAGAAAATTAAGAAACTAAATATACATAAAAACAGTAAGACAATTTTTCGAATTTACCCGTTGCCGCGTTTGGAAATTCCACCCGGCTTGAGCCTACTATTTCAGGGGTAGGAAAATAATAATGAAGATGTTTTAGAGACGCCACAGTATTAAATAATTCTCAATCCGCGTCTAATACTTAAAACGGGTCGATGTTCAGCATCACAAGCAATAATCTACTTTGCAGGTGGCAAAGAAGGGTACAGGCATAAATAAGGATACAAACAAAAAGAAAAGAAAAATAAAAGGGACCTGCTGGTCTCAGCTTATTCAGTTTAGTGTAAAATCAGAAACATTCACAGGTAAAGCCTATTTAATACTACAAGAGAGAAGAGCTGCTGATATTGATGTAACAATGGTGCATTTAATGGACTAGTATATACTTGATAGAGGCCAACATAATCTTTGTCGATTAATACTGTATAATTATTGTCGACAGAGACAAAAAGAATTTGAAAATATATACATGTAATCATCAATATAAGAATTAAAAATCACAAATAATTTCCCCAGATATACGAATATTAGGGTGACATAAAAATAACAATCAATTAAATAAAGCATATTCAAAATTTTGGCAAGAAAATTTTGTTAAATTATTAATTATAAAATAGATGAGATAAATATCCAACGATCTAATGTAAGTGTTGAATAGCAAAAATAAATATTTTACTTTGAAATATGACCTCGTCTCCATCCATTGTAGTTAATCGTTCGCGAATCCATTAAGAGAATTCTGTTTCATTGTCAGAAATTTGATGACATTATAATGTTCTAATTACACAAAACTCATTTTTGCTACGAAACACTTTTATATAGTACAAAATAATAAATAAATTGAAGTCAAATTTGACACATAAGTAGAAAAGTATTTTCACCATTGAACGTTACTGGGCAACGCATAATTAGTTGTTTCTATCATGACCAGGTACATTTTTTCCAATTCCCCTCGTGTAAACAAACATGTTAGATACTGCTAACTTTATTAATTGCGTTACCTTTACCAACTGCACTAATTTTCTGCGTTAAACCAATTGCATTTACCCATTTTATCCCATTTTATTGCATTTCAACTGCCGTCATGTTGTTCATGAATTTAGTCTCAATAATATACTGGAACAAGTATAAAAAATTAAGAATTCTTGTATTCGTTTTATATTTATCGCAGAGAAACGTGAGATTGTTACAAGTAAGCTATTTGAACTTAATTGGTTAAACACGTGCCCGACTCCATCAGTACTGGATCCAATACAAAGTTGTTACTTTCAGAGCATCTGCGTACCATTTTCTCAGAGTGAAATGGATTAAAACCCTGACTTCTTTATAAAGCATGTTTTTGTATAGTTGCTTAAGTTCGAAATGTTTCTCATTAATAAAATATTAAAATATATAAGTTTTATTTCAAGATATAGTTCTACAAATATAATTATTATTATATTTAGCGGAGTCTAGGTGACTCAGTGTTAATGTTTTAAAATTTGGTGTCAATAGTTAAGAGTTATAATCATTACTTGCAATTCGAAATTTTTTATTGAACATATTTTTTTTGTTAACATATGTGTTACAATATTTTTTGTAACAAATTCAATGTCTCTCTAATGTTATTTTCTACATCTAAAAAAGTAACGCATGTTGACAAAACATTCATGGCCCTTTACACTTTCGCAACTGTAGGTAGTTTCGTTACGTCTTTTTCTATACTTAAATCTTGGCCTCATGTATCTTCTTTCAAAGATTTTGTCATTAGTTCTAAGCCAGGTAAGCCTCGAAAGTTATTAATTCGACATCAACATACACAAATCTGGTTATTTCTTCATTATTGGCAAATAGCTCATTAATGTTAATTCGTTCTAGCGGTGCCGAATGAGAAAAGTTATCATCATTACTTTACATTCTGTTGAAAACCAACATGTTAAAATCAGTCAATAATTTTAGAGGTTACTCGTTCCTAAGCAGTGCTTATTATTACTTTGGTGTTTAGTAATGAAATTTCCGAGGTTTCTTTGTGCTCAGAGCAGTTAAATAACCAACTTAAAAAGTTTCTGTTGCAATGAAATTTCAGACAGCAAATTACTCCTTGATCAATTGGTTGTAATACTGATGTACGAGGGAGCGTTTTTATATTCGCGGAATGGGGGACAAGGGGTGGAAATAAAAAAACCAAATTATTTTTCTTTTTCAATATATTCACCTGCAAGACGGATACATTTTTCACATCTTTCAATTAATTTATTTATACCCTCATAAAAAAATGATTTCTCTTTATCTGCAAAATACGCCGAAACTGCCTCCTTGACTTCATCATCGGCAGTAAATTTTTTACCCCGCAGCTCTTTTTTCATTTTCGGAAACAGGTAATAATCACTCGGGGCCAGGTCTGGGCTGTAGGGTGGGTGATTCACAATTTCGAAGTCCACCTTATGCAGGACAGCTAACGCAACGCGGCTCTTGTGGACGAGCGCGTTGTCGTGCAAAAGCAGAACACCTTTTGTCAATTTTCCCCGTCTTTTCTGTTTAATGGCTTCTTTTAGTCGCTCTAATATTGAAGCGTAATATTCTCCGGTTATAGAAACACCTTTATCTTTATAATCAATCAACAATATTCCTTCCGAGTCCCAAAATACCGTTGCCATGAGTTTCCCAGCTGATTGTGAAACTTTAAATTTCTTGGAAGGTGCTGTGCCCTTTTTATGCCACTGCATGGAGTCTTGTTTGGACTCAGGTTCATAATGATGAACCCAAGTTTCGTCTCCAGTAACAATTCCACTCAATACACCATCCTTGTCTTCATTACAGAGGTCCAAAAATGCACGCGAACACTCTACGCGCTGTTGTTTTTGCGGCGGCGTGAGCATTCTCGGCACCCATCTTGCGCTGACCTTGGACATGTCGAGATGATCGTGTAGGATTTTAAAAATTGTTGTATCGGATACTCCAACCATTTCTGCGAATTGTTTCTTCTTTAGTCGAGCATCTTCGAGTACAATTTGTTCAACTTTTTGGATAAGTGCTGGCGTGGTCACTTCAATGCTCCTGTCCGGCCTCGGGTCTTCTTCAAGGGATTCCCTTCCTTGTTTAAATAAACTATGCTACTTGTACACCATGGTTTTTCCTGGACAAGAGTCGCCGTAAACCAATGACATCTCATTCATTATGGTCGCGACTGATTTTCCTTGCCTGGTAAGGAACTTTATAACGGCACGATATTCGATTTTTTCCATATTTCACTTTTCGCTCCTGATTATGTTAGTTGGTTGACGATAGCTCAAAGACTAACTGTCTAATAACAATGAAACTTCGTATTTATACTAATCATGAGTCCCTGCACAGGCCACGCCCCCAATGCGCCTACTCACCCCTCTACAACCCGCTCATTCCGCGAATATAAAAACGCTCCCTCGTAGTATTGAGAAGTAGAACCACCACCATTAACAATATTTTTCTATTTTCCTTTTCTAGTTCTCTGTCGTTCATTCCATGCATTTTTACTTGATGTGGGAGAAAGAGGCACATGATTACAATACTAAAATATAAGCTAATAGCTTTCGCTTCAATTGTGGAAAAGTCAGTTATATTTGCGCACTAGGTGTTATGCATTCTTTACTTTGATTATCCTAAATGTATTCTTAACCTTGAAATTTTGAGAGTTTTACCAGGTGTTACTTTGTAGAATAGCCATATTTTGTCTCCATTAAATACATAAGTATCTTTACATTTTTTTTAAAACCCGGCCAAATGTCCTCAAATTAAGAGCTTGCAGTTTATTCTAACACATTTACAGCTTCGCATGAAAAATCACTATTCACGAGTTTTCCTAACTCTTCTGCTTTTAGTTTTAAAATATCTCCACTAATATTGGGTTGGCAACTAAGTACTTTCGGTTTTGTAGTATAAAATAAAACACTTTTTTTTTAAACAAAGAATAGTTTTTAATCAATTATATATTTTCCATTTTGTTCAATGACCTTTTGCCATCTTTCTTTCATCTGCATGATTCCGCGCTCATAAAATTTCTAGTCCTTATCAGCAAAAAACTGAACCAGGTGCGAGTGAAGGTCATCGTCATTTGTGAAAGTTTTACCATTCAAAGAATTCTGCAAACTTCGAAATAAATGGTAATCAGATGGTGTTAGATTAGGGCTGTATGGGGGATGTGGCATCACTTCCCAACCAAGCTCCAATAGTTTCCCACGAGTTGCCAAAGATGTGTGAGGCCTTGCATTATCTTTGTGGAAAACTACACCTTTCCGATTTGACAATTCTGGCCGTTTTTCTTTGATTGCTTCATCCAGTTTTATTAATTGTTGACAGTAAACATCAGAATTGATCGTTTGGTTCCTTGGAAGCAGCTCAAAAAACGCAACACCTTTGTAATCCCACCAAACTGACAGCATGATCTTTTTTGGA
Source organism: Dermolepida albohirtum (assembly GCA_031893035.1). Taxonomy (NCBI): domain Eukaryota; kingdom Metazoa; phylum Arthropoda; class Insecta; order Coleoptera; family Scarabaeidae; genus Dermolepida; species Dermolepida albohirtum. The sequence continues at coordinate 232,075 of JAVIWB010003857.1, read as the reverse complement.
TGCAATTCAGCTTTCGATGTGGTTTGAGCTGGTTTATCGTGTTTGCTCCATGATCGTTTTCGAACTGTTACTGTACAGGACCCATTTTTCATCACCAGTGATGATTCTTTTTAAGAAAGGGTCAGTTTCATTTCGTCTAAGGTGCATATCGCAAAAGTTGATTCTTTGTGTTAAATGAATTTCTTTCAATTCGTGAGGTACCCAAATATCAAGCTTCTTAACTAGCCCAAGACATTTTAAATGTTTTTCAATTTTTGTGTGCGATACATGTAGCCTCTCCGCAACCTCTCGAACAGATATATGACGATCCTCTTCAATTATGACTTTGATTTGGTCATCATCAACTTCAGTAGTCCGAAAAGAACGTTGCTCATCTTTGAGGGAAAAATCTCCAGAACGGAATTTTTTATACCAATTCTGACACGTGCGCTCTGTTAAGCAATTAGCACCATAAGCTTCACATATCTTTTTGTGAGCCGCAGCAGCTTTCTTTCCTTTACGGAAATAAAATAGTAAAATATGTCGAAAATGTTCGTTTCTGCACTCCATTTAAAATTAACCCACAACTAATAGCTTTAATAAAAATCACGCACTACTTACTTCTGAAGTTACATCAATGTGACTAGTATCACGCGACAAACGGTAAAGTACAGCACTAACATACGTTATACAAAAAATAAAGCAACGCTCTCTATCAGTAAAAACCGAAAGTACTTAGTTGCCAACCCAATAGATACGTGTTGATTTCTTTGGTAACCAAACCATTTTATTAAAGCATTATCGAAGTTAGATTTTCTAATTTTTCTTAATTTAAAAACATTTACAGTGATTACCCCTTTTAACTTTTTTTTATTTTTTTAATTAAGGACACTGTTGATTTTGATCATTTGAATTGTAAGCTTACTTTTAAATTTGAATTTCTAGTCTGAAATAATAGTTAATACTCTTCGTTTCACCATTCTTGTTTATAGTTTGTGTATGCAATTTCCTATAAACAATGTAACAATGTATATATGAACATGTATATATACATGTATATATACATATATATATATATATATATATATATATATATATATATATCTATGGTGAATTTGATTTTACATCATATATACATATATTGTATATATATATATGATGTATTTTCTCCGGTTATAAGACGCGTGTGAGAACCAGACAACCCGAGGAAATTCATTGTCCGCGAAAACATTAAGTGTAGCATATGTACAATACACAAACACAGATATATATATATATATATATATATATATATATATATATATATATATATAAATTTCATGCAAACCACAACAATATTCGACTGTAGATCTAAGTATTATATAATAGACGTAATATTCGTGAAATCTCTGCATACATCTTAATAAAGCCACATAACGATTTATTTATGATATGGTTAGTATGAAAATAGATAGATAAAATAGATTCGAACTTAAGTCAGTAATATGAAATAATATGAAATGCAATATTCTTTATTATTAAAAATATGCGAACTATTTTTTTTTGTGGAAAGTTTATAATACTGTATTTATATATTGTATTATCGCCTGTATACTATTCTGCAAACAAATCAATATATTCCTGAAGTATTCTGCCACAGTGGTAAGAATTTACACATTTAGATATCGAATTATACGCATATGCCAGAACGGCAAGATATTTCGGTAAATTCTCATTTATCATCTTCAGGCGATGCTTTCTATCGAATGCTGTTCGTCTTACTGCGCGCGACTCGTCCCTGCTCGTTTTAATCTGAAATTCTCGTAAAATTTTGACAATTTTGTCCATTGTTTCTTCTACACATGGCAAAACGTTCTTGTCCAGTCCTTATCTCTCTCTGTGCGCTCTTTTCTGGTATCTGATATTGTTTCTTCTGCTATTCTGTTTACTGTTCTTCCTTGGTATTGATTTTGTAGTAGTATATTGCACAAGTTATTCAATTCGGTTAGTAAGTGGCTGCCGTCTTTTAGCCTCTTTGCCTTTGTTGTCTGTGTTCTTGGTACTATATGTAATCGTGTAAGGTCAAATATCGGTTTGTATGTGTTTTCTTCTGATTCACGGTGTGGCCCAGCATTTTATTAGACTTCTTATACACTAGTACATACAGAAACGGTGGTTTTTGTTCTGGTTCTATCTCTATGGTGAATTTGATTTTCGAATGCATGCCGTTTAGGTGTTCTCGAAACCGATCTAACTCTTCTATGCCGTGTTGCTAAATTACGATCGTATCGTCTACGTATCTCAGTTATAGTTTTGGCTTTACCGGAGCTGTTTCGAGTGCTTTCAATTCAAAATTCTCTAAGAAGTGATTAGCTACTACGAGAGATAGTGGAAAGCCCATAGGTGTTCCCGCTAATTACCGTACACGAAGTATGCGTTAAACAGACAATGTTCAAATAGGTGTAGTATGTAGTCTGGTGGATCATATCTCTTCTTGATAGCGTATAGCGCTTCTTTGACAGGAATTCGGGTGAATAATTAAAGGATATCGAAACTAAATAAAATGTCTCCTGTACCTATTTGTTGTTGCTTGATTATGTCTATGAAATGGAAAACAGCGCTAACAAATCGAAGAAGCAAGGACGTAGGCGCAACTACATTTGTATCATTAGACGAACAAAACAAACCCACTCTATAAAACCGGTCAACTAATGGACGCGCGACACAAGCCGCAGCGATTGCACAAATACCAGGGCAGGGACGTGTCACACGCAGTAAGACAAACAGCATTCGACAGAGAGTATCGCCTGAAGATGGTAAATGAAATTTCATCGAAATATCGTACCGAACAGAAGCACGTTTACTCGGGACGAAATCTGAAATCGCGCGAATACACACACATATATACACATTTATAAAACTATATATAGAATAAAATTTAAAAAATCAAATTACAGGCAGACTATTATACTGTTATCAATAAACATTTACAAAATTATTCTCGTAACTTGGACATAGTTTTGTCCGTTTATTATTAACATACATTTAGTATTAATTAATAAAAGCATTTTGAAAAAAGAACATGGACAAATATAGTTTAAAACGATACACTGAAACAGAGCGCCAATAATACAACGCAAGAGTACGTTACGTTATAGGAGAAATACCTTTATGTATACTACACGCTACTAACAGTTCAACTGCCATGGTAAGGTACAATAAATCTCATCAAACCATTTTTCCATTGCAATGATAAATATATGTTGTTTTTCTAAAATGAGTCGAATATTACTGTGGTGGAGAGGGTTGTCGTAATTAAATTACATAAACAGAATAAATTTCTATGTATACGAAATTGACAAAATTATCAATCGGAGTCGTAATTATATATAAATATATAAATTAGTTTCACGATGGGAAATTTAATGAAAATTATATTATTTTCTGCTACTCCATCGTTAATTAAATACACAGAAATTAATTAAAAATTTCTGCGCTGGAGAAGGACTCGAACCTCTATCTGCCGTTTTCTAGACGACTGCTTTACCAATTAAGCCACCAGGCAGTGTAACTTCGAGTCTTTTAACACGCCATAAATCGTATTATGGAACAGATCTAATATTTATTTGAAAACCCGCAGTTCGGTTATGATATCGTAATTATATATAAATATATAAATTAGTTTCACGATGGGAAATTTAATGAAAATTGTATTGGGTCTGGGAAAAAGTTCGTGGCGTTTTTTCAGTAAAATTCAACTGGTCCCCGCATGGTGCGTGGACGAATTCATTTAAACCGAATATGCTCCATTATTATCGACAATGTTTCGCCATTTTTTTGGTAGATCCATGATCCCATCGGTGAAAAACTTCTGTGGTTTCTGGTCGAAAAACTGAATCAAGTAGTTTTCACAGGCTTCTTTTGAAACCAACTTAATTCCATTGAGAGATCGAAACAGATGATAGTCAGAGAGTGCTATATCCGGACTGTAAGGTGGGTGCATCAAAACTTCCCAACCAAACTCTCTCAATTTTTGACGGGTCATCAAAGAAGTGTGTGGTCGGGCGTTGTCATGATGGAAGACAACACCTTTCCTATTAATCAATTCGGGCCGTTTTCTTTCAATCGCCTGGCGTAATCTCTCTAGTTGTGCACAGTAGAGTTGAGAATCAATCGTCTGACCAGTTGGAAGTAGCTCGTAGTGGACGATTCCCCTCCAGTCCCACCATACACACAGCATCACTTTTTTTGGCGTCAATGTTGGCTTAGCGAACGCTTGTGACGGCTCACCATCCTTTATCCACGATCTTTTACGCTTCCGATTATCGTACGTAATCCATTTTTCATCTCCGGTTATTAAACGTTTCAGAAACGGCTCGATTTCATTCCGTTTCAGCAGCGCATCGCAGATGTTAATTCGGTCCATCATGTTTTTCACGCTCAACTCATGAGGAACCCATACGTCAAGCATTTTTTTGTAACCAGCTTTGTGTAAATGGTTCAAAACAGTTTTGTGGTCAATGCCTAGCTCCATGCCAATATCGACACTGCTGATATGCTTATCTTGTTGGACTTTTTCAAGAATTTCATCAGATTTTTCAGTGATTGGACGACCGGAGCGTGACTCATCTTTCACATTGAAATTTCCAGAACGAAAGCGAGCGAACCATTTCCGCGCAACAGATTTCGATAAAGTACCTTCACCGTACACAGCACAAATTTTATCACAAGCCTGCGCAGCGTTCTTCCCCTTATCATAATAATATTGCAGAATATAGCGAAATTTCTCATTATTCTTCTCCATTTTCAAGTGCGAATAACTTTCCAACCACTGCACCGATTACAATGTTTCTACGCTCAAACTAACGTTCGGAAGGTCATCTAAAAAACGAGCCGTCGGTGGTGTCGCTGTGACTTGTTGTTCTTTAGTTATCGGCAACCAATGCCATCTATCGGGAAAAACGCCACGAACTTTTTCCCAGACCCAATATTATTTTCTGCTACTCCATCGTTAATTAAATACACAGAAATTAATTAATTATCGATGGAGTAGCAGAAAATAATATAATTTTCATTAAATTTCCCATCGTGAAACTAATTTATATATTTATATATAATTACGATATCATAACCGAACTGCGGGTTTTCAAATAAATATTAGATCTGTTCCATAATATGATTTATGGCGTGTTAAAGGACTCGAAGTTACACTGCCTGGTGGCTTAATTGGTAAAGCAGTCGTCTAGAAAGCGGCAGATAGAGGTTCGAGTCCTTCTCCAGCGCAGAAATTTTTAATTAATTTCTGTGTATTTAATTAACGATGGAGTAGCAGAAAATATTATAATTTTCATTATCAATCGGAGATTTGCAACGGCTGAAAATAGTATCAATAAATTTAAAAGCAAAAATACAATTAAAATTCGATCATAAATCGGTCGCTAAAAAAACTTACACACACACACAGAGAGAGAGAGAGAGCTTCACTCAATGAAATAAAGGTAAATCAAAAAATTAGTGGGATGAAACTAGTTCAAGAAAAGTTTAATATGACTGTAAGTTCAGATATGATTCATCAAATTTGATATTAAGAAAATTTTAAAGCTAAAATAGCTAGGAGGAAACTTTTAATTAATGAAAAACTAAAGAGAGTTTTCTAGAAAATACATTGACGCTTCTGTTTTTTTTTCTTGGAATAAAGTAATTTTTACCGATGAAAGCAATTCAATGTATTTGGGGTCGATGGACGTTATCTAGTGTGGAAGAAAAAAGGTGAAGTACCTAAAAAAAATTTAAAAGCAATTGTAAAACGTGGCGGAGGACCCGTAATGGCATATGTGGGCAACAACAATCCCCCGGGCCGGATCCGGCTCGCGAACATTGTCGTATTATTTCATGCCTGATATCTATAGCTAAAAATTATGAACACTACTTTAAAATGCACTACTGTTAAACGCGGCCCGCGAACGTATTTGCACACTAAAGTTTGGCCCACAACATGTCAAAGGTTGCCCATACCTGCGTTATGGTATAGTGTTGTATATCGGCGATTGGGGTATGGTATTAAGAAATAATTCCTGGAATAAGGAATAGACATGTTTATCTGTACATCTAAAAAGCAAATATTAATCAAAGTGCGGAGAATCTTGGAATCGGCAGTGATTATTTTCTCTATCAAAGCAATATGAAATATTCCTTTCTAATTATGCAAGAATGGCTATTATACAATACGCCGAAAGTACTTAAGTACCACCCCAATCGCCTGGCATTAACTCTATGGAGAACTTGTCGCATCATTTGGGATTTCAAATTAGGAGACACGACGTAAAAAATAAAAATGTTTTGGAAAGTGTACTAAAGAAGTAACGGAGTAAGATAGGTAACAAAGTACTAATAATGATAATTGATCCTGTATTTTAGTACATTTAATAAATGAATGAATATTTCTGCGTTGTATTATTGACGTTTTATTTCAGAATAACTCTTTAAACTATAATCTTTACATGTTCTTTTTCAACTGCTTATTATAAATTATGTACTTAAATGGTAAATAGTTAAAGTTATGCTCAACTTACCACAATAGCTTTTGTTAATGTTTATTAATAACACTGTAGTGGTATATGAATATACATATATGCTGCTTACTGAAAACACAAGAATAAAGAAGAAATAATGTTATATAACACGATGTTATCTAAATATAAATTTGTTTTCTTAAGTGGATTAAAAAGCGTCATTCAGATTATTTCATTATGTCATTCCTACATACATACGTCTTCAACTAGTTCGAATGTAATTCATTCGCAAACAAGGTTATTATTTCATTTAATCTCATCATATCAATATGTAAGCACATGTAACTCTTACAAACTGACTAACAATTGCACCAGATATTGACCTTCTACAACAACGAACAGCTAAAAATGTAATTTCTACGTATTAATCGAACAAATTAAGATAACAATAAACTGTCAACGGCAAAGACATATGCTTGCAAATTAATCACATTATAAACTCTCTTAATTTACTTCTTGTGAGCTTTATGAAAGGAAATCGTGTCTTTGCAAGTTTGTTAAAGAGGCAGGTGCTCTGTGTATCAAAGGCGTATACGAAATACATATTTCATCGTTAAATTTTGCGGTTCGCCAAATGAGAATTGTGTATTTGACACGTTTTAAATATATAATTCTGATTTGAGATGTGCGTTGTGTGTTATTAATTGAAACACACATATTATCTTTGTTTTCGAATTAAATCACCCTCAAATTAATGATTTTAAAGTTTAAAGCCTTCGAAGCATTTATATTACGAAGCGGTAAACGGTAAAATGATTACGAAATGAATAGTATATGCAAGTAGAAATTAATAATTTGAATTTATTATGTAAGCTCGTAACTTAATTATCTAATACTATTTTCATATTATTACGAAGATAAGTCTCTAGTTGCTCTAGTAACTGCTGTTAACGATTTATTTTTCATTTCTACTTTCTACTATTGTTTTAATGCTTACTTTACTATTACAAATTTGTTTCAGTAATTATGTTTATTCCTTGTATTTCTTAGTGAACATATACGAAGTGTGGCAATTTAATTCTCAGATTGGTACAAAATACAAACACAACTGTATAAATAGAAAAATGTTTGATATTTATTCAAAGTAATTTCCATTGACACTAATACACTTATGGAACGTTCTAAAAATGTTTGGAAAACAGTCAACAAATCAATTATGTTTAATTTGGTGGTTACGTTTTTCTCAATACATTTTATACCTTGAAATCGTTTCCCTTTGAGGACAGTTTTTATTTTAGGAAAGAGGAAAAAAAACCGCTGGTGCCAAGTCCGGCAAATAAGGTGGGTGATTAATCTTAACAACTTCTTGTTTCGTGAGAAATGCCCGCACAACTAATAGAGATTGTGACGGTGCGTAGTCTTGCAACAAGAACCAACTACCTTTTTTTTCGAAATTATGGTCGCAATCGAGAATTGTGCTTCAATAATCTATTTTGATTGTCTGTCCAGCACAAATTATTTATGGATTACACCCTGTCTATCACAAAACGTAATCAACATGGTTTTTATTCTGCATTTTTGCAAATGAAAGTTTTTGGGCCTTAGTATTATTTTCCAACACACTGCATGCTCTGGCGCTTTGTTTTAGGATCATAGTGAAACTCCCATGATTCAAAAATGCAGTTAAGAAAATTTGTAATGTCGCGGAAATTTCTTAACAAAGTCTTTGCTCGATCTAACTCTTCTCTATTTTTGCTCATCTGTAAGATTGTGTGGTATGAACTTTACACAATTCTTCCTCTTTCCCAAGTTAAATTTTGTCGAATCGTCTCTTTATTCATGTTTAACTCTTCTGCCATTATTCGAAGGGCCATTTGTTTGCAATTTTATTGCAAATTGTACAAGATTAGGGTTTTCTTGGTTTTCTTGAAGATATCTTCGCCTATAGAAGCTAATTTTTCAATAAGCTCAAATTCAATACTGATACTGTCGAATAAACAGCAATAATTGGGCAGTATCAGAAATGCGTGTTAACCCATTAAGAACTAACGAAAATCACTTCAAATTTTTTGCCTCGTCTTTTAATCAGCTCTTGAAGAGGGTTCCGATGGCCTCAATTTTTCTAACAATTGCTCGTGTCGAAACACTACAGATCAAAATGAATTAATTTTCTCTGGGCATAATATTCCTTCAGATGCCACAATTAAACAAACTATAATTAATTCACTATCGATGAACGGTTACCATTAGGTGATAATAAAAGAGCTATTCGTAAGCTGACTTTAGTTACCTCTTCATTACGATTTTTTATTTTTACGAATAAAATGAGTTGTGGTGAAACATTCCGCTTTAGACTTTCAAATTTTAGCGATCGTACTGTGAATTCCGAAAATTATGTTACGTGCCTAGTTTGGTCGCACAGCTTTTGTGTCATTATACATACATATAATAAACATAAAATAACCACGTGCGACATTAAAGAAAATCTGACAGAACTGGCAACACGAATGAATATGTGACAATTACAATGTGTAATTTAATTTATTTATGGAAAAAAAACAATATATACCGACGGAAAGAATAAAAGATAGACGGCGAGGTCAATAAGAAACAAGCGGTGGACCGGATTTAACCCATAAGCAGTAGATTTTCAACCTCTGACCTAGAGCACTATGTTGTATAAAAAATATCTTGACATGATATTAAACGACCAAGAAACAACCTTTCACAAAAAAAAAGAACGAACACAGTCTAACACAGTAAAAACAATATATCGGTCTATACCAAGAGAGCATGTATGTTAGCTTAAGTGGCTGGACTGTTTGATATCCAATCTTAAATTTCATGGCATTAAAGTTTAATATAATTATGAACAAATGTAATAGAGACAAAATAGTGTAAATAGGAGTCTAAAATTTTCTGATGGCAGTGTATAATTATGTCCTTAAATGTTTCATTAAAATGTATTACAGGACAGATTTAAGGTGTAATTAATAACACACAGATTCCTTATATCACCACCATAAATCCATTACCCGCTATTCCCAGTTTCTAATTTTCTTATGCAATTTATAACTTGGAACGGAATAATTAGTTAAAGTACAATTAATTCGATTTAACTAATATATTCAAATCCCTTATGTATAATAACGGGGGAAAACTGTACGAAATTATCCCGCTCACTTATTACTATCAGGACAAATTAGCGAAAAGCTCGCGTTTAAACGTAAACAAATCTACCGAGAAACGAATAAACGTGTAATCCCAAGATTTTGATCGCGGAAACGACGTGAGATAAATTCGTCCGCCTCGTGCCAGTGACTTTTTTTGTGAGGTTTATTATGGAAAACGAATATTTATTTATCCGAGATTGCTTCAACAGGCACATATTGATGCTTGTCTGTTAAAGTCTTTCTTTAGCTATATAAAACACGTCACAACATTATTAAACAAGTTCTGCATTACATATGTTACTAGGCTTATTCTATGTCTTTAGTTTTGGTTTCAAAAAATATATTAAAACTGCTTTTTTCATCAAACTCGAATATACGCGAATCTCTATTCGGTTGTTGATTTGTGGGAATAAATTAGTGGCTAAACATTTGCTCGATACTAGCATGCCAACATTGTTTATGTGTAGCACTTGTGCAAATTATAGAAATAATCAATGAAATTCGTCGGGTATTCGGTCAACTGTTAAGAAAATTAAAAAATTAAAAAACAATCATTTGTTTTATCCTCTATATTTCGCTATAAATTTATAGCTTCCTCAGGAGTTCTAAAAAACAATAACATGTACAATATTTTAATCATGCTCACAATTATTATCTTTTTATTACAAAAACTAGATTAATTTAAAAAATTCTTTAAAAACATTAAAATGTGGTTTGTCATACTAAATACTAATAAATAAAGTTATAAACTATTGTACTAGCGTCAGTGGTAAATAAAAGTCAGAGTATTTTACACAAATAATTTACATTTGAAACTAAATCATTTTAAGTGTGAAATCCTAGTTTCAAATGTAAATTATTTGTGTAACATGCTCTGACCTTTACTTACCACTGACGCTAGTACAATAGTTTATAACTTTATTTGTTAGTATTTAGTAGGACAAACCACATTTTAATGTTTTTAAAGAATTTTTTAAATTAATCTAGTTTTTGTAATATAAAGATAATAATTGTGAGCATGATTAAAATATTGTACATGTTATTGTTTTTTAGAACTCCTGAGGAAGCTATAAATTTATAGCGAAATATAGAGGATAAAACAAATGATTGTTTTTTAATTTTTTAATTTTCTTAACAGTTGACCGAATACCCGACGAATTTCATTGATTTGGATTATCTTATAACGGTCGACCAAAACACTTTTAGCTAATTTTATATATATATATATATATATATATATACATATATATATATATATATATATATACTGATATATTAATTATTTTGTTTATTAATATTATTTACAAAGAGCTTCATATGAACTGGAATCAGTACGAGGTTTTTCGGATATTTTGAAACTCTGTATATTACGCGTCCCACATTTTTAAGTTTTAATTTTTTTCTCCCAAATCCAAATCTATTTTTAATACTCTAAAAATTATTAACTTAAGACAACCTCTGTGCCACTCCAAATATTTCCGACAAGAAATTTGTTTTTGTTTGATAACATCTGTGGATCATAAATTAAGATAGGTATATTTTCCAAAGAAACCTTGTCTATGACGAAACTTGAATATTTGCACGTAGTCGGTTCTCTAGAATATTCATTTAACATTACATTTAATTTAGTTTTAATTTTACGTAATCTCTAAATTACGATTATGTTTCAAATTTTGTGACAATAATATTTACTACCTTTCAAATATATATTTGCCATGTAGCTTTTGCCAAAGATTCAGATTATCTATTACCTACTTTTATTGTTATAACGAATTCATAAAGTAAATCGCGTGACATATCATTCTAAAGTATTTTTGCAAATTAAGCTCTAATGATTTTATTTTTATTATTGTCACAATCATTGTAATTACATTGCGCTTTTAATTGCTTTTAATTTTAAACTGCCTTATCTTCTTCTATCATAGGTTAATCTCTAGTTTTAAACTTCAGTCCCTTTTCATCACCGATTTTTTAAAAAATTACATCTTTAAGAAAACTATCACATCTTACAACCCAGAACCATACAGTATATCTTCATACATAACAATAATAATAATCATTAACGCCTAACAGTTACATAGACCATTTACAGGACATAATGCATCAATAAAATTAAAATTGAAACAAAAATAGGTGCAGTTAATGCACTACAAAAAAAAATAAGAATTCAATTAGTAAAAAAAATATACACACTTATAGTAATGTAATCCAAGTCTTACAAAAAAAAAAAACTGAACTAACAATAATAGATTCAAATTAGCGAAAGGGATCCTCGTATAATGCATTGGTATTTCTGGACATATGTACCAATGGAGCCTTGTAGAGAACATTGGTTCTTGCTCTAGCTATGGAGAAGGTTGCCGATGATCTAGTGTCAAAACCAGGTACGAGAAAATCAACCTGGGACAACAGCACAGAAGAATCAATAAAAATTTTTATTAATTTAAAAAGAAAACCGCCACTAGCTTTCTCTCTGCGTATAGCAAGAGAATCAAAATTGTACCTAGCAAGCAGACATTCATACGTCGAACCAAAGGCAAGGATAATGACCATCATTCCTGTAGGATAAATATTTGAGGAACCTCTTTTGAACACGCTCCAGGAGTAACTGCTGGTAATGGTAAAGCGGGTACCACACGACTGAAGCATATTCCAATCTGTGTTCATGTGGTTCAGCGTCTATATTCTTGCAGCTTAATTCCATACTTTATTATAGCCTTTGCGTTCAAAAATGTTGTTTTTACATATCGCTTTTGCTTGTTAAACTTAAATATATTAAAAGCTATGGAATTTTATTTAATTTAGTTACTTAAATACTGGATTTATTCGGAATTAATTTGACCAAAATTTATGACTGAATTAAAAAATACATACATAGAGTGTCATAAATTTCCTCAATTTTATATTTATTTTAATTGATAGATATGAAAATTTTTTCATCATACAGTGGCTTCTTTACGTTTACTTTAAACACATGAAGAAGTCGCAGTATAGTGAAACAATTATCATGTATAGTAATTAAAATCAAAATAAAATTTTAACGCCCTGAGTATTACCAATCCTTCTTTCTTTCAGTATAGAAGCGAGATCCCATCTGATTCGAATTTTGAAGTAAAAAAAAACTGCAATTAAATAATTAATAATTAATTAAACTTTAATTAATTGAAAATATAATTAAATAGAGCCAGAGATTAAATGGCAAGATATCGACAAACTCAACACTAGAAATAGCAGTTTATAATTGTTGTAAATCAAATAGAAATTTTTATTTAAGTAATTCAATTTTCATAGAACATACATTTTAGGTAAAATTAACTTTGTTAGCAACATAATCTATAAAAATATTTTTCATCCATGAGCACAGTCAATAATGTCTTCGTTTGTCTAAATATGTATGTATATAATGTATTGATATGAAAATAATTTGCAGGGAAATTAGCAAAATTTCAGATATAGATTGTTGTCAATGCATATTTTTTTGTCATCGCAGTGTATAAAGGTCCATAGTTAATTTATTACAACTTCTCGATGAATATTTGCCTTGGATAAATGTACATCTTACACTATTAAAGAAATATTTTGTTACAGGTTCGTTTTACATTTTAGTTCATTTTGGCGCTTCATAGCATGATTTTCCGCGAAGTTATTTTGTTCATATTTTGTGTACTTCACTATATATTCTAGTGTTGACATTTTTGTGAATATTAGCATTATATAGTTTTCATATTCTTAATTGTATTTTATTGAATTTATTTCATTCAGTAATATTCAGTAATACAACTATGGAGAAATATGTATGTATATAGTAGTTAATATTGTGTAATTAGTCGGACATTTATAGTTTATAAATTTTTAAAGCAATTAGTACTACTGATGCTTTAATAATTCGATTTTTGTGTGTGTTAAATCTTGCTGATGTTTTATTTTAATTAATTTACATTATGACGTATCTTATATTCTGTTGTAGTCTAAAAGAGATTATTATTATTAATGTTAATTCAGTTAAATTAAATTTCAAAGACGGCCTTATTATTTTCTTTTTACTAATATATTTATTTCAGCCTTTTGTCCTAGATTTACTTTTGATGCTCATCATAAATTATTTTCCTATTTTTTATTAATGTAACGCTATAGCTAGCCCGGAAGTCTGCCACACTTATTCGTCTCACGCACATAGCGTAACAATACTTTTTGCGCAATAACGTGTGACTTTTTCTCTTTTCCACGTCAGAGCCTTAATAATAATATGCTTTGCCTTTCAATTTCTACGTTGTTTTAATTTTGCCAGTACAATACTATCTTCTCTGATTTATAAATTTTGGTAATTTTTATAGGAATTTTATGTTACGTCTTATTCATTTGTTCTATTCATTTTGTTTCCTAGTTTCGAAATATTTAATTTTCATCTATTTGCTTTTATTATTCGTCTACTGCGTATTATGCATTTACCGATATATTTTTAAATGTCTAATTATTTATAAAAAACTTTATCAGCTTAAGCACTTCAGTTTTAACTCTTCAACAGCAGTTCCCACAAGTAATGTAACTTTTTAGTATAATAATGATTTCCATTATAATCTGTCATTTGAAACGACGATATTTGAATTTGTCTCTTGATATTGCATTTTACTTTCCACATAATAACGGATCGTTTACCCTAACACAAAGCTTTTGTTTGCTGTAAAACTTACACGATGTGTGACATTACGAGATATTATAAAGTGCTTTATACGTGTTTTTAGCTATTGTTATACACCGCTTTGTTTAAAAAAGCTGTAACTTCTAACGAATATTTCTAGAGAAAAGCGAAAAAAAAAGAATTATTAACTGTAACAAAAAAGTTAGCCTAGAATTAAATTACTTTTTAACAAAACACAGGATACCCGAACTCCCGATATTGATGTGAACTTTCAACACACTAATAATTTTGAATCGATGTACGATCACATTTAAAATCTTCCGCTTCCAGGAAGAAAAAAAATCATCGCGATACCACTAAATGAGAATATCACCCTGTCCGAAATTCTATGGCTTATCGAAAATTCATAAATCTGACATTTCAGTAACACTCAGAGCAATAACTCAAACAATTTATTGATAAAAATATCATTGCATGTAAGTTCGTGGACCATCATATTGAAGTCCTCAGAGAACATACGTCGGTTTCAATGCGACATCTTTGTTCAAACAAATGCCAGTCGACGAAGGAGAGGAGAAGAGAAATACGACATACCGAAAAATATAATAATACTCACAAAACGACGTTTCGAGAATGCATATTTTACCTACAATAGCTAAAAATACATAAATAGATAGATCGAAGTAGAAGTGATAAGATCACCGCTATTTTAGTATAATTAATATCTTCATGGGGGGCTTAGAAAACTCTAGCTCCGCTACGTGGACGACGCAGTTATTATATGGACACACGGAAAACAAAATTTGTGGAAGTCTCATAACAATAGAACTGTGCACAAGCTAAAACAATATTCACAAAGGAAATAGGAAACGAGAAAAAAAGTTATTGTTTCTAGACATGTTAGAGATAAAGAAACAGGGTGGAAATATGGGACACACGGTATACAGAAAATCTACGCAATTATCAAAACATTAAAAATTGTAGTCAGCTACTTAATATATCATCACATTCTTGTGGAAGTTATCACCTTCATTGAAACCACAGGCCCTTAAACATGTGTTCTTTATAGGTAATCAAGTTTTACAATACAAAGATGTGATTGTGTATTGTGTAGCACCCTTTGTTGTCAAGAAAATATTTTTTTGTAGCAATGATATATCTTTTCGCATATATGAAGATATAAAAAGAAGTTAAATAATATCGTTTAAATTAAGAACAATATTTTTTATCTTGTACGATACATTGAATATAAATGCCAGTATATTGGAGAGCAGGAAAGATTATTAATATCCGATATTATATACATACGACCACACACAACAACGTCTAAAAACAATTTGTTGATCAAGTGGATCGCCCAAAGATGCTGTTCAAACGCTTGTCTCTCGGCTCTCGTATGATGCTCAAGTTTAACATATAAAACTGCAGACTTTAATTATGTGTTACTTAAAATACCTTACCATCAAATGAATTTCAACAACACAAAAAAAATTTCTTATTTTCTCCACTTTTTATTTTTCGTTGAAAAACACATCTATATTGCCCGATATTCAGATGTTAACTAATTCATAAAGCAGTTTACTATATAAAATATGTTTTTATCGTGCATGTTTCATTTTCAAATTTCCCAATTTTTATATTAGTAAATATAATCCTATTTTTTAAATAACTTTGTAAAAAAGGAATGCATCATTGATATTAAACAATTATTTTAACATTTACGATGACTGTATATGTGTAATTCATATTGCGTGTAATTTCTTAATACGTTAAAAATAACTACCGTTATGTGCTGTGATGAAATGATTGCCTAAAACATTTCCAGTTGAAGCGATTGACAAGTGACTTGACGCATTTTCAAAACTATCAAAAGATTTTTTCATTATTAATCAGATAAAATGTTTATATTAAAGAATATCAAGTTGATAAATTTGTTTTTATAGCAGTTCTTCAATTTATTGCAATAAGTTACAAGGAGGGATTGCAAATTATCTTTAATGTATCTTAAAAAAAATATTTCTATAAACAACCGTTTGTTGATATTATTGCACCCAAGGTTTAAAGTATGTTTTATTTCGTTAAAAATTTATTAAATTTAATATTTAATAATATTTGCATTTCTACATATATGTATGGTTAAATCTGAAGTCAGATATGTTATAATGACATTTCTGCAAAAATAATTTATTGCTTCTACAAATTCATGAGAATGTGACCGATGTATTAGGTGATTCTGTCTCTTTATAATAAGTCATTAAAGACTGGTTTGGAACTCTAAACATTTAAAAAAGTATGTAAATATGTACAACATACGGGAATATAAAAAAGAGTAATCAAAGAAAATAGTCACCTGATTTTCGACATGATAATGATAAATTGGATCTTAGAACACTGTATTCATTGGGTATCTAGAATGTTTTGTCTGTATCAGGTAAATTCTCTGAAGCAAATTTGGCAAACACAGATCTAGAAAAATTTTTAGAACGATTTCAGAAGAGGGATGGAAGCGGGTGCAATAACCTCGACTTACGGCCGCATAATATGTGTGTGTATGTAGGATTGTTCTAAATAAATGATGCTCTAGCTAAGTAGAGTCAGTCTGTAACAAACGGTAAGACAAATTAATCAATACCAAAATCAATCAATGCCAACTGGGAGTTCTATATCTGTTAAAACTATCATCATTCACCGTTTGTTGGTGTTTATATTAGAACGAAATATAATATTAATATCAAATAAGAAAATATTATATTCGAGACACATGTTTAAAAGAATACTATTATTGACAATATAAATTTATTTGTTTATTTTTTTAGCGTTTCGGTATTCTTTTCTTAGCTTAGAGAGAGAGAGTAAAACACTTTTTTAAAAATAAGATACAGATGACCATTATCAATTACTTAAGAGCCAATCACAAAGTAGACATACATATAGCAACATCTGCATACAAGTTAAATTAAATAAAATTGTTGCATAATTTTAAGGTAAAGTAACCTTTACTACTTGGTAATTACAGTTATTATAATAATGTTATAGCATTTGACAATGACACTACGAAATGATCTGGAGAAACATGATTTCCATTTATTATTTCTTAATAATAAGTTAGGAAATAAGAGAATCGAAATGCTCTAGCAAGTAAACCAATAACACAGGCCTGCGATGGAAAAAATTATTTAAAGTATCAGTGATTTTTATAGTTTTTTTGTACGCTGATTACGAAAAAATAATAAAAAAAAACTCCATCACGCAGTTTAGTAACAATTTTTACTTGAAATTATAGACAACTAGGCATTTTAGGCAAGTAAGCATTACAGTGTTTAATTTTGATAATTAAAATTAGGCTTAGGATAGCCGTGAGAAATATTAATTTGGTCGCGTGGCAACACTGAGTAACTAACTGCCAAACCTTTATTCGATCTCCAGTAATCCTACAGCAGAAGAAACACAAAACGAAGTTTTGATGGAAGCGAAAACGAAACTATAAGGACTATTAAGCAAGAAGATCATTCAGTTCTACTAATTTTGTGTTGTTTTTATGAAAAATGTTTGGTTACTTATGATTTTAATAAAATGTAAAATAAAATATACATTCCATAATTTTTTGTATTTAGCTTAATATTCCTAAAATAGATCTGTTTTTTTGTGAGAAAACCCTATGTGATAGGTACAGTACTGAAAAACACAAAAAAAGTGACTAAAAGTATTTTTTTGCAGGCCTATGAAATTAGTACCTAAACAGTGAAGAAAAGTAAAAAGGAATAAATTGGTTATCTAAATACAAAAATATATTTTTTTATATTGTATGTATGTATGACAAACGAATGTGCTGCATTTTCCTTTTTCCTGTGTAGGAGCTTTTATAAAAAATGGCATTCGAAATAACTGAACCGATCTAGAAAGCCTTGTTTTTAATGAATGAATCGCTGTAGCATTAGATACAAAGAGATGACATTTGCCGTGTGTAAGGAGGCTTCCGGCAATTGAGAAACTTTAGTCTTTTCCTCTTACTTTTTCTTATTCGCTGATGTGCACGAATGTTGTTATTTTTTGCTTTTCACATTTGTATACAATTTGCTTCGTATAATAGAGTTTATCTAATTTACTTTAGCTCGATTTCTGTGAGTGAGTTAGCAGTTTTTATTGGATAATTGCTTTTTTTTAAACACAATATAAAAGAGAGATATCTATACGACCTCGGCGACAAATTTATCTGAAGACAAAACTCAGGAAAAATTAAGGTTCTTTTCTTCAATTTGAAATAAAAATATAACTTTGTATACAAGAAAACCAAACAGATACTTTGGATAATTTACACATTTGTCGAAAGTAAATCACTCAAACCGTTAATTCAATGAGTTCAATTTATGCATAATATCACTTCCCAATATAAATGATCACTTCTAAGTGATCAGATCCAAAGTAATTGAGTACATCATAATGATTGGGGCGCATGTACCTAAGGACATAACTTCGGAAAAATTCTTAGGCAAAAGCATTTAGAACTGGGAAGATTGTTTAAAGCGAACCTATAATGAAGGCATGTAACTTTTTGTTCCAGTGTACGAGGGTTGTCTCATAAGTACGCCCCTGACCTAGAGATGGCGGTAGTTGTTTGAAAAATATCACTGTATTAGAAAGTACGCAATCTATAAAGCATACGTTTCAAGTTTGAAGACGCCACGTTGTTTAGTATTTGTTTGACAGCCATCAATAATGAACGTTTTCAGTGAATTTATAAAAATGGAGAAAATTTGTCATCATTATGTGATACAATACTTTTATTTGAAAGGCCTCAGCCCAACCGATATAAAAGCTGAACTGGATTCTACTCTGGATGAGACTGCTCCTTCGTGTAAAACAGTGAAATATTGTATGGCAGAGTTTAAACGAGGCCGTACGAGCTGCCAAGGCGAGCATCGCGGTGGTCGACAAAATGAGGTAACAACTCCAGAAATGGTGAAGAAAATCCACAAAGCGGTCCTGGATGATCGTTAACTGAAAGTACGCGAGCTAGCAGATATAGTAGGCATTTCAAAAAGTGCGCATATTATCTGAAAATTTGGACATGAGGAAGCTGTGTGCAAGATGGGTGCCGCGTTTGCTTACACTCGAGAAAAACAGTGTGTGTGAAGATGTTTCAATTGGATGTTTTAGCCATGGATGACACATGGGTCCATCACTTCACACCCGAGACAAAAGAACAATCAAAACAATGGACTCGAAAGCGAGAACCGGTTCCAAAGAAGCCGAAGACGGTTTCATCCGCAGGCAACGTCATGGCATCGGTTTTTTAGGATGCGCGTGGAAAAATGTTCATTGACTACCTCGAAGAAGGAAAAACTATCAACGGTGAGTATTATGCGAACTTATTGCAAGGTGTGAGCAAAGAAATCAAGAAAAAATGGCCGCATTTGGCTAAGAAGAAAGTGTTGTTTCATTAAGACAATGCACCAGCTCACAAATCCGTTATTGCAATGGCCAAAATTAATGAATTAAAATTTGAATTGCTATCTCATGCACCCTATTCGCCAGATTTAACCCCCTCGGATTATTTTGTTCCCAAACTTGAAAAAATGCCTCAGTGGTCAAAAATTTTCCAACGATGAGGAAGTGATGTCGGCAGTTAATGGCTATTTTGAGGAGCAAAACACTTCTTATTATAATAAGGGTATCGAACTTATTGAACATCGCTGGGAAACGTATATAGACCTGAAAGGAGATTATGTTGAAAAATAAATATATTTCTTTCCAAAATTATTGTGTTTTCTTTTTTGGGTCGGGTACTTCTGGGACCACCCTCGTATTGTTTAATATACGTTTGTAGGTAGAAAAGGTTCGTTATGTCATTACCATAACCTACAGGTATGTAGTAAGTAAATTGCATTATCTGGTTAGTATTTCATATATTGGAAAGTTTATGGACAATGCGGAATAGATAGTGTTTAGCTACCAAATCAAAATTTAATATATCGGCATCCGCAAACAACCATCTGCAAACTGCAGTTGTGAGATGGATATGCTACCTAGTGAATATGTACTATTTAAATAATCTCGACCAGTAAATAAATTTATATCGAATTGAGAAGATACATTGTTTATTTATAAATTTATATTATGTACAGAATGTTGAAATATCTACGGTTAATATCAAGAATTGGTTACATTCATTTGATCTAGCTTCATGTAATTATGATGTGGCACACGTACATCTTAATTTCCCTTGATGTCGATATTGTTGTCCATACTATTTCTGATATTCCTTTCTTGACTAAAATCTTGAATTTGTCCCGTGCAAGCACGAGTCGGAACTGTCAAGAAATAGCAGTTCAGTGGAGTGTAAAGGAAGCTTCAATAAAACCTTGAATATATAGTATTTAAGTCGATTATAAAGTACGTAGTCGTAACTAGCCTATAGCAACATTAACAAATAAAAGGCTAACGAGATGCGTAGTATTAAAATTCCAAGATTGGACAAAATTTTTCAGAAAAGAACTACGAATAAAAGTGTAATTAGATGGGTAAGATCCAAAAGGCGACAATAATAAGATCACATAAATATGACACGAACAGATTCACAAAATATGCCAAACGTTATAAATCACAAAGGAGGAAAAAAAATCACTTTTAAAAATGTAACGGAGAGGTCGATGTTGGAATCACAAGTGAAGAAAGTACAGAAAGTTAAAAAGATAGAAAATGAAGAGGTTTTCTTAATTAAATTTATTACTCTGCATTTTTACTAATGCACGTTAGAGAAATATAACGGTTGTATCAGTAACAAAGTATCGAAAGTGACTGAGTGTTTCTCATTTGCGCAAAAAAATTCTAATACACAAGAATGAGATGGCGAAATAGGAAGGCGAAAATGGTAAATCGTGCGAAAGATCTTTTGTCAAAATTACCTTAGCGAAATAAAAATAAAAAGGAAAGAGAGAGTAATATGTTTACTTGAATGTGTGTGTTTGAGAGAGTTCGTGTAATACGAGCTACCTAGGTATTATACGCAAAAGTTATATTTACACACACGTACAAAGAGAATATATGTTTGTGTGAGAGTGTAATATCGTGAAAATTAATGGAAGAACGTGCATAATAAAGTTCCTCTACCCCCGTGATCTCGCTTCGTTCTTCCTCAACATCAATTTTCATAAATTCCGCAAACACGTCCGTTGTTTTTGCGGGGCATATTCGGCATTCGTTTGTCGACATCGAGACGTTAAAGAGACGCGTAGTTTCTGGGCTTCAACACTTCTACGTGTGTGTATGTGTGTATATTGTTTCACGTCGATGATGATGTACTTTGTCGGATACGCTTACTCTTCTAACTGTAGCCTTCCTCGTCTGCTCTTTAGCACCCTTTCTTGTTTTACCCTCATTATTGATCACTTGCATCGGATATTAATTATTCGGGTGATAACACTGCTTGTGTAACGGATACATTTTAATATACGCGAGAGCGTTGTGTACCCGAGGGGTTTTTTTAAATCGAGCTACAAAAATTTTAATGATCTATACTCTTGGATTAAGCAATCTTTCTGATAATATTAATAAAGCGTTTCAATAACTATTGGGTGTATCAAAATAATTGACCGACAATTTCATGTTTTGGAGAATTTTAGTTTCTTCTATCGCGTTATTTGTTATTTTTCACTGTCGAACTACTATTTTACAATAGACGTATCAAGATTCTTTTAATTACTACATACTGGTTGTATCATTTATATTTCAATAATTATAAATTTTAAAATAATTCTTAACCTCATTAATTATTTGTTCTAAACTCTGTATAAGTACTAACTGTTGTTTTATATACAGCAATTTAATAATAAATTGCTGTGAAAATTAGGCATCAAAATAAGGTATTTTCTTCAGATTGAAATACTATCACAAACACCTAACTAACTAACTAAAAATCATGTATGTACATTATGTACATACATGATTTTTAGTTAGATGATTGTGATAGTATTTGAATCTGAATAAGATACCTTATTTTGATGCCTAATTTTCACAACGGAATACAGAACACGGAAAATTGGCTTATTCATTGTGATGGTGCTTTAATCGCTTAAAGGTTTCCTAAAGCAAATTAATTGTGGTGTAATTAGTCAACACAAATACTGAATTGAATGTTTCGTATTTACAAAAAGAAATCAACAAATCAGCCTACAGTGTTACGGATTTGTTTCACCTTTTGCTCATATTTTTGTACATCACTGTATATAGTAGTGCTAACTTTTTTAGTGGATCTTAAAATTAGATAACTTTCATATCCTTCGGAGATTTTACGTGCGTTTCTTGTTTTATAAATTACATCTAACTGGATTCATTTCATTACAGCCATGTATTAATACATTTTTTTATTCTGTAAGATTATTCTAATGTAATCTATTATTTTAATTTTTGTCTATCATTTTGAAGTTCCTTTGTTTGGTGATCAGCTGATCGGTATTAACTCCATTTAACTCAGAGTTGCGTTAAACTATGCGATAATTTTATCTTACAATTACCTTATTGTTTTTCTTTAATTAATATTGTTAAGGATCATTTTTTAAAATGATTTTGTTATAATTATTCCCTCGTGATCATACTAACGCCATCGAAGTTCTCCGTCCTATCCTAGCGATCTATGAAGGACTGTGCTGTCTGTCAGTTACAGTATTTAATTAATTTTCAATCTTTCAACTGTTTAATCACTAATTTCCCATTTATTTTCATACATTTTACGATTTTCTCTTCCTTTTCGTCTGAAGTCATACGGTAGAGTTTATGTAAGATAGGAAAAGAGTGCTTTCTTCTTCTTGTGATTAGCTTGATAAAAGCAATAAAGTAACATCGTCTGGCAATTTAAATCATTTATGGGTGAAAATAATTGGCCGTACCCTAGAAGAAATGTATTGTCTACAACCTCAGTTGGATTTAGAATTTATGGTAAGATTATTTGGGAAATAGTTTAATGTATTAATACAAAGGTGAATTTATTCCTCTATTTTGGATTTAACGCTAATTCAACATCTGTACAAGAATTATATTTTCTGTGACTCTCAACATGAACTGGAGGTGTGAATTGTGAATCATGTATCGTTTGACTAATTGATTTTCTATACGAGCCTAGGAAAGGTGGTGTAACTTAGTGGTTGAAATTTGCAATCTTAGCGTGAGCGGGCTGAAATCAAATCAGTTGTACCACAACCTAGAACATTATCTTTAGTTAAGATAGGAGCAGATTGTTTTATCTCTGCGACCCAGTCAAAGAACTGCCAAATAGAGCCCATACAGTAATTTTACACAGGCAATAATTGTAAACTTAATCATTTAATGTTATACAGTTTTTCTTAATACTTTCATGTAGATACAGTCAATCATTTAAAACTTAATCAGTTACTATTAAACAGTTTTCTTAAAAGTTCAATATAGACACAGTCAATCATTTTAATATGAACGCTTTACCATTATATGGTGATTGTTTTTTCGGTATTAAATTCGATGGTATACAGTACGTAAATTTTAGAGTGCTTATTTTGTTGTTCACTTTCGACTCTCTTCACACATATTCAGGGGAATGTTAGTTTAATTTTGTTTAATATATATAAAACAAATATAAGCTAACAATCCCCTGAATACGTACTTAGTTCACATGTCACATATTGTTAGTTTTACACACACACACACACACACACACACACACATATATATAAATATATATATAAATAATGTATATTATATATTTACATATTTCTTGTTTCCACTATAAAGTTTACATATTAACTGTGTTATTGATTCTATATTTCAACTTATAGCTGTTGTCGATTGGTTTTTTAGCGAATCAGGGTCGTTATTATCATTGTGGGATTTTTTAAAATTATTATTAACTTTGTTCCCCTTAATTTGTGAAGACCACGAATCTTTCTATGATCCACGTGCTTCGGTATTAGGACGCAGCTTCTAAGAACGACAATACTGTCGCGTCCTTTTAAGAACTTTTGACACAGAGAACCCTCCCTAAGTCTCCGAGATACTGGCTAGGTCCAGCCTTAGAAGTAGCTAAGGATATTTCGCAGGTAGAAAATACAGGCTTTTGTTATTATTATTAACAATAGTTCATAGGGGCATAACAAGAGAGTATATATTGTTAATGATATCCATCGTCATGTAGAAAGAAGATCAAAAAGATCTTATGCCAATTACCAGCACAAACAGGCAATAAAACCGAGAGCCAATTAAGTATATTTCATTATTTATAGAAATGTCTGCCGTTAAAGATTTCTTAAAAAAGACATGATGCTCAACGTTTTTGATGTACTGTAATTGTATTTCCATGATGCTGAAGTTAGAATAACTTAGAATACCGTACAGAAATTAATTTAATAATCACCTAATGGTAATGCATTTTAAATTTAACCCCTTTTACTGATTAATCCTGAAAACTCTCATAATCTTATCGAAACTGAGCTGAATCTAGTTAAAATTGCCCGCGTGGCAATATTACAATGGATAATTACAGGTTCTATATTTGTTTATGTAACAATTACCACAGAAAGATATTCCCTTACTTTTCAAGAATTCATTGTATAATTACCTAATAATGATCAGCAGATTTATAATAACATTATTTATTGATCGAATGAGAAATAATGTTTATAAAAATTTACTTGATGTTCTTTACAATTTGTCATTTAGCACAAGACTTGAACTACAGAAGAAAAATTTCATGTTTCTGAGAACATAAAATGAAAATTAAATTTAGATTTGAAAAAGAATGGTGAATATTTCCAACACTTATTATTATAAAGAATGTTTCAAATTGTGCAGTTTTTTTAGAATAAATAATATAGATGGCACATTGAATTTTTCTGGGCATGTGGGCATTTAAAAAGTGTGACGTATGATATTTATAAAAATGGCTTCGTACATGGTACAACAACGCATTGAAATTGTTGAATTATTTTATGAAAATCAGCGTTCTGTTTTTTAGAAAACTAGGTGAATTTTATGGCTTACATAATCGTCCATCTGAAACCACTATTGGTTGAATTATTAAAAAATTTCAAGAGGCCGGTTCCGTGGGAGATCAAAAAAGTGAAAGATATAGTCGTAGTGGTCGTTCACAAGAAAATATTCTGGTTCTTATGTGTTCAAAACCTTTTAAGAAAATACACATTTATAGTTTACGAGAATTGTCACTAATTTTATTTTTAATTAGTTGCATGATAATTGCTTCACTATGCAGTGGCTTCTTTAACCATGCTTAACCATGAACCAAAATTACTTTCAACTTAATAATTCTCTGTATAATAACAAGGAAAATTTAATTATGAGGAACCATTTAAGTCCATTATTAGCAGCAACTTTATGAACAATTTAGAAACTATTTTTAAATAACCCGTTAAGCAAAAATGTATCTTTCGGCATGGGTTTGATGATACTGTAGTATGTTTTACAGAAGCAATTAAACTGTCAAATATTTTTTGAATTATATTAATTAAAATTCATCTTAACAAAGGATTTACATTAAAAATAGGAACAAATGGAAATTTAAATATCTAGCCTTAACTATTAAAAAGGTGAATAAGAAATTTGAATTTTCAATTTACTTCATAGAATTACATACAGATACAACTATACACTAAAATTTAACACATTCAATACGACATAAGTTAGTAGCATATAATAAAGGCTGATTCAAATTGCGCGGTTTTTTTTAAGAATAAATAAAATATAGATGGCACACTGAATTAGTCTGGGTATGTGGGCATTTAAAAAGTGTGATGTATGACATTTATAAAAATGGTTTCTTACAAGGTACAACAACGCATTTAAATTGTTGAATTATTTTATGAAAATCAGAAAAAAGTTTATGGTTTACATAATCATCCATCTGAAAGCACTATTGGTTGAATTATTAAAAAAATTCAAGAGACCGGTTCCGTGGGAGATGAAAAAAGTGAAAGATATAGTCGTAGTGGTCGTTCACAAGAAAATATTGGTTTGGTTCGTGAAAATGTTGAAAATCCTGAAATATCCATTAGACGACGTCCACAACAACTTCGACTTAGTGGATCAACAACATGGCGTATTTTACACAAGGATTTAGCTATGAAGGTATATAAGGTTCAAATAACACAGGAATTGATGCCATTAGATCATTTAAAACGTCGTTCATTTGTCAATGTTAATAAACAAAATTGCAGTATTTGCCGGGTGAGGAAAATCCACGAATTGTTCATGAGAAACCAATGCATCCTAAACGAGTTACTGTTTGGTGTGCATTATGGTCAGGTGGTGTAATTGGACCTTACTCTTTGAAAATGCTGCTGGTGAAGCTGTAACTGTTAATAAAATGATTGATATCGTCGGATGAACCGCTTTTTTGTGGCCTGAATTAATGAATATTGATCTAGAGGATATGTGGTTTCAACAGGATGGCGCTACACCTCACTTTGCACATGAATCAATTGATTTATTGAGAGAGAAATTTCCTGGACGTGTAACCTCAAGAAACGGTGATATTAATTGGCAACCAAGACCATGTGATTTGACACCGTTAGACTATTTTCGTTGGGGTTATGTGAAAAGTCAGGTTTATAAAAACAATCCACAATCAATTCCTGCTTTGAAAAATGAAATTATTCGTGTCATTGGTGAGATAGAGCCTCAATTATGTCAAAATGTCATTGAAAATTTTAACAAAAGAGTGGACGTCTGTGGAGCTGCAAGAGGAGGCCATTTGGCAGATATTATTTTTCGCCTCTAAATATCATAACTGATACTTCAATTACCAATAAAAAGTTTTTGAAAGTGAATGCAAATTATGTGTTTTATTTATTCTTTAAAAAAACGCGAAATTTGAAACTATGATAGTCTTTGTTCTTGAAATAAAATATAGTTTTTAATAAATATTGTTTCTTTTTTATATTATGAAACATCTGTGTTTGCCATGAAAGTTATGTGCGATTATTTTGTTATTAAATAATAATTTCAATCGCCACTGGTAATGATTGCAATCCTACTAACTTAAACTAAAATAAGACCGAAGGTTCACTTCAATCATTTTGATACGTTGTATGGAATCATGGTACTGATTTTAATTATTTTATACGTGATTCTGTTCTCAATAGGATTAATAGAGTAAAGGATATCGGGGTTTCATTTGATTTCCGTTTAGTTGTTACACCAATATTTTCATTTCGAAACAATGTTACAGCTTGGTTACTAATGCTATCTTCAATTTCTTAGCGGGTAACATACGTAGCCTATGAAATGGAAACATGAGCAGTTCTGTTTCAAAACAAAAACATAATAGGCGCCTATATATAATCGAAATCGAATCATCGAAATAACAGAAGCCATATATGCTTGATTTAATTATCGCTAAAGAATCCTAGAAAACAGGCGTTTATCTAAAGCGCAATATTAATAATAATTTTTCCCCTCCAAAAACAAAAACCATGGCATTATAATTATGAAAATGAAACTAGCTTTTTACGGCAAATTCCAAATGTTCATATGTACAATATAAACTATGCTGAAACGCAAAGTTCTTCTTTCTATACAGTCGAAAGCAAGAACAGAAATTGGAAAGAAAAAGTGAAAAAAAAGATCTTTTATCACAATTCAAGATAATGTGATTGACAAGTTTAGTCGATATTCTCACAACGTTAGATATCTTCTTGATATAAACTCTTCGGTTGTTTAAAACAATATACTTGAATTTATTTGTATAAAAATAATTTTTGGAGTTGTTTCAATGTTTGATAGTTCTGGTTGTACATCGTCTTCAATG
Source organism: Dermolepida albohirtum (assembly GCA_031893035.1). Taxonomy (NCBI): domain Eukaryota; kingdom Metazoa; phylum Arthropoda; class Insecta; order Coleoptera; family Scarabaeidae; genus Dermolepida; species Dermolepida albohirtum. The sequence continues at coordinate 204,007 of JAVIWB010003857.1, read as the reverse complement.
GTCATAGCGTTACGATTAAATTGCATAATCCAGCAATACATTATGACTTTCGCAAGAGCATTGTCTCGTACAGTTTGTCGTGTTAATAAAAAAATTTCAGATGCACTTAATTCTTAAGAAAACAAATATTGGTTAAATTACGAACTGCAATTTTACATTTTTTAAAAATTTCCAATTAGACATACTGCTGAAAGTTTTAAAGTAATATCAGAAAAAACTAGTCTCGCTTCTCGCTAAATCATTATCCCAGATTGAGAATTTAACAATATCTTTCTGTATTTAAATTTAGACTGTTTTGCAGACGAATTCTTCAACTTCCTAGGAACCGTATCTTGATTATTTGAAATGAATAAGAACATTCATACAGCACTGTTCGATGCATAGGTTTTAAACTAGATTTGTTAAACTACCTTTAAATCTTAAATTCTGTCAGACAAGTACGCCGGCTTTTTCATGTTTAAGAAGCCCATTTTAGAAAGCTTGTGCGAAATATGATGAAATTCTCTTATTCAAAAAATCTAAGGCGTGGATTTAAAATTTATTGTATTCGAAGCATAGAATTAATATCAGTGAATGGATCGTACGATTCACAACAAGCAAATGTATAAAGGGCACTATGAAAGCTTTGCAATATGACGCAACAATGAATCGTAGGAAGCTGCTTGTTGCTGCATGTTGGGACCTATTCATAGTAGCCGCCGCGCCATGTCGATGGGCTCAGTTATTCTTTAGCAGTGATAGTGTAAAGGGCTTGCGATGCCATCGTGGTCACGAAATGAGATAAGGGCAGTTTTGCGTTATAATTTCGTGCGTGGTTTAAACATAAGTACTTCGAGGAAATGATTCTTGCACCAGATGATGTTTGTCCACATCGCACAACGATATTTAAGTGGTATAGAGAATTCCAAAGGGGAATTTTAATTGAGGAGGATGCTGAGAGGCCGGGAGATACTTCAGGTCTAAATGCACCAGCAATTCGTTCGATTCTGCATGATCATTTGCACGTGAAGAAACTTTGTTCTCTATGGGTGCCGCGTCGACTGACTGAAGAGCAGATGACACGAAGTGTGACTTGGTGCCGGGAGATGCTAAAAAAGTTTAATAAGAGACAATCTCGGTATGTAAACAACATCGTGACAGGTGACGAGACTTGGCTGTACTATTACGATGTGCCGACCAAAGCTCAAAACAAAGTTCAGGCCTTTGATGATGAGGACAAATCCGTAATTGTCAGAAAATCCCGATTTGTAAAGAAGAAAATGATAGCTGTATTTTTCAAATTGAGTGGAATTGTGGAACGCGGCGTTTTAGACACACAGAAGGCAGTCACAGCTAAGTGGTATACTGAATAGTGCCTGCCTAAAATCATTGGATCTATGAAGAACCTACGGCCAAAGTCAAGAATGGACACCTGGTTCCTCCGTCACGATAATGCTCCAGCTGACCGCGTCAAAGCCTGCACCGAATATTTGACCACGATATGATTGAAACTTCTCGAGCACCCTCCCTACAGTCCAGATCTTGCTCCCTGCGACTTTGCACTGTTCCCACATGTGAAAATGAAGCTAAAAGGAAGGTGTTTTTCCAGTGATGAGGACCTTCTGCGGGCTTGGGGCAACGATTGTACTTTACTCCCTAGTGTAACTTGGCAGAACTGGTTTAAAGATTGGTTTCGGAGGATGGAGAGGTGTATTGAGTGTAGAGGAAATTACTTTAAAAAATTAAATAAATGAATCTGTATTGCAAAACTTTCCTAGTACCCTTTGTAATAATACGAGTATAAGGGAGTTACGCTATATTTGTAGACGATGTTTATAAGGAAAAATTTTAAATTTATATATAGATAACAAAACAATCTTAAAATTATGTGTTGTTGAATTTGATTAGAGTTGTATAATACTATTTTTTGTCCCGATCTGTAGGAGGCCTAAATGAGGTACTACATCGCTCTTTAAACATATTTTTTTGATTCAACGCTAGTAAAATTATCTGCAGATGCATCTCAGTTAATGTTAACAACTATTATATAAAAGTATGTTTTAAGGCAATTGTAATCAATTTCTTATGAACTTTAATAATAATAAATTATTAACTTAAAAAATTATTTTAGTGAAATATGTTAAAATCTTGAGGTGCTGCTAATATTTATAGAAACTCTGCTGCTAAGATAAATTATTAATTTTAGTATATTTTATTTTAAATAAATTTTGCCTCTTCTACTGAGGTAATCTACTTACAGATAAAGAATATGCCACATTAATAGTATGTAATACGATTTTGACTCATCAAAATGAATAATCGAGATTAAGCCAACCACAATTTCCTTTAATGTATATCATTTCGAATAATCACCACACAAAGAATTTGATAGAAACAGAAATCAATGAACCACAATAATGATTAATAGATATATTTACAAAAGTGTACTAAATTTTAAGTATAAGAGGAATACGTTTTTTAATTATAATGTATGTCTGTTCAAAATTGTATTCATAAATTAATTAATATCACATTTATTAATGGTTTGAAAACAAAGATGCACAGTTTTGGTCGGAGAAATCTATTTCTAAATGTCGCAAAAACTTATTGAAACTGATAAAATTCGTATATTAATAAAATTATGCTATCGTATAAGAGAAATCTGAGTACAAATGGGACTAAATAAAACCATTTTGTTGAAAGTCAAGAAAAGATGAGAGAATGATGAAAGTATTGATAGAAAACGAAAATATAATGTCGCTTTTCTATTCTGGGAGAAACTGCTACAGAGATTATTTTCCAGATTTGTGGAGTACTGCAAGCAGGAGGATACTAGGAACGAAGAGGAAAGGTAAGGACACGTTTATTAACCAAAAAAACTATTAGGGGTGGGGGGAGGCGAGCCAAACTTTTATTTGGGTTAAATCATATAAACATTTCAGACAAGTAATAGATTTGTGGTATACAGATAATTCACTATCTATCTATCAGCAAAAGAGATTTTCTACAAATATTTTGGAGACGAATAAATAACTATGATATTGGACGTATTATAGTATCACTGGGAGATTTCATTCGCAAAATTATGTTAATAGTTTAGAAATTATGTTATCATTAGTCAAGCAAGCATGTCTCGAAATATTTTGGGTGAAAAGTATGTCACGCTTGAGATTTGAAAATCTGAAACAAACGAGGAAACACAAAATTATTGGGAAGCTTTTCCGCATAAACAGAATTGTTCTAGAAGCTTGGAAGTTTTCACGCCTAGTACACAAAGGTCAGTAATTAATGATAATAGCCATACAATATTACATTTTTATTTAAATATTTCGTATTATTCAAATTAATCTGTAGAAATTTAGTAGTTATTAAATAAGATCAACGCATAGTTTTTTACTTTACTCCCTGCATATCTTCATCCCATTATTTTAAGTTTTATTTATAATTCGGTGAGATAACAAACAATAAGAAAAAAATATATTTCCATATCACCTACCATTTAATTTTAGGTTAGGCTTAAGTTCATCTTACGAAAGTAAAACTTCAATTCGCAAATGAACTATTTTCTTTTAAACGGAAAAGGGTGTTTAATTAAGAATATTTCATTTGCAGGCATCATTAATTTTATTCTTGAAAGTGATCAGAAACCAAATTTCTTTAATAAATTGCCCTCTAGTTGACAGAGTGGATACATAACTTCTAAAAAGTAATTTTCGAAAATAAATAAAATATGGAGATTGTAAACTTCCTATTATCCAAAAATTGCCATTCTTCAATAGCAAAACTCTGACCTCAATCGTCTAGACTATTTATGAAGTTATTTCGAAAGAACGAGATGTATGTAAATATTACTTCTTGAATAAAATAAGTATGTCATTTTGTGGAAAATTAATCAAATTCATTTCAAAGAATTAACTTGTTTTAAACCGCCAAAATAATTTTTGTTTACTTATTTATTTAAATGATTCCTGAATATTTTTTAACTAATCAATAATATTTACAACATTTATTAAAGTTAATATCAAATTTTAAAAAAAATCATGTTTATTACTATCTTCTTCTGGGCTTCCGGACTGGAACCGCGTCACTGGTATAACTGCCGACGTTTCGTACCCACTCGTATGGGACATCTTCATAGCTCAACTACTGCTACTGTTTGTTGCACTAAAACTGGAGTTTCAGTGTAGTTTCAGTGCAATAAACAGTAGCAGTAGTTGAGTACGAAACGTCGGCAGTTACACCAGTAACGTGGTTCCAGCCCGGAAGTCCAAAAGAAGATAGTAGGACCACGCCCGCGAAAGTCTACGTACCAGATGTTTATTACTATACCGCGAGAAGAGGTCTATATAATTTGCAATGAAAATAATGATATATAATAATGATTTTTAAACGACAAGCAGTGTCATCTTGTTCAGGAATTCTAACACGATGGTGTTTGAATTGAAAGATTTTTAATTTTGGTAGTGGTTTGAATGGATAAAAATGATTTAAAACTTGAACACGCTATAAAAATATTTAATTAAAAAAAGAAATAGATCGAAAATAATCCATAAACAAATGATTGTTGTTGCGATCGGAAATCCACAACATGATAGAACTTTTGAGGTAAGAAGACTGGAAAAAATTGAAGGCTTGGAGATCGTAGAATTAAAATTTCCGTTACTGCAAGGACAGTTTAGATATAAGAGACAAGAGCTTTGCCAACACTACATGAAGATTAAGGGATGATCAAAATATTAGCGAGATATATTCCCAGGCTTTGCACACCAGAACGGAAACTGTTAAGGGATAAGTTTGCCAAGAAAATTTTGATGCATAAAAATAAAACTGTTTTAACGTATCGAAGAAAACCTTTTTTTAACGCACCGAAATTTCATATCACTGGTATCCTTCAACGAAACAGGTCTATTATATTTTGGATCATCTTCAGTTGATTCCTGAACCCAACAAAAATGTTTCGACTACAATTTTTTTGATAATGCACTAATCTCCACTAACAAAAATTAAAAATGTCGTTTTTCAAATGAGATATTAATGGCAACAATTTGCTAAAACTGTAAGAAGATTCTGTTGAAGAAGAAGAGTACTACAATTACCAATGATATTTATAAAAGCGAGCTAGCGAAAGCAGTTTTAAATTTTGCTAAAAGGGTATCTGTTTAGACATCCGCCTTATAACCTGAATCCAGAAAGCAACGACTGCTATCTCTTTCCTAAATTGAATAAACAAATAAAAGTAATAAGTTTTTCTTCTGGTGAGGACTTGAAAACTGCTATTAATAATTATTTTGAGGGGATACCGAAAGAATTTTTTGAAAGGATTCGTTATTACAGGAAGGTTGAAGTGTATACATAGATGTTGATGTTGATGGAGTATCTGTAGAAAAATAAAAATTTCCATTATTTTCTTATCTTCATACAAAATATATCCTTATTCATTATACTCTACCATGTATTCCAGATAACATTTTGAGCATGGGGTTCTCGATTGTTATAAGACAATAATTTTGATTAATTGAATTATTGCAAAGGACTAGTGATATTATAAGATATTTTGCAATTTCTAAATTTCCATGCATTGGATCTACTTGAGGTACTTATTTATATAAACTTCAAATATTGACTAGATTTTTTGCATTTTCCATTTTTTAGTTCCCACCTATAAATTAAATATTCCTTATGGAACACCAAGTAAGTTTTAAAATTTGTTAACTTATTTTTTTCTTCTCTTTACAATGGTATAGCACATGTATTATCTATCAAAGAGATGTATGTATAAAACTTTCTCACAATAAGTAATTTGTGAAAATTTGTGAAAATACAACTAAATTTAAGGTCACTCGAAAATTATATCAATCATATTATGATAGTAATTATTCTTCCCATAACATTGTTGTGACAACCATAGCTTTATTTAAGAATATTGAAAAATTTGGTATGTTGAGTTGTTGCAGTCTTTGTCCTAAAAACAGTATAAGAGCTGTACTTGAGGTTGAAGGAAGGTGGACTGCTCATACGTACAGAAATTTTGAAATTAATTTATAAAAATATGGTTCGTTTTCCAAACATACAAGAAATCCGAAACTAGTAAAAGCAGATGTAGAATGAAACGTTTTACAATGTGTTAACAAAAATCCTTCAACATCTACTAGAAAAAAATTAATATAGCACTGGTATTTCGAAAACTATAGCACAAAAAGTTGTAAAGTAAATTTAACAGGGATTTAGAGATGGAGATTATGGGAGAAAAACAATTCTGCCAATGGTATACTAATCAATGTGAGAATAATGATAGTTTCCCTCCCAGGATTTTATAGCCTGACGAAAGTAGATTTGCAAATAATTGCCTCTTCAGGTGATACAATATTCACTTTTGGGAAACTGAAAATACTCATGAGTCATAAGTCGCCATGAAGTGAGATTTGGTTTTAACGCCTAGGCGCTAATTTTATAGGCTCATATTTTATAACGAAACATATATATTGGGTGATATTTAAATTTATTACAGATTAATTCAGAATATAGATTTTGCTGATTTATCGTTGACTGAGAATATTAATATCTGCTTCCAATAAGATGGTGCCCCACCTCATAGTTCAAACTTAATCAGCAAATATCTAAATAATCGGTTTGCAAATTCATGAATTGCCAAATAACAACACATAGTTACCTACATCTCCTGGTTTAGCACTCTTAGATTTTTTTGTTTGGAGCTACACAAAAGATCGTGTGTACGTGCAAACATTCGATAATAAATTTCATGCAACAATTGGTTGCATTCATAGTCACATACTACGCAGTGCGACTACCCAGAGCACAATTATGTTTAGAACGAAATTGATAGTTGTCTAAAGTCTTTTATAGCTGTTTTTTGATGTTTCGCTGATTTCTTATTGTTAAAGTTTTTATAAAATATTTTTTCTTTAAATAGATACATGCACTATGTCATTGTAAAGAGTAGAATAAAGAACGTTTAAAACTTTCAAGCCTACTTTGTTTCGTAAGAAAAATTTAATGTAAGGGTTGAAACGAAAAAATGGAAAGTGCAAAACAAATCTTATTCGATATCTAATTTGTGTATAAAAAAATATTTTATAATTGAGAAAGTGCAAATAAAAACTGTGTTTACTATGATAAAAAAGTTTTTCATTTTATATTCTTCTTTTTGTTGCTATAACTTCTGAAACACATGGAAAAATGAAAATATCTTACATAATCACTAGTCTAAAATCAAATCAAATCATCTAAGTTAACCAAAGCAGCTATATCGTTTATAATAAACGAGATCTTCATGCTAGAAATGTTATCTGGGAGATGTAATAAATGTAATTACTGAAAATAAACATATGTTGAAATATATTTTTGAGTCATTGTACCTAGAAGAGAACTATAAATCTGCTGTCAGGAATTATTTTTTTATTCAAAAATGTGCCTAATAGTTTACTTAATGAATGTACACCTACTGATATGTATTATTTTTTTATTATTTGTATTTAGAAAAAGGAACGGTATAATACAGAATATTTAATATAGTATGTGTAATACACTTGCACTTTCTTTAATGTAAAACTTAATCTGTAAAATGTAATATTAGATGCTAAATTAAAAAGCACACATATAAATTTACTATCAGTTGATTCTATACTATCTTAAATAGCATTCTAGATACCTTGCGATAGTAATAATATTAAATATAACTTTGCTTAACGTACATATACATTAATTTTCGAGATAGTTTTTTCATAACGTGAAATTAGATTAAATGAAAAATTAAGTGAAAGTAATTTTTTTCATTTCAACATTACACAAAAATCTATGCATTTTAAATATAAATAATTATTTTATAATATATAATATATATACTACTAAGAAGAAAAATAACTTTAAACATTTAATTTTCTAAATTAGTTTTAAAGGTTTAATAATAGGAGATACATTCATAAATATATTTATATATTATTTTTGCAAATGATTCATAATAAAACCAATTTATCACATACAAATTCTAAGAATTAGCTATTTTAAAAATAAAAATATATTTACGCGATTCAGAAAACGTAATTATATGAATATATATGCATGCTCGCTCTTGTTCCATTTTCTTCAATGTTATAATTATAATTTTTATCATAATAAGAAATAACCTCATAAACAAAATAGGTTCGCGAAAGATAACCTTTACTTGCAACGCAACGTTAATAATAAAATCGATTCTTATTCGTCCGAAATGCGAAAGTAATTTAAGTCTCTATAAGTCCTAAAACTAAAATAAATTTGTACAACTTTTAAGTTTGTCTGTTTTTGTCAACGTTATCCTACCTTGTGTTTTAAACATCAAAAAGTATCTACTTCAATAGCACCTTTAAAATATAAAAATACACTCACAAAACAACACTACAACCAAATAAAACCAGTTTACTTTGTATTGTGTTTGTCCTGTCAGTCGAGCTAAACGAGCAACGTTATAAGAATGTGACGTCACAACAGAGTGTTTCGTAAGTTTGAAAGTTTATTAACAGATGGTGGGCACAGTCTAAGTGTATTATGTCGTTCTACACGTTTGACCATGAATGATGACGTTATTAGTCGTTTTCGTTATTTTAATTAAATTATATCCTTGTGCATGATGTAAATGTATGTATATAAGAGGCTGTCGTGGATTTCCCGGTTTTAGCGGAAGTGTAATTACCAAATTCTTATTAATAATTACGTATTTATATATGTTAGAAGTAAATCTATCAATTACGAAGTATCATAGAATGGTATTTCAGAACAACATATAACATTGTAAATTTGGTAAAATTAGTGAAAAATTAATGTCATAGGTATGGGATAAGGTAGTACAATTTCTCTAGAATAAATACAGAAGATAATTAATTGCTAATAATATGTTTTTAACGTTATCACCAAATTCATTTAATTGTTATAAAATTAAATGCGATGATTAAGATAAAGGGCTCAAGGATACCATGTAAAGATTTTTATATTGTATCATGACTAGCACTCATAAGATAAGAAATTATTAATAAAGTTAAGCGATCGTTAAGAGAAAATGGTATGTGTTGGAATATCTTGGTTCATTTTGTTTCTATAAATCTTTAAAAAATATGCTTTCTTAGGTTATTATTGGATTATAACTAAGGTTGAAGATTCTTCCGGGTAACAAGCGACAGAAATAGAAGTGGGTCGACTGCGCGTAGGCATTCCCGATAGCTTGCATCGTATCAGTGACACGAGAATGCTTTGCAAAGGTTGATTGTTAACTACGACTGGTGTAAATAACTTTCTAAATCGCAAAAGGATACCTAACTACATTATTTATTTCATTTATAATCGCACATATATGGCCTCTCCGGCGAACTCGGTTCAACATAATAAAGAGGGGAATTAGAAAAGATCTAGCTAGTCAAGGTACAAACAACTAATTATGCCTTACCTTGTAACGTTCGATAGTCGCATTTCTATACTTCTGGTCAAATTTAACTTCAATTCGTTACTTACGTTGTAATTTATAAAGTGTTTCATAAGACAAAATGAGTTTATAAATGAATGGTGCACGGGGATGGGGCTTCGTCGTATTTTAAAGTAAAAGATTAGTCAAGTGGGGTCATGAAATCATTGAAACAAATTACGTATAGTTATTGATCAAAAACGTTTAGGTTTGCATAACAAAGAAGTGCTTCTTCTTAATGACATTGCGTGAGTTCACAAGGCAGTCAAAGTCCAAACAATTCTTAACTTTTTTTGAACTGTAATAATCAATTGAAAGAGATTGATGGATATTTCACCATACTAAAAGAAATCATTTCTTTTCTGAAGGAGTAAAGGCGTTACAGGACAGATGATGCAAGTCCACTGAAGTTAAGGAGTATTACGTCAAGTTAAAAAATATACACACAGAAGGGGGGGTGGGTGCTGCAACTCCGATCACGTGATGATGACACTTAGTTGGCGGAATACGTATACAGAATACGAAAATTAATGTGGAAAGGGGTTATATATCAACTTTCAGTGATCATGGTATGTAAGATGTCTAATAAAGTATTTAATTTCGTCCGATTTGATCTTAAATATGTATAAAATTATCAAAAAAATTATAGATATTTTGTTCCATTGTTAGGTAGAAAACTATCCTAGCTCCCCTCGATTCCTTTCTCCTCGGGTGATTTTCGGAAAAACTCTTCGTTTCGTGGATACAGGGAAATAAATGTTTGGATATTCTTTTAATTATTAATGCACTATGATGCACTGCACTGGAACTACCGAATACAAAAAAAATGTTTAGAAATTCGTTTTTAGAGTTCGGCAGTTAATGAAGAGAAGATTGAGCGCATGTTGGTCCCACTTCCAGCAGTTTGTGCAGATAATGAATCTTTACATATCGTAAGTAATAAAGTATTATTTTTTTTCGAAAATCTTTATCGTTCTGCATCTTAGAATTAAAGTGACTTCCCGAAAATGAACCCATGATCAAAAAATGTTAAAATAGTCCAAGAAATAATGCATCAAAATTTTGCCGCATGCTTAGTAAACAAACTGTATACGAACATGATTTGGCGGATTGTGGGACTCGAAATGAAACCAATACACTTAGACTAATGACGCTGAAGTATCATTATGCCATTTTTCTCTCTCAAATTCATCGAAATACCATATAAGTTTCTCAAAAAATTCCTCATGAGATGAATGTTTTCTAGTAGAGAGAAATTTTACTTTGGGGGGCAATCAAAAGTCACTTGGGACTAGACCTCGCGAATAAGGTGGATGAGACGCGAAGTTGACCAGTGGAAGGAGTCATATTGTTGTGACGAATGATGACGAATAATGAGGTTCTCCAAAAGTATTTGTTCTCAGCGTCCGATGAACAAATGTAGAAAACTATTGAGAGGTTGTGAAATATTAAAATTTATTGCAGAAATCAAGTCAGGACAGTTAATTTGGCAACCGGTTAATTTATGCAAAACAGGTTGTTCTCTTCGATCGAACAAAGATCGAGTGTTATGTTTAAAGCTAAAACTAAATTCTATATGCACATTTATGTACATATTCGTTTTATATATGTAAAATATAATTTGAAACTAAAAATTTATTTCTTCTTGGTTATAAATACCACGAAATAAAGTTTCAGTAACACAAATAATCTTTATTTGAATCCCGAAGTATTTAAGTATTTGTATATTATTTGCAGTGCGTGAAATATTAAAACTAATTGCAGAAAGGAAGTTAGGACAGTCAATTTGGCCATTGATTTATATCTTATGCAGAAAGGTGTTATATTGTCTTTTCGATGCGATAAAGATTGAATGTTATGTTGTGCAGTAAAGAAATATTCTGTTTTTCTACCCAGATAAATACTAGAAGTTTTGTAGCATAACAATTTAAAAGATCCGTTGTATTTTTGAGTATCATAAAAAAGGTATCAAATAATATCCATATCTTTGTTTCGAAAAAAGCCAAAATATTTTTTGAGTAGATCGACTTTATTGAAGAACTTGTTGCACCGTAAAATAAAACCTAATGTTTTAACCGCTGAGAGATACAAATGTTGAACACGTAAATTGAAGCTCAAGTAATTAAGAAATAATATTCCATGATTTCTCGCTTAATTAGTTTTCAAAAGTATATGTCCATTTATAGAATAAGAGAAAGGAAAATGTGTTAGTTCTCTAGTAAAAGACATAACAAAACATTTATCAATATTTAAAAACAGACGGTTAATAACAGACTAATCAATGATATAATTTAATACTCTTCTTTATGTGCATAATATTCGTATTAGACGATACCACATTGAAACTTTTAAAATCATGAGCATAAGGCTTTCGAAGACAACCTTGTAAGTCATTCATAAAAAGAAAGGATAATAGTGGATCAAAATTCGAACCTTGGAGAATCTCAGAGGTAGATATAAAAACTCTGACCGACTAGTCATTATATAAAATATAGTTGATCTTATTGTTCAAGTACGAACTCATAAGACTAAGAAGGTAAGGAGAAAAATAAGTTTAACAACACCAAATGATCAATAGTATCAAAGGCATGGGAAAAATCAAAATAATGTAGATGTATTAGATCAGTTATGTGCTAATCATCCAGTAACTAGTACTAGATGATGGCATTCGGTAATTTTTTTATTTCATGCTAAATACAACAGGTGTAAATGCAGTATGATTGAACTAAGGATAAGAAGAAACATTTCAAAGCCGAGATTTTCTAAGTAAGTCTAGGAGAAGATTTCATTACTGCACATATGCAATAATTGCAAGCAGGGGAAAAAGAGGTACTTACAATCTTCATGAACCACAAATCGACACGCATTGCGATTTTTGCCTCAGGAATAAAGATCGAAAAGTTAAGAATGTATGAAAGAAACGCAGAATACATTTGCTTCATCGTCGATCAATATATGTTCTGATAATGTCTAACTGGTTAGAAATATTGATATTTACATATTACATTTATTTTAAAAAACGAAAAGTAAAACAAAAATTTTATCATCTGTAAATTGGAATTTGCTTGGACTAGCATTAAGTTCACCAGCACAGTTAAGAGTTAACGAGGATTAGCCCTATATTATTATCTTTTAATGCCGCTGCCAATATATATATATATATATATTAGGTGCGCAACTAAGTTCTCGCTGTTTTTCAAGAGATGGCTCCAGTAGTAAGGGCAGGTCGATTGTGACATAACCAAAACGTCATGAACCAAGCTTAGACATATGGTAAACAAACCGACACATTAGTGATTTTGTTTTTGCATCATATACTTTTGGTTGTGTGAAAATGTCTGATTTTGTGCCAAATAATCGTCATTTGCGGGCAGTGTTGCTTTGCTTCTTTCATTCGAAGAAAACGGCGGCTGAACCGCATCGAGAACTCCAAAAAGTTTACGGAGATGTTGCTCTAAGTGAAAGAACGTGCCGTGATTGGTTCCTTTGCTTCAAAGACGGTGATTTCGATGTTGACGACCGTTCGCGTAAAGGAAGACTAAAAACCTTCGAAGACGCTGAATTGGAGGCATTGATGATGAGGATCCGTGCCAAAGGCAAAAAGAGCTTGCTTCAGTATTAGGGGTTACCCGCCAAGCCATTTCCCAGCGATTGCATGCGTTGGGAATGATTCAAAAACAAGGAACTTGGGTTCCTTATGATTTGAAGCCAATAGACGTTGAGCGTCGTTTTTCCGCCTGTGAACAACTGCTCCAGCGGCAAAAAAGGAAGGGTGTTCTTCATCGCATCGTTACGGGTGATGAAAAATGGATTCATTACAGCAACCCAAAGAGAACAAAATCATGGGGACTGCCCGGTCATGCTTCTACGTCGTCGGTTCGGCCGAATATTCACGCTGCGAAGGTTTTGCTGTGTATTTGGTGGGACCAGGGCCGTGTTATTTATTATGAGCTGTTGGAGGCGAACGAAACCATTACTGGGGAAGGGTATCGAACTCAATTGATGCGATTGAACCGAACACTGCGCGAAAAACGGCCACAATACGAGCAGAGGCACGAAAAAGTGATTCTACAGCATGGCTCGGCCTCACGTTGCCAAACCTGTTAAAACCTACTTAGAAACGCTCAAATGTGAGGTCCTACCCCACCCGCCATATTCCCCAGATATTGCGCCGTCCGATTATTACTTGTGTCGTTCGATGGCATATGGTCTGGCTAATCAGCATTTCCGCTCATTTGAAGACATCTCAAAATGGCTTGAATCGTGGATAGCCTCAAAAGATGAACACTTCTACCGTGACGGTATTCGAGCTCTGCCAGAAAGATGAGAAAAAGTTGTCGCTAGCGATGGGCAATATTTTGAATGATTCTTTGTAAACATTTTTTCTCAATTAGGTTGCATTTTCATCAAACAGACAGCGAGAACTTAGTTGCGCGCCTAATATATATATATATATATATATTCGATATAAATCGAATTTAATTGTATTTTAATTAGGCTTTCTTTCAATAATTTATTTGCTTTATAATTAGTTACATCAGATGTCCAAATATTTTTGTTTTCGAAGAAATTGAGTTTTTTTTTGCTTTTGTGTGTTGGATGGATCAAAACATAGAGAAAAACGCAAAAACACTAAAACATGGCAACGCGTCCATCATCGAAGTTGGGCTTTAATTACATCTGACCGTTTCGTTAATGGGCTGCCAGTGGCTGTGCCATGGTGGCCTCCATCGTCGTTGTTGTGTCCTGTCCTACGGTTTCAATATCGCCAGACAAATAATATTAATTGCGAAATATGCAGTGTGGTATTATTCATTTTGTGCGATAATACATGGCGTATGCGAAACGGTTGTTCTTACCAATTAAAATTATAATTGGAATGGCTATTATTCACGCGTTCATCGGTTTTGTTAGAATTCTGAAACCTGTATGAGACTAGCATGTTGTTTGTTTAAATAATGGTATTGTAAAGATATGCACAATGCAACAATAGAAAAATTTTATATTAATTTAGTTAAAATATAGTAAAGTTATTTTGATATATGATGCTGACATTAACATTTATGGTCAATTTTGCACTCTTGTGTATTTAGGGCTCTTTCAGTCAATAAAATACGAGTTAGCTAAATATCGTTCCAATTTCGGCATCGTTAGAAAAATGTTTTTTTCAATTTTGTTCTATGCTAAAAACATTAAGAAAGCACATCCACGTGTAACTTATAAAACTTAGACAATGTGAATTCTATCCGGCAGTTACCTCAGTTATTTCTGACCACTATTGATTACAAAAATACCGATAAACAGAAAAGAACGAATAATTGAAACGAAAAAAATCTAATTTTTACTGCTTTTACATCATATATACAGAAATTACGGAAATTTTTGAAAAAAATTATGGCTCTCTGTTGAAATTCGAACTCTCGATGTCATGTTTACTGGATATGTTAGAATTACAAATTATAATTTTTCAGTTTTGATATCGTAAAGGCGCATAATTATATACAATTGAAATTTTATTATGTTTATATAATATATATAATTAATATAACAAACACATATTATATATTACGACCAAAAATACATTTTCATTAGAAAGTATACTATTATACACATAGAGAAGATTTTTTTTGTACTTTATGGTTTCAAAAAATTGGCAATTTGAAGTCAAATACTATATATATAACAAAGTTATTGCTGTACGTACTTTTCGAATTGTCACTGTAGCTTGAGCTATTTTTCTGTTCTAAAAACTTTAATAAATACATAGTATTTTAAAACTTCATCGTTGTCACAAACGTTACCACTTTTAACATCAAATATTTCTTGGAGAATAGCTCCTAAAGTTCCGTGGACAGTAACATCGTCATTTTTCACTTCGTAGCCTAGTCGTTGATTTTTATCACTTAATAGTCATTCTCGGGTATTCTCCTCACCTACATCTTTAAGAGCATCAACGATTGAAATTTTTTTTTTTATTAATCCCCTTTATATATACAATCTGTTCATTTACAATGAACAATAAGTATTCTGCACGATATACATATATACACATATATATGTTTATATTCAAATGGCGGTTGAAGACGGCATGTAGAGTTAAGCTACAATAAGCAACTCATAAATTTCACTATTTTCTAGTGATTGATTTATTTTATAAATTCAGTCTAGGTATCAAAGCGCGAAAGAAGCTCACAGGGCGCAAACCGCTTTAATTGCTTTGGTTTGTCAGGTTAGTCCATTAAGTTATTTACCAATTGGTTAGGGTGTGCTGACAGCCGGTTTTTATATGTTTGGACAGTTCGTTCAATTTCTTCCTTTATGGTGGATATACGCAAGATAATCTTCGATACCTTGGTTTTTATATTGCAATAGAAGTTTCGTTAGCTGTTTTGAGGTCCGATTCAGTGCTCGTTTGTCCACCTCTGATCGAGTGGTCTGCCAGCGTTTTCTTAGGCGTCTCTTTTCTGCTATTTTTCCTTTTAATATTAAAGGACAGTTGTTGGTGTTAGGGTTTTTCTTGCTGGGTGTGGCTTCCCATGCCGCTTGCTGTATTGTGCTGGTTAATTCTATAGTTGCTTTTTCTATGTCGTATTTAGTTTTTAATGGTGTTTTTAAATTGATTTGCTCACTTAGCCTACTGCGAAAATAATCCCAGTCTGTCCTCTTGGTGCAGAGAATTGGTCGCATTTTAGTGTGCACTATTTTTGCGCTGAATGTTATTAGAAGAGATGAGTGATCAGCAGCTAGTTCTAGACATGATTTGATTGTAAACTGTCCTATATTTAAGCCTTTTGTAATGCAGAAATCGATTAGGTCAGGGGTTTTCCGACGATCCGTGGGCCAATAGGTCGGTTCCCCGGTAGATAAGTAATTTAGATTATTAGCCTGTATCGCTGCTAGTAATTCTCGTCCATCAGTTCTCGTGACGCGGGAGCCCCAATCTTGATGCTTTGCATTAAAATCTCCGGCCGCAATAAATCTATTCCCTAGACTTTTGAAGAAGTGTGAGTAGTGTTCTCATCAATTTCTATGTCTAGAGGTTCGTATCTATTGCTGCTCTGTACAGAGTCATCCAGCCAATATTGACCTTTTTTCACTTGCATTCGTTTATTCGAAGTATCTTCAGGACTTCTATATCTCTTTCTATTGCTACGGTTATCTACGTGCCATTGGTTTCCCGTCTCATTACAGCCCAGAAGGGTCGTAGGTTGTTGTTGTTGTTGTTCTGGATACATATTTGTCATCTGTACATGATAAGGATTTAGTGGGTACTGAGTAGATTGTGTTTGTGATGGAAAGGATTGTTGGGATTGTTGGTATGCATTATAGGTCTGATATTGGTATTGCTGTTGTGGGTCAACTTGATTTGGATAAGAATAAATATTAGGTTGGGAGAGCGCCATGCTACATTATAGGTAATTTATGTTCTGATTAGTTTAGTTTTAAGTTTTAATACGAAGAATGAAGAAAAAGGAATAAGGGAAACACTGGGACACACGCTTCACCCTAGCGCTGCCTGACGCAGGGAATTAAAAAGAACACACTAAGGAAAAAGACAACGGTCGGGTGCAGCTGCAGATACAAAGGGAATAAATTTATAATGCAAATATTAATTATTTAGGGGACCCTCGTATATTACTATTTATAAATCTCTGACAAATAAAATACAATAAAAAGGTGGAGAGCAAAAAGTATATGTATCGGAAAAAAGAAGCCCGCCATGCAGAAAACAAACGACTCACCACATAATTAACGTCCCCCACAAGCACCGCACACACAAACCAATGATACCACCTTGTTTGTCTCAAAAAAAACTATGCAGTAGTCCGAAATTTAATTATCAAATCGCCGCAGATACTTGTTTATTTTCACTTTGAATACAGAGCTGCCAAACATATGACTTCCCGATTCAAATTATGACAACTGATCTAACGATTCAAATAATATTTAAAAATGTGAATGTTTACTGCGAAGATAATCCGAGCGGGATATAGTTTAGGTCATAAACGTTCAATTGTTACCGTCGATATATCATTTCATGAATCGATCGATGAAAAAATTGTATCCTTAATAGACCACTTCTTGTAAAATTCTTTCAGGTCTCATAGCCAATTATCGATGCCATTTAAAAAATTTCCACAAAAGAGTAGATTGTAATTATAGTACAAAAGTGTATAATCGATGATCGATTTTGTCGTATTATCTAGAAATCAAGGCGTTGGTACTTTCACACCCTTTCTTGATTTCATACTTTGTGTTATAAGTTGAAACAGTTAACATTATGTATCAAGATTACAAACGGTAAAATGAAATTAACAAATACATATACGTTAACCGAAATTATTCTAACATTAGACTTTATTCCTGAAAATTAATATATCACATTAAGATGAAATTAATACAGAATTTAATCTCACAATTTACATAAAAGTTACATAATTTAATATCCTCTTCGTTTCTTTATCATGATAAACAACAGAATAGCATTGCCCGAAGGGTTCGTCCTTTTTTCCCGAAGCTCCCTTGATCCATACTAACAAGGTCTCAATAGAATTAACTAAATATATCCCAATTTATAAAATAGTATTCGGGTTTATACATAACTAAATAACTACTGTATATAGAGACGTTTTCATAGTCTAGTAAAAAAAAGGGTTTAACAGTAACGGTTTCCGTAATTCGCTGCGGAACCTTTAGAAACGACCAAAAACCGAAATATTCGGGTATTGTAGAAAATTGGTATCCTTTAGTGACGCTCAATCTCCCGGTGTTGCGCGAGTGTAATATTAGGAAGGGAATCACCGAATTCAATAGCGTAACCCCGAAAGGAAGAGAACGAAAAAATATTCTGGAGTTCACGGTGGTAATATTTCATCAAAAGATATACGTATTACATGAAGATGGTATCACGTGGATGTTGTACTGTCTCCATCGTGTCGAAAGCGAAATGTAAAGGGATCAAGATGCAGCAACATTTGGATTGGAACTAAGTCATATTTCGGGTTACGGTTTTTCTTTCCCTACTTTTTTTCTCTTTATTCTCGTATAGAAAATCAAATTTCGTTATATCGTTTTTGTGCTGTGCCCATGTACGAATAATATATTCCTTTTCGTGTTCTGTACGTAGAAGATTATGTTGTATAACCTTATTTGACTCGACGTGATTATAAAATGTTTCGCTTTCTTTTTCCATGTTATTGCTTTAAAAATACATGTAGTATAGACGCTACGGCTAAATTTACGTTTTATTTTTCTTATATTCCTCTTACAAGAAACCATTATACAGTCTCTGAACATTAAATATCGATCACCAGAAAAATTTCTAATTTAAATAAAATGTATACAATAATTTGTATTCAGTATAATCGAATATCCTTTCTTATTCTTCCTACAATGCTTCCAATTGATTATAATAATTACGGCAGCACTTTTTGTTGATTATATTCCTTAACATGTTCTGAACATTTGCTATAGTGAAAAAATGACGTAGTATAATCAACACTCAATTACCGGCGTGTGCCAGTGTAGAGTCTGTTTTTCTATTAATTGCCTTCTTTCCTTGACCACTCACTGTTTATCTTTGCAATTCAACTCGGTCAGTTAGGTTTTTACTTATTCTACTCCTCCGCTTTTTTCTGGGTCTGGCCTGTCCTTTTCCTTCTCCTTTCTCCTTTTCATTATCCATTGTCTGTTCACTAATCTGGACAACGATGTGTCCAAACTATCTTAACTCGTTTTCTGCAATATTCTGCTAAAATCACTTAACCTCTTACCTTCTTATTATTTCTAAGTTTCTTATTCGGTCTATCAATTTTAATCTCGCTCTTGTGCTCAAGGTTTTAATTTCACTTGCCTATTTTGTCTTGTCTTGTTCTTTGCTTAACGTCCGCATTTCGGATCTAGTGTGAAACGAACATCGTGTTATCTATAGAAGGATTACTTATTGAAGGTGAAATAAAGCCTTCTCTTAATTTTCAAACTTCTGATATGATTTTAATTATCGTCTAAAACATCTGTTTATCGTATTTGATTAGAAAAATAAATGTCGAGTAAATAGATACAATGCATAATTTAGAATTGATTAATATTTACTCCATACACTAATTGTGAGAAATACCATTCCACTATTTTATTTACGATCGTTTTATCCACATTTTAACAAATTATTAAAAAAGTAAATAAGGAGGAAGAAGTAGTTTAGCAGTGAAAGTTGTAACATCCAGATCACTGTGATTGATAGTACAATAAATATATATATATTCTTACCTTAAACGATCTTTTGCTTGACCTTCAGGGTGCTAAAACAAACTCGAAAAACTCGGAGAGTAGGGGATATCCCTGTGAGTATAGATTAAAAAAAAATAGACGCTAGAGTATTGTAACTCTGAGAGCCGTTTCCCAATACTGAAGCAAAGGCATTCACAAAATACGATTGATATTTTTTGTCATAAAAGCTTTTTTGGTTAAATAAAAGAATTCATAAAGCAAAAGTTTTTAATTAGTCTGCAGGGAGACAAAAAATTTCTTAATTCACAGTAAATACTATAGCTTCATCGTATCCATTGACAACTTCTGGCATAAAGATTTTATAATCATTTGCTGTGAATCTATCAAGCATATACAATAATTTATAATTATTAACTATTCTTGAATTAGCAAGTAATTCAAAGCTATTAAATTTATATAGAGTTTCGATGATGGTTAGTGATTAAAATTATTTAAGTATATGTACATATTAAAGAATTATCAGTAGTCAAAACTATGTAAGGTTTAATAATCCTCAGCTGTTTACAAACTATCAATTAAATCAAAGCTATTGAATATATGCACGTTCTGATAAGGATACACTATTAAAATTAATTCGATAGATAATACATATTTGTAATCAAACTGCACTTGTTTGAAGATGTTTTCAGTCATGGCTGCCATACTAAACACAAGTTTAATCACTGATATCTCCCAAACATTGTATACTGTTGACCAAAAGAGTCCAAATTATGCCAGTCTGAGTACATAGTAAGTTATCTGCTTCACTAAAGCAAATACCCAACCTTAATACATTCAAGTGGGCGCTAATTATTACGGGAATGAGAATAGGGAATTATAATCTAATGTATTTTCACGTTTGCGCTTCTGGTAACAAAATGAGGGCATTTTCTTTTAAGAATACAATAACTAAAATAAAATTATTTTATTTATAATTTCCCTCATTTTGATGTCTTTTAAACAGTACATTATGCCTTGCATAAACGTTAATGTAATAGTAATGTTAACTGAAAAAGAATATTAATTGAATTAATAAAGATATTTATTATTCCAACTCTTTCGTAATATGTTTAAAACATTTTAAAAAGAAAAACGTCTAAGTTACAGTTTGGAACTCTAGTTAATCATTCCCTTCTACACGCGTAGTTAGTTTACATAGTCATGCAAAAATATTCTTTATGTAAGTGCTTCTTATATAGTAATCGCTTTCCAGCAACAAATCAAAAGTAATATTTGAATAATGAACAATTTACTAATCGGCCTTTAATTTATTAAATCGGACCTATTAAATTTATGAAGAAAATATTTAAATAATGAGCAATTTACTAACAAATAAGTTAAGAGTTAACAATTAAATTGGAGTTATCAAAGTTTTATAATGTTTAAATGGTAAACAGTTTATTAAAAAGCCCCTAATTAAATTAGAGTTATCAAATATATGAAGTAGTATTTAAATAATGAACAATTTATTAAGAAGTCCTCAATTGATTAAATTAAATCTGTAAATTAAGTGTACAAATTTAATAATAAACGATTGGCTAAAGTCAATAATTACTTAAAGCGATTAAATATTTGTATTGTTTGAATAAATGGTAGTAGAGAGACTCAGCCGATTCTCGAACCTCCTCATTGGTCTTGACCAAAATGCATGTTGGAACAATCTAGGTCAATGAGAAGGTTCTAGAATTATCCGAGGAGGTTTCAATATCAAGGATATTTCGATGTTAGAGTCATTTCAAGGTCGAGATCATTCCGAAGTCGTTTCAAGGTTAAAGTAATTTTGATGTCATTTCCAGGTCAAGGACGTTTCAATATCATTTCAAGATTAATGGCGTCTTAATGTCAAATCTATTTAAATGTCGAGTCATTTTAATGTTGAGGTCATATCAATTTCAAAGTCATTTCAATGTCGTGGTCGTTTAAATGTCAAGATCATTTCAATATAAATGATTTTCCAATGTCGAGGATATCTTAACGTCAATATCATTTTTATGCAGATGTCATTCCAACGTTGAAAGTAATTTCAATATCACAGTCAAGGTAATGTCGCTTTTCGATGAGAGGTTTATAGACCGATGTTTGTTTTATTGCAATAACAGTTAGGCAAAATCGGCGTTATATTAAGAAAAGAACATAAATTCGAATTATTAGACAGAATTTATCCTTTACGATTAGAAATGATTGGAATAGAGGTTAGTGATAATGGTGATGATATTCTAGAGGTTAGTATGTTGGAAAGTACTGATGACCATATGGAAGACAATAGGGATTGTGAAGAAGAAATTATTGGCAAAGAGAATATAGAAGACGTGGAACAGGAGGAAGATGGAACGGAATATGAAGAACAAAGTACTGATGATAGTAGAAATTATTGAAAAAGAGAATAAAGAGGATATTTATAATGGCATTGATTTCGATGACGGAACAATTATAATTCATATTGTGTATTGCTTCTGTTGAGTGCTCCAGTTCATTCAAAGTATCCATGCGTTGCTAAAGACTTCATTTTTCAAGTATCCAAACAAAAAGAAATTCAGTGGAGTCAAAACTGGAGAAAATGCTGGCCAACGTCCTCTGCTAATTAATTTTTTCATCAAAAAATTCTCTTAAATAATTTAAATTAGCATATGTTATGTGGTGTAGCACCATTCTGCTGGAAGTAACCGTCATGCAGCTCTTCCTCATCTAGATTATCAACGAAAGATTCTAATATAGGTTTTCTATATCTAGCTGCGTTAATTGTATCATAAAAAAACACTGGTCTCACAATACATCTGCATGACATAGTAATCCAAACTCCTAACTTTATAGGATGCAAACTTGTTTCTGTGAACACGTGGATTTTCATATGTCTATATGCAATAATTTCGACTATTGACATATCCAGGGAAGTGTAACCAAGTCTCATCCGAGAAGAGATCCTTATCTAAAATATCATCGTTTTCAAATATATTAGTAAATCACTGGCAGTATTTTCTACGAGCACCAAAGTCAAGAGCATGAATTGTTAGTGGATCGATATTTTATATGTTTTAAATTCAAGATGTTTCATAAGTGCTGCACGAGTATCATAGGACACACCTATAACAAATATTTGTTATTTATTCGTATGTTTTGTTTAAGAAAGTCTGTGCAGATAATTCTGTTAATGATTTATTTGGACTAACTTCAATTATATTACGTTTATCTGCCAAAGCATCTCCAGTTAAAACAGTAGTTGTATTCCCTCGTGACTGTTTCCATAAATCGTTCTACGAGCCTATCTTTATGCTTGACAAATGTGTCATAAATAATTTCTTCCTCGTGATATTTAGTTGTAAATTGATTTAAACGGGATTGGAACGAGCGTGTCCACTCTAAATCTTGATTTTGCGATCCGCCAGGAAAAAGGGCCACTTTTATATATTTATCCTGATCTAATGGGAACGACATGCCGTTATATCTATGAAAACGTTCATAGCATTCGCGTAAAAGAGTCATGTTAATTGTTGCTATTCACTTACTATACACCGATGACAATGTATTAAATAACGGAATATAAAATAATTGCGAAAAGTAAACAAACTGCCTAGTCAGGATCGGTAACTCTAAGTCATATGTGGGAATCAACCGGCCCGCTGTAAGATTTGATCCGGCCCGCGAGACATTATCGTATTATTTCGTGTCTGATATCTATCGCTAAAACGTATGAACACTACTTTAAAATGCACTACTTTTAAACACGGCCCGCGAACGTATTTGCACATTAAAGTTTGGCCCACAACATGTCAAAGGTTGCCCATACCAGCTCTAAATCATTGAACTACCCTAGTTTAGGCTTTTACGGTACTACTACAGGGCATTTGAGATTGCACATACGCATAGTATAGGTATACCACCCATCTATAGATAACAAATATTGTTATCTATAGAATTAATATAATTTTTCAACACACACACACTCACACACACACACACACACACAGACTCATACATATATATATATATATATATATATATATATATAATCCAAATCAATGAAATTCGTCGGGTATTCGGTCAACTGTTAAGAAAATTAAAAAATTAAAAAACAATCATTTGTTTTATCCTCTATATTTCGCTATAAATTTATAGCTTTCTCAGGAGTTAAAAATTAGATTAAATTAAAAAATTCTTTAAAAAACATTAAAATGTGGTTTGTCATACTAAATACTAATAAATAAAATTATAAACTATTGTACTAGCGTCAGTGGTTTTCTACTAATTTCTAAACAATCCGTTGTAGGTTGTTTATCAAATATGTAATAACTATGTAGAAAGCAATAGCAGAAAATTAGTATTTCCTGTTGTTGCAATTACAGAAATTTCTGCGCTAGAACAGGACACGCCGTTTGCTAGACGGCTGTCTTACCAATAGGGCCATCAGACTCTAACTCAAAACAGCAAAGAAATGTTTAGGCATTTGACAATGAAAAACCAACAAATATTATTTGCAGCAAAAATGCAAACAAAGAAGATTGCTGTTTTTTTTTAGAATTTAGTTGTCCAATTGCAGTTCCTCTTGAAGAATGGAAAATTGTAAATGCTTATTAATATACAGAAGTCTGTTTCCTTCAAGTCATTGAAAAATGTATAGTGATCGCACAATATTCGGTTCGCCCGGAATTTTGTTTACCATGCACTCGGAATAGAGCTGCAAATTTTTGAATTCAGTGTGAAAGTGATTATCACACAATTTTAGAAGGGCAACCAAATTTCCATGTGGTCTTGCGTTATTGTGATGAAATACAACTCTTACGATTAATGAGCTGTGAATGTTTTTGGATAATGGATTCTTTCAAACTATCTAATTGCTAACAGTACATACATGAGTTAATAGTTTCGATTTGTTCCTTGGCAGAGCTTGAAAAATATCGCGCTTTCAAAATCACATCACGCTGAAAGTATAACCTTTCTTTGATGAATATAGGCTTTCAATGACGTTAGAAGCGAATCTTTAAGTCGGAAGGAAGACCATTTTCAACCCAAGTTGTAAATAATCAGTTTCTTATCATCAGAATTTCACGAGGTACCCTAATATTGAGCTTGCTGACTTATCCTAGCCTTGTCATATGACTGTGATCATTCGAATGATAGACGGTCAATGTTTCTGCAATATCTCGCGTCATGCAGCTTTGACTCGATTAAGGTTTTTATTTTGTCGTCATAGATCTCTTTAACGGAGGAATGTCTTTAAGATTTTGTCCAGAACTGCTATATGACAATAGATGCGAATGACTTTAGTAATTTCAAAAGTGGTCTAGCGCAATTTATTGGAAAAATGTTTGTGACTTTTTCGACAATCCAATAGTTAATTTGAAATATAATAATTTAAAAATCCTGCAGTCTCTTGTAACTGAACAGTCCTTGTATATTTTTTTAAATATCATCTACCGCCCCATATTTACTGTTTCCTTATTATTTATGTTATTACACCATGGTTCAGATGCAAAGGTCACACTTCGTAGATATAATATGTCTCTATATAAACATGATTTTGTTGGCAACTCTTGAAAACGATTGTTATTTGACTGTATCTAATATCAAGCAATTGCGTGAAGTGAGTTGTAGCAGTTGATATATTAGAGATATTGTACGTAGTGCTGTTATTTATTTTCCAATATTTTAGTAAAGTTTGTTAAATAGAAATAGTGTTTTTTTTTAAATTAATGTCTACCGGTCAGGGCTCTACATTTTTCAGAAGTGGGACGGTGCACAAAAAGGTGAAAGAAGTTGTTTTTCATATATTCGTTACAAAGGTTATGGGAAAACTTTTCTCGGTAAAAAAGTTCGGGTGGTATAGCGCGTGTTGCGAAACTCGAGATATGTATCCGTGTGTGTGAGGATTGCATATTCGGACAATAGTGTTGGTGCAATTTATTATAGGCAAAAGTTAAAGTGGAAAAAGGGGAAAAGGGAACGTGGAATGTCTGTAACGCAGAAAGCAGGGAAGGGAATAACATTACTACATCAGGCATGTCACTGGCAGCGGCGATGGACCTACAAGGGATCTGGGCACAATTAGAAGTTCTAACAAAACAAATTCAAGAAAGAGATATCGAAATTACTAGTTTAAGGCAAGGTATTACCGCCAAAACGGTGAGTACACGTACAACTATTCCGGTCAGCGAGATTGGGTCTCAAATACCGGTGTTTACTGGTGATTCGAACGAGATGGATGTTGAGGATTGAATGAAGAGAATCGGCAATTTAATTCTAATTTACGAAAAATATTAAGAATATTAGCAGGTAACAAGTTAAGGCCAGAAAATGCTATGATTTGAGTAATTTAGTCGGTTATGCGGTAGATCGACATCATTTGATATATTCGAGATAAGAGAAGAAATTGATACTTTAGTTGATTGCATATGCGCGCGAAAATGGAGAAATACGGAACGGTTTGAAGATTACTTTAGTGAAAAGTGCTTAGTAGAAAAGGCAAATATAACAGAAACTGAAACGATGTCACATATTATTTGCGATATTAACGATTTTACATTACGCACGCAAGTTACAAATAATGGAAAAATATATTACACTTAAGGATTTACTCACAACAATGAAACTGCCGCGTAAAAGTAATTAAACATTTCGTAGTGTGTCTTCACGTGTGTGTGAATCACGAACGAATAAAACGAAATACACTATTTGTTACAAGGTGATACATAATCGTCAGGTAAACTTGGTAATTATCGAAAACAACGAAATATCACAAAACTCTCTGTAAATAATGAATTTGATACATACACGATAAAATATTAATCTGATAAAGCAAAAATATGTTAAAAAATGTATATTGCCATGTGTCTCAAAAAATAGTGTGTTGACCGGACTTGGTCGTCATCGAATCAACAACTCGTCAAAAGCAAAACTTGCGGTGAAGATCTATAATATTAATTAACTTGTATGATTGTCGTACCAGACGACAACGATTACAATCAATTTGACGACTACAAATGAACCCATTGTTTCGAAACGAAACGTAATCTACACCTAGACGAATATCTTCTTTATGTACATTACCGAAATATAAACCTACAATCAAGGATTGTTTTCCTTTGCCAGTCATTGAGGAATTAATCGATAATTTGAGAGGATCCAATTGTTTCACTGTATTAAACTTGAAAAATGGATACCATCTCATGATAGGTAGGACGAGTCAGTGAAATATATTTCCTCTGCGACATCGTCAGGTCATCTTGAAGTCTCAAAGATGCTGTTTGGATCGACTTGTGCACTCGCTGTCATATTGCAGTTACGCCTTATTACGAGGGTAGCCGTTTATATTTCGGGAATAGCAAACAAAAAAAATTTCTTTATCGAAAATAGTTTCATTGCTTTTCAAAATATTCTCCTTGAAAATCAATGCACTTTTGCATTCGTTTAAACCAGGTATGGGCAACCTTTGACATGTTGTGGGTCAAACTTTAATGTGCAAATACGTTCGCGGGCAGCGTTTAAAAGTAGTGCATTTTAAAGCAGTGTTTTAAAGTAGTGTTCATAATTTTTAGCGATAGATATCAGATATGAAATAATACGACAATGCTATTATAATACAATTTATTAAAATAACAAAATGAAATGAAAAAAATATGTACAACATTATAATTAAATCATTAAATTTAGAATTGTTACAAACTACGAAAGTTAAATAGCGACACCGAAATCAATGAGACACTTGAGCTTGAATTTGGGAAACTAATCCATCGATGTTTGGATTAATTCCACTGATACAAAGACGTACAGAATTTTCCAAATTATCGTCAGTCAGCCTTGTACGATATTTTGATTTATTAACTTTCATCAATGAAAAGAACTGTTCGCATTTATAAGTACTGCCAAACGCAAAAATCAATCTTCTTGCGAATTTTCTAAGCTGCGGAAAATGGTCTTCTTCGAGGTATTTTTTGTAGAAATCGCACAACTTCCCGTTTTCAAATTTAGATTTTAGGAGTGAGTTTTCTTGAATCTCAATCAACACCATTCGCAAGTGTATTGGAGCATTTTGTATATTAGTTTTTGTCGGAGTAGCAAATAAATGGAATGTTCCATGTTTTTGAAATCGCTAAATATGTTCAAAAATTGCTCCGACAGTAACTTGAATTCTTCAGCATATTGAGCATAAGCAATATTTTCATACGCAGAGAGCGTGGTGAAATGGTAACTGTTACCAGACAGCATCTATGCCTCCTACAAGCGGATTTTGTTCTGAAACGCTTTCAAATGGCTGTACAAATCTTTTACTAACTGTCCTTGGTTTTGAAGTT
This sequence comes from Dermolepida albohirtum, assembly GCA_031893035.1. Lineage (NCBI taxonomy): Eukaryota > Metazoa > Arthropoda > Insecta > Coleoptera > Scarabaeidae > Dermolepida > Dermolepida albohirtum. The sequence goes on along the minus strand of JAVIWB010003857.1, from coordinate 176,026 downwards.
TCAAATTTAAATCATTCAAATAGCCTGAAAAGGTCGACCGGAAATTCTAAGTCACATATCCATTTTTGGTCACTCAATTCAGATAGTGATTTATCTTCTATTTGCATAAAGTCTTCTATTTCATTTATAAGCTCGTAAAACCGTTTCAACATTTTCTCTTTGCTTAGCCATCTGACTTCAAAATAATATGTTACGTCGTGATATCATATTCGGTTGATATTTCATCCAAAAACGCCTTGAACTGACGATAGTTTAGTCCCCCGGATCGAATAAAATTGCTGGTTTTTACTACCTCGTTCATAACATTTTGGAGTGGAATGGAATTAGAACACAAGTTCTGTTGGTGGATAATGCAATGAAGTACTATCAAATCATCTTTTTGCACATTTAATTCAGTTGCTTTTTCATTCAAAATTCCGATGAAACCTTTACGTAAGCCGACCATAGAAGGTGCACCATCTGTGCATGCTCCATCTAATTTTGCCCATGGCAAGCCAAAACTTCTGAACACCTTTTGAACTTCATTAAGAATGTCCTCTCCTGTAGTGGTTTCTTTTAGCGGCTGTAAAGCAAGTAATTCCTCAGTAACAGTGAACTCTTTAGTTCCTCTTTGTCAGACAAATCGGTGCTCTCGTCTAATGCTATGAAAAAAAGATTCAAAACCAGCCATACGGTCAATCAATGTTGTATTTATATCATTAGCCATCATTTCTATACGTCGGACAACAGTTCGTCTTGACAAACTAATTTTTTCAAATTCATTTTTCTTTTCAGGACACAAAACACTGCAAACTTCTAACATACACTCCTTGATAAATTCTCCTTCGGCAAATGGTTTTAATGACTTTGCCAATTTTGAACTAACTATAAAACTAGCTTTCACAACATTATCAAGTTGTGTTCTTTGTTTACGAAATATTTGCTGCTGTTTTTCGAAATTTGCGGTAAGCTTCTGGATTTTGTCTTTTCTTATTTGTTCTGTCAGTGAGTGCAGCGTATGATGCTTAGTTGAGTAATACCTCTTTATATTGAATTTTTTCATTACTGAAATGGATTCATTACACAGCAAACAAATAGGCTTTTTATTGTGCAAGATAAAAAATAATTCTTCAGTCCATTTTTCTTGAAATTGGCGACCCTCTGCATCTACTTTTCGTTTCTCTCCACCAGACATCATTTTCGTTTACTTTTTGTTCGATAAACTTAATAACAAAATATAGGTAATTAGTAAGCACTCAAGATGCACACAAAATCACAAAGCAAATTGACGGCACTCACAGTTCGCTAGGATATCTACTGTTGAAGTTATCACCTCGGTAGCTCAAATAGAACTGAACTTCGGGCCATCCACCTGCTTATATAGGAAAAATGAAGGAATGATCTAGAATCGTCTAGTGTAGAACAATTGAGAAGCAGTAATCTTTTGTTGCGCCGCCAGTGAGGCGGCAAATATCAAAGGCTTTGATGTTTACCGCCTCACTTTTTGATGATCGCCGCCACTCACCTGCGTGAGCTCGCATTGTCATGGTGGAGAATTTTCGGTTTGTTTCCTTATTTCTTCAAAAACTTTTGGCAAACAAATAGTTGTGTACCATTAGGAATTGATTGTTCTACAACTCTCTAAAGGCACGGTTGCAACGTGACGGTTTTTCCGAAAATACAGGCGACCATTTGTTTTGATGTGCTTCGAGCGCGAGCAACTTTTGTTGGTTTTGGCTCATCTTGGAATACCCACACAAGTTCTTTGAAGCACCGACATTGTATTTTTGTGCATTTCTTGGCACCAATCGACGGGAATCCTTTTTTGAATGGTTGTCAATTTATGTGGTACCCAACTTGAACATAGCTTCTTAACGGCTAAATGTTCATGCAGGATCTTATGCACGCTGGTGTTACTAATACCTAGAGATTCCTCAATCTCACGGTATGTCACATGACGTTCTTGCATTATCAATTCAGACACTGTATTAATGTTTTCCGATACAACAACATTTGTGGGACGCCCTTCACGAAATTCATCGTCCAAAGAACGCCATCCAAGTTTGAGTCCACTATACCAACGATATACTGTAGTTTTTGACGGTGCTTCATTACCATATAAAGAATTCAGCTCGTCGATGCATTATTGTTGAGATAATCCATGCCGAAAGTTATGAACAATAATTACACGAAAATGTTCCCGAGTTAGTTTCATTTTTTCGCTGATATAAAATTTTCAAGTTCCTGTAAACAATAGAAATAGCGACCGGATAATAAAACTGTCAAGGTAAATATTGTATATTGTCAAAAATGACAAACTTCACGGTGAAATCACCAGATCAGAGTCAAAACTCACAGTGTTGCCAGTTTCCGAAATATGAACGGCTACCCTCGTATTTCGTTGAAATGGACAGTAGAAGGTATACTACTGATAGACGATGCCTAAATGGTAAATATATTGTCAAAAATGACAAACTTTACGATGCAGTCATGAGATCGTAGGCAACACTAACAGTATTTCTAGTTTTCGAAATATAAACGGCTACCCTCGTATCATTATTCTTATTATTTTTTCGTATTATTTGATCACAAAATATTAATTTTTTCATAATCATTGTAAAAATATTGAAAAATTTCATGCAAAATGTCACGTAGATTCAAATTATTTAAAAGCAGAACATTCCGTTTGAATTTTCAAAACTAATTTAAAATTAAATTTAATTTAAATCAACTCACAAATAAAGAAATCAAAGAACTGTACCAAAGGCGTGTCCCACCTGATTTATACGTATATATGTATATATATATGTACATATAAGGAATCTAAATATTGGCGATAATGTTAATTTGTTATTTTGGAGATACTAATGTATTGTTAACGTAAGCGTTAAATTTAAGAACAGTTTAACAGCAATTTATATGAACCTTTTTGAACAATCAACGCTTCATATAACAAATTCTTCCGCTTCCCTTGAAATATCATACTCTATCCCAATTCGCAAGATCGAAATCCAATATAGGTATGTATAAAAGAGAAGCTAAAGGATAACTTTGAAATTTGAACGTGTCACCACTATAACGTATCATCCAATTCACTCTCAAAATATATCGTGGTTTGTTTCGTCGCGGTAAATTAACTCCCTTCAACAAAATATTTTTGCGGCGACACACAACAACGGTGAGAATATTAGACTCGCATGTTTTGGTACAGCTCCGGCCCCGAAATGTAATTGCAAATTCGAAAATAATTTACAGGCGTTTTTTTACGAGAGTCATATGCTAAAAGTACGACAATTGATTTTTTAAAAATGACTTACATTCAGGTATTATTGCTCATAATATAGTAGCCTTTGATCGACAAATTATAAAAATATTTTCTGTAGACTTGACAATGACACTACCGCACTTAAAGTTCCAAAGGTTTGTTTTGCTTTATATAAAATTTATTAATTTTCGTTTTTAAGTGCGTTTACTTAAAAACGGACAACATGAGTGCTGTCATAAAGTATAATTGAAAAATAAAAATTCTGCAGAAAAAATGCGTATTAAAATTGTAGTGTCCTTGCCGGTAGACATCAACTAAAAAAAAAACACTATTTCCATTTAACAAACTTTACTAAAATATTGAAAAAAAATAACAATACAGCGCACAATATGTCTAATACATCAACTATTACAACTCACTTCACACGCTTCCTTGATATTAGGTACAGTCAAATTCAGTCGTTTTCAAAAGTTCCCAATAGTTCGGCCTCGATACTGTCGTCGTCGCTGTCATCGTGATGTACTCAGGCTCTCGCGAGGCTTTTATGTCAATCGACAAGTACATCTTTTATAAAGTACTGGTTATTCATTATCTAGTAATTTGTTATACGATAAGGGCCTACAAATCTACTCGTTATTTTCGACAGATGATCTGGAAGAAGTACCCCTCTCTCAATCATTACTAAGTCACCCTCACGGTGTTCAACATATTATTTTCTTTTCTTGTCGTAATATGCTTCGGACCTTTTTTGATTCATTTTTATTTCTTCGCTAGCCTCCCTTCGTTTAACATGTCGATCGCCCATATACATAATTCTCTTTTCGAATCCAGCACTGCAAGATATCCGGAATAACGGCGCTGTCGCTTGTTTGAAGCATACATTCTAACAAGAACTCGCTCGGTTCATGTAATGTGGTTTTCTGTACAGTACTGTTAATTCGACGTTTCTAAGGGGTTCAATGTTATATTTCTCTGATTCATATTGCGTTAATTTTAACAAAGCTGGCGTTAATGTTTGTTGATACCTTTCTATTTGTAGATTACTTCGAGGTGTTTTCACTGCCACATGGACTAGCTGAATATTTGAATCTTGTCAAAACTTTGCCAGTACATCATTTGTAAAACTAGTTCTTCAGTCAGTAATAATTTTTCTTAGAAACTCAAAAATCTTGAAAATAGCTGTCACCTTCTTAGTGGTTTCATCACTTCTCGTTGCTTTAACAAGCTCGAAGAATAAAACTTGTAAAACTATCTATTATTGTCAATATGTATTGATTATTGCTTGCAGTCTTCTGTAGTGGTCCTACGTAATCGTTATGTAGTGTTAGCCATGGGGTACCTTTGCAATATTACAAATATATAAATAATTTTCCACCAAGTTTATGTTGTAGTTGTGTTCTAAACAAGATACATAATTTTGAATGCATTTTCTAACATATTTACGCACATTGCGGTCGAATGTAATTCAGCTAGAGTTTTATCCGTACCGAGATACGCTAATCGATTATGAACCTTTTTTAGGCACTTTCTTGGGAACAACATATAATATATTATCGTTCGGTCTTCGCATAACCTTTCCTTTAATTAGATAATATCCTTGTCGAATCATCTTTGGACTGTCAAAGAGAATCTTATTTTTCAATTCGGCAATTCCCACATCTTTATTTTTAATACTCATCAAGTTAAAAGTTACTTCCCTCGTCGTGGTGATAATATTGATTACTTTGTCCTGATCGTACTTCTCCTGTGACTATGTAATAACATAATATTCCAATTTCTCCATGCAAAACTGACATTTGTTTAATCTCAAATCTTAACTGCAACCTTGCCTGTTTCTTTCTAGTAAGAACCTTCTCCAAAACCGCAATGATCTTCAATTGTATTCGCGTGTATCAGCAAATCATCTATATAGACTTCTAAATTTCCACCTCGGATTAGATCTTCAAAAATATTGCCCACGAATCTCGTGAAGATAGCAAGTGCCCAAGTCAATCCAAATGGCATTTTCAAGAATTCAAAATGACTTGACCATGTCACAAGGGCAGTATATTTCACTGACTCGTCCTACCTACCTATTACCTACTATCAGACTGCCTAAAATGGTAGGCAGGTATTATTTTATTACAAAATAATGAAACTAAAACATCAAACAATAAATTCACAATGGATGTTCGAAATGTTGACAGTTTTGACGATGGCAGAGAATTCCGTACACTGTGTTACTTTATCCACCACATTTCTGATCCTGTCATATAATTTCTTATTACGTGCTCTTTGGGCATATACTTTTTCTTTTAGAAAATGCCAAATAACAAAATCTAATGGCGTTACGTCCGGTGATCTTGGTCATACAATGGGCTTATGTGTTTCAATCCAATGATTTGTAAAGCGAGTTTGTAAATATTGATTTACTGTCCTTGTATGACGAGACCTTGTAGAATCCTGCTAAAACTATACATTTTGCCACCTGGCAGGTGGTAGATTGTCAAATTCATTTCCTATTTCATTCTGAAAAATATTATCGTTTTCCAGTCAATGACTCTTGAAATAATATTGGACCAATTAACGGTCTCGTGATACTTAACTAGACTTTTAAAATTTCTTGGCAATTTCTTTTACATATCAGGTGCAAATTATTCCTTGCCCACCATTGTATGTTATTCCTCCTCAATAATATGTTTCTTGTAAAACAATTTTTATTAGAAAAAACTGCATTGTTGTAAGCACTTGTTACGTGCTCGTAGCATCTTTTTTAAATCAGCCGTATTTATGTTATTACCGCGAATGTAAAGTTTTAATTCGATATTTACATTACATTTCGTGCACTTTTTTATACAAGTTTTTTTTCTGTACACCAGACGTTGGAAGAAAGTCTCGACGCATACGGGACTCACTTACAGATTTGCATTGTGAAAGGGTGCAAATTTGGAATAATTCGATTATTAGAGGCATCATTTTTGAGTATTAGGAATTAGTCCTTTACTAGTTTAACGAATACAAATTGAATTCTCCTAACAAGGAATGTAATTTCCTTACTACGTTGGTGGAACTGAACATGGCATTTTATTCTTTCACGAGGACAAAAGAGAGTAAAGAAGAAAACCATCGCAAGGTAAGATTCTTTTGTCTCACTTACTTTTCTATACGAATATTAATTTCCGTTGAATTTCTTTTTCTTCCGCTAGAGAATTATATCACGTATATTATAAACTATTTAATAGCGCTGAAAGGGAACGAAAATAGTCGCCATCCGTAAAAACCTCCCGATTTTGAATCGTAATAAGGTCAGCTTGCTTCATAATGCTTACTTTTTTCCTAGGCTACTATATTAAGAGCAATAATACATGAACTTTTACTATATCTGAACGTAAATCATTTTTGATAAATTAATAATTGTATTTTCAGCACACCACTTACTTTGATTAGTTACGATTTTAAGTATACAACATTGTAGGCCACTAGAGTGTTTATTTGAAATATTTAATTAAATAAATAATAAAACCAACAAGTACCAAGTACATAAAAAGCTACGTTATTAAATTATTGTCTATAATTTTAATTAAATGCGAATTCGCATGAAGCTCTACAGTATTGCTTTTTTTATAGTAATGTTATTTTGTAAAATACAACAGAGGAAAGGTTCAGCCTCGAACACGACAAAATTATACAGAATTTAAATGGAAAATTGGTTCAACGTGCGCCAGATATCTTCTACTGATAATCTTTTACGGAAAATGGGGAGATTTTTCCTGCCAATGTTGGCGTGCGACCGCCTGATTGAAACAACGATTTTTGCCGATAACATACACATATACGCATGGGAAAAAAATGAGAAAAAAAGAGCGACCACGTGTACATTTTGAGTTTTCTTTTCGCTTCGAAATTATATTCCATACGAATATAATTTTCTGTAATAGAAGCATCGTGAATGCATATTTAGCAAATGAAAGCTGATGTTTCGTGAATTGAGTATTTCAAAATTCGAATGGTTGTGATAATCAGCTGCTATAAATTTTCGAAATTTATTGCACATAAAATACATAGAAACAATCACTCGAGATATTAAAATACATAGAAACAATAACTCGAGATAGAAATATTCTGTATATTGATTTTATACCTAGAGATACTTTCATAGAAGTACTTAGCTTACAAGTAGAGTTTTAAACAACTATTTTGAATAAAAACATGTTGAATATTGATTTCATCTCAATAATAACTCGGACGAATTATGCTCAAAATGATGGAAATTTCAAAAACTATTTAATTTAGCTTTTTCATACAAATAAATTGTATAAAACAATTGTTACATTTAGGTTAAAATATTCTGACGCCCTCTTCTTAAAGAAAGGATAATCTATTGAGTAGGAAAATACGTTTTTCTACTTCCATTGCATAATGGAATATTCGTTTCATTTTATATCCTTCAAGACCGGTAAAGTGCTTAGAATAAAAGTACTTTTTTAATATTTTTTCTCTACCTCTGTAGACATTACTTACAAGCAGAATTACAAATAATTTTTGAGTCTCAAGTGAGGACATACTATTTATCATTAATGAAGCTAAAGGTCGTTTATCCCGTTAGAAACTAACTATCGGCAAAAATTATTGTGTTTTGTAGGGCGGTAATAAAATGGGTTTCAAACAAAGAACTACGATTGATTTTTGCGATAAATTTGATAAATGTTTTACTGGGACACGTTTAGTTTGTTGATCGACAACTGAAAATGTATCGAATTGAGGGCGATATTTAAATAAAAATTAAGCTTGTTTGTATATTGTACATCGTATTCAAGAGATTCTTTTCTTTTTCCGATTCGTTTTGCACAAGGAAGAAAAGCAACACAATACCATTGAAAACGTTCAAATAGTAATGACCACGGCTCTAGAAACAGCCAGTCCTAAAGTCGATATAAAAATTTATTTAACGAGTTACTTATGAACGTTGCATGCACAATTATTAAATAAAGTTATTTTCTAGGAATAATTCAGTTCCTTTTTTGATGGAGAATGTGTAAAGAAGAATGCAAAAATAAGGTAAATTTTAATGGAGACTGTGATCTATTAAATGAATCTGTTAAGGTTAATATAACACATTTCCGCAATCATTTTCATATTCTGTATACGGATTTCGATCAGCAGATAATTAATTACAGTCTTACACCTGGAACCCCGGCAAAGTTCACACAAAGATAAAATCCGTACTAGTCTTTGTGCGGATTTTGCCATGGTTCCAAGTGTGATATTGTGATTAATTATCCGCTAAAAGTCCGCTTAAAGACACAGTCAAAGTCAAACACACATTCGGTGTGTGTTTTGCTTTCGTAGGTGTAACTCTAGTATCGACATTGTGCGGATTTTGCCATGATTGCAGGTGAAACACTAGCAGTCAGTCGATGCGGCACCTAGAGAGAACAAAGTTTCTTCAAGTGCAAATAATCATGCAGAATCGAATGAATTGTTGGTGCATTTAGGCCTGAAGTACCCTCTATCTGTTGGTAGGTCACTCGCCTATCTTCGCTAAGCATTTTCCTCACAGTAGTAACATTTTCCTCCGTAACTGACGTTCGTGGCCTTCCCGGCCTCTCAGCATCCTCCACAGCTAAATTTCCCCTTTGGAATTCTCTATACTACCTGAATATCATTGTGTGATATGGACAAACATCACCTGTTGCAAGATTCATTTCTTCGAAGCACTAGTCTATGTTTAAACCACACACGAAATTATAACGCAAAACTGCCCTTATCTCATTTCATGACCACGATGCCATCGCAAGCATTTTACACTCTCACTGCTAATGAATAACTGAGCTTATAGACATGGCGCGGCGGCTACTATGCACGTATGAACATGTCTCAACATGCAGCAACAAGTAGCTTCCTACGATTCATTGTAGCGTCATATTGCAAAACTTTCCTAGTACCCTTTGTATTGCCATTATTATGCTTATTATCTTTATGGGCAGATTGATATACTCATTGGAGTTATTAATGCTTTCACCGGCATTTGTTTCTGGGGTGAATAATAATTAATCACACTTTATACTCGCAACTTACTATTATTAAATTTATACAGTGCCGATGCTAATTTATTAATGTGTAACCTCCAAAAAAGTTTGGCATTCATTTTAGTTCCAAGAAAATTGGTACTCTATCTAGACATGAAAAAATAACAGACAGAGATGAAAAAAAATTATATGTATTTCTTCAATATGTATACACTTAGAGCTTCCATCAAAAAATTCTTTCCTCGTCAAAATAATTATTAAAAGCAACTTTAAAGTCATTGTCGGGATAAACTTTTACCCTCGTAAATATTTTTTAATTTAGGATAAGATAGTTATCGCTTAATGATAGATTTGTTCTCTATGATAGATATTTCAACTCCTCGAAAGCATATTCCTCGATAGTCATGTCGTATATGAGTATTGTTTTTTCAACAAAATTTTGAGGTCTATTCGCACCAATGAGTTTTTCGTGTATCTCTTTGTAAACATCACCGCTATTCACATACTATTCTGCATATACAGAATCCGTTCACAGTCCTAGAAAGCTGTTGCTATCAATTTTCTCGCTGAATACTGCGTTTTTGCCCTTTTCGATGGTGGAGACCTTTTATGCACAGACTGCATTGACTTTTGTATTATTGGAGGGTTCTAGTGACTAGTGATAATTTTCAAAAAAAGTCGTGGTCTTACTTCAATGCATCCAAATTTTCTAGCTCTTTCCACAAGTTCCTGTTCTGCTACAAGGCCTCTGAGATCTCATTTCTTCATTTCTTTTTCTATAGGTAAAATTTTCAAAACTGTCATCTGAACTTACTTTGCAATAACTAAAACTTTAATTCTATCATCTCTCAATAACAATCCTCCTCTATTTCTTGACTGTTTCCTGTGTTTTTTTTGTCGAAGGGCGTACTAAGCTTTTGATCATCCCCAGTGGGTACTTTATCTTCAGCCAAATTATTTAGACCAAGATTTTACTTGACAATGTGGCGGAACATTCTCGTTGCATACAACAATCTTTACTTTGTAGATAATTTTTGGCCAATTTCTCTCCTTAGTCGAAAATTATATAACGTTTCTCTGTTCAAATTCTAAATCACTAATTTGTCGCTATTCAAACTGTTACTGAAGTTGCAGAAATTTTCCAATTTCAACACCGGATGGTGAGAATACTTGTAAAAGTTTACACTACTTCATGTTTGAAAATTATTGCCATTTGTTATTGTTTTCATGGCTAGATAGGTTATATAAAAACCTCCCCTTGTAGCTTTATATATCAAAATAGAATATTTTAAGTATACATAGGTTTGTATAATACAAACATATATGATTATCATTAATACCAACAGTAGTAACAACGAAAATAGAAATCACCAATTTAATTTGTGCAAGTGTTATTCACATGGGTATTACGTAGGAGAGAAACTCTCTTTCTCCTATCTTCTGGTCACATTTAATCTTTATTGAAAGCCATTTTCTCCTAAAAGGTGGCCGCAAGCTATTTATTTAAATGGTTTATATCCATTTATTTGTAACTAATTTCGGTGCGGAATGAATTAAATTTAAATTTCATTTGCATGAAACACCGACTCGGGTAATTAAAGACATAAAGGAGGAGAAAGACGGTGACGTTAAAAAACAAAATACAAATAGCTCGTAGAAAAAGGAGAGAGAGAGCTAAAACGAAAGTGCCTTAATGTAACGCTCTTTTAATAATTTAATTTCGTTTGCATTGTGATCCTAACTTCCCTAAATTAATTGATGTGTGTTTGTCGTGAAATAATTCAAATAAATTGCTATTTAAAAGAAATGTGTGAATTTTACTTAAAATAACATTTTGTATTTAGATGAATTTCAATGTATTTTAAATAGTGTTAGTCACATATATTATATATTTAAATTTCTGATAAGAATAATTATAATAGTATATAATTAGTGAGTCATGGTCGAGATTTTCTTCCTAAACTCTTACGAAAGTTTGGCGTGAATATTCAAAGTGTGCATAATTGACGTTATCCAAGAGAATCGTAAAATAATTTAATTTTTAATCCTTTATCAATTTTTCATCCGTTTCAGCATAACTGCGCTGCGTTGTGATAAGAACAATCAAAAGCTATAACTAAAAGCATTGATCTCTCTGAAGAGCTGTAAATTTGCTTCTCCTATTAATTTAAAAAAGTTCAGTTGGCGCGTATAAACATCCGTGATATTCTTCTTAAACATAAAGAAAACAATCCTTATTTAAAGTGACTGAGAACTTGATGAGAAGTAAGTTGTTTACAACAATATAGTGTGAAAATGATCCTGTGTCGACCTAAAGGTTCACCTCAAACGACATCGTAAGCAGACGTTCATCAGAGGAAGCAAAGTTTTTGCCTTTCTATGAACGAGGAATTACGAAGCTTACCAAAAGTGGAAAAAGATTATAGAAATAAAACGGCCAGTTAATCTGTTTTACATAAATAAATGATGTATGGAAAACAGAAACCGATAATCCAATGCAATGACGAAACAATTCTAATAAGCCAAATGTGTCTTACATATAAAATTGAAACCTGGGAAAAATTAAAACTCAATTGGAATTCCAATGAAAATAAAGTATAGCACGTCGATTCACAAATAGCATGTATGTTAAATTACCGCGCAGAGAGAAACTGAAGATAGTGCTTATTATATGATAGGATGTTTCCATTACAAACAGTCTAATTTGTTATTGAGCATCGAAGGTTCACCTGCTGCCATTACTGAATCGATTTGCTGTAAGACTATAGAAAATTTGTACAGAATTATTCTGTAGATCAAAATCAACTGAAACTTTTTTATGAAACCTGTGTTCATTTACCTTCTTTTCAACTTTTGCAATTTCTCCGTAATCTCGACCCTGTTTCATCAGCTTTTGCACTAGAAATTATGCATCATCTAGTTGATTGACTCTCTCCGTCGGATATCAGGTCCACTTCCTCCAAAGTGTTGACCTTCACAATTTAGATGGCTTTTTATATATAGATGACTTCATTTTTCCTTTCTTGGTTTAGTTTTCGTATGAAAAGTGCATTGCAGCTTTAGAACTTTCCTCATTGTCTTTCCCACTTTTTTTGATTTTTCTCAGTACTTTTTCCATATTGATTGGTGAAGCCTAAATTATACAGCTAAAGTCTTCGGAAAAATGGTAAATTCTAATGTATGAAAATTGTATTAAAAAAATAATGGAAGAAATAATTACTTATTTGTATCTTCATAGCAAATGGAAAAATGATGGAGCAGAAATGTATTATTTATGTATGCCAACAAATAGTATTATTAATTATTATAAAATTATTAATGAGTAAATAAATATAAATAAGCAAGCGATGTTAACTCTATATATGTTAAAACTATGAAAAATTTGAAATATAAAAGTATAAATACAGAACGCAGAGCTATTACTCAGTGTCTAAACTTAAAAGCCTAAACTTAAAATTCCATCACTTTCATCTTTTAGAGATATTATTGGCTCTGCCAATTCGTCTACTATTTCATCAAATTTGTACTATTTCTTTTCTTCTTTAATAACGTGCTCTATATACTTTTTCCAATTGATATCTGAAATTCTATCTAAAGCCTGTTGTAGAAGATTTTCTACTTCTGGTAACTTGAAGGTCTTGTTTTTCGTTGCAACGTCATTCTTTACTTATGCCTAAATCATTTCATTCGTAATGGTAAGGTGGCAATTGCAGCATAACTTTGTTATTTATCTTTGCCATTTCGTCAACTTTATGTAAATTGTGTTTGTCCCTATATTGGCGTATCAATTGAAAAAGCTTAGACACACCTATCCATTTCAAACTCAATATTGTTTGATTATAACCAATTTTGTACATTATTTTACGTTGATGTTGAGTTTTTTCCAATTTTCGATTTTTGGTATAGAGTATTATCCAGTACAATAGCAGGATCGTAAGTTATTTTTTTCATAAATCTTGAAAATTGATTTTCAAATACATCTGCATTCATTTCTTTATGATAATCTTCTATTTTGCCTTAAAAATTAGCGATTCATCATTTTCAGAGTCTTCTTCGAAATCAGCATTCCTAATCGTCTTCCTTTTCATGATGAATTATGCAATCCTGTACATAATCCTTCCACAGAAGCTTGTCGTTTTCTTCTATAGCTCCGATCCACCAATATTTTGCTTTGATCCAACCTTCATTTAACCATATCTCGTCAAACTATTATTCGATCTAAATACAAAAATTATCAAAAAGCAACATTTGTGAATTACAGATGTTCTTAGAAAACATTTCTTTCCCTAGTTATCTGTACCTTCAAACTAAGAAAGATCCATTTTTATTTTCCAACAAATCTATTACCTAGAACGAAAATATTTTGCATGTAGAACTGTTTCTTAGAATTGTCTTTTAATACTACGATGAAACACAGGCGCCTCTCTCGTCCACCATACCGAACGACAAAGCGAGAAACGCGTCTATCTTCGCTTGTCGATAACTAAGTTATCAGAGCATAAAAGACAGACGCATTGCGCAACGGCTATTTGCCAATTTGCCGCTTTGTCGTTCAGTATGGTGGACGAGAGAGGGAAGCGCCTGTGTTTCATCTTTTTTCTGTACCGAAATGATATGATAGACGCTACCAAGGAATCGTTCATTAATAACACAAATCTGCCTGAAGATCTGTGAATTCGGTGAAACGTATGTAGTAGATAGGGTGTTATTAATAATAGAATGATTCCTTTTAACATTCTTTTAATACTACATTTAATATTGATATTATTTTATCTAATTTCTATTTACAACTAGAAATTCAAACTTTTAGTCGACTGTTTTTACTACAGAAAACATATTTACTATTCTGCCTAATTATTTACCTGCATGGTAATTATAATCAATGTGTAGCTTATTAATTTATTTATAATTTTTTGTGTGCTTCTTCTGTATCGTGATTGTTTCATTTCAAATTGACCAATGCACTTGCTCTTTGTTTTACCGACTTTTTTAAAAATCCCTATTTTTTAGAAATACCCTCTCTTCTTTAAGACCATGCGCGGTCTTCTGAGTAATTATCTTTCCATGACAGCGTAAATGTAGTATTCAATGGACATATTTCGCGGTCGCGAGATATAATTTCCGGTTCAAGGAGATACACATCTACATGCAAGTACACCATGTATCGTTCGAATACCAATTTTTTTACTAATTCTTGTATACATATATACCTAATTTATTTTATTACAGCATTTTGCAATTGATTATATTTTTCCCTTAATATAATAATAATAATAATAATACTAATAATAATAATAATAATTTTTATTAAGTTACCCAACAGAGATTATTACTCCAAAACGGGTAACAAACAAAGAAATACAAAAAAAAAAATTAAACCATAGTTACATTGTGAAAATGAAATATGTATCTTAAAACAAAATATATTCATACAAATAGTGGTCACAGCAAATCGTACTGCAGATTGTTGAAATTCACCGCCGAATGAACCAAAGGGGCCTTCAGCAAAATATTGGTCCTTGCCGTAGGGACATAAATTAGTTGATTTGTCCTAGATCCCAGGCGTGGAACAATGAAATAAACACGCGACAGTAAATCCGGCGTATCAACACTCCCAGTAACGACACTCTGCATAAATGAAGCGCTAAGAGTTTTTCTCCTATCAGACAGCGATACGATATCATGTCGCTCCAACAACTCGTTGTAATTCACTCCACGGGCAGGATATCGACCATCACATTTAAATGAGAGGTATTTAAGAAATTTGCGTTGTATCTGTTCCAGGAGGCTAGTTTGAGATTTGTAGATGGGGTACCAGACTATAGATGCATATTCCAGTTTGGAAATAACATGAGCAAAGAAAAGAGTCTTCAAAGTGTCCATATTATGAAAGTATCGGCATGTTCGAATTATAAAACCGAGAGATCTGGAAGCCGCAGCCGTCACACCAAGAACATGATCGGAGAAAGTAAATTTCTCGTCAAATATTACCCCAAGATCTCTGATCGAGGACTTACGAGAAATCGTAACGCCGCCAATTGAGTAACAGGATTCTATTCTAGAAATCCTTCTAGAGTAAGACACTAGGAAACACTTCTCAATGTTTAAACTTAAGCGGTTACACAAGGACCAGTTATAGATTTTGCTGACATTGGCCTGCAACAAATCAACGTCGGACAGCGAGTCAATTCGATGAAAGATTTTAATATCATCGGCGTAAGCCAAGACCGGGCAGTCGATAGACCTAATCAAGTCATCCACAAAAATATTAAACAAAAGTGGTCCAAGGTTAGACCCTTGTGGAACACCGGAGGAAGAATGAAAGAACCGAGACTTAAACCCATTGTAATATACTGCTCTCACTTATTAATTATTTTTATTAATACACTCAAAATCTTAAGATTTCTGTATTTAAATTAGTGAAAAAATTTTAAGAATAAAATTGTTTTTTGTTTTTCCTAATGATCTTTGTCTCATCTTGACACGCGTCCAGGACTCTTTTACGCTCTAAATAATTAACTCTTTTTTATTATTATTGCAAAGCTAGAGCTAGCCCGCAACACAATTATTTCCATTTCCATAATCATTATATTTTAAATAACATAGTAGCGTACGCGCAAGGGTTAATACGACTGTAAGAAATAAAAGAGGTAAAAAACTTAGTGATCAGATTGAGAAATCGAGGATGATAAATAAGAATATTTTAGTATATTTTATTTAACTTTCTTTGAATCTGTGAATCCCGCACATAGCATTGATTTTTCGATTAGCCTAACTTCAACGTTGTAGTGATACGCATACTTTGTTGAAGACAATACTTTATTGTTTTATTAATTTTGATTACAATTTCATTCGAGTAAAGATGCTGTTTAATTTGTATTATTTTTTGAATGTAGATGTGTTATAGTACTTCTCAGAATGAAGGTCTTAGAATAAATATATTGTGGTATTTATATAACTTTGTCTAAGAATTTTCTTTTTTCTTTAATGCATAAAGTTCTCATAATAATTCTAATTAAACGAAGAATATAAATGCATTGTAATATCTATGAATACATTTATATTAGGTTTTATTATGTTGTAGGGTTTTCCCACTTTTATATTATCTGTTTAATTTCAAGGGTAATAATTCTTCTTTTTTATCTTATATAGTCCTCTATTATAGCTTATAGTTCTTTTCAATGTACATTTATTGTATTTATTATGTATATTGTCTCAGAAGTATATTTGTATTTTCCTTAATGTATTATTCAGTTTTTAGAAAGGTTTTAATTATACGAATGATGTAAATGCATTGTATTGTAGGAATGCATTTATACTCGTTTTCTTTATATTATAGATTTTTCGCATATTGGATGTTTAATTTCAAAAGAGTATAATAATAATCCTTTATTTGTATTTTAGTATAGCTCTTTTAAGTTTAGTTATTGCATCTATTATATACATTGTCTCAGTTTATCGTTGAAAAAAATTTTGTTGTGTTACCTTGCAGTTTAGTGTGGGTTTAGCTCGAGTTATCCACCGGTGTTCATCACACACTAGTTGCACTTGCCAACTCGGTGCTATCAGAGGGATAAATAAAACTAATGCAACTTCGCTAACGTATTCATGCTCAACGCCACTACTGTTACGATAAAACAACAAAGGTTTGTTACATGACTGACCGCAATGTACTCCATGAGTTTTGGCAGAATAGAAATGCAAATGCAATATTTGCTTATTTTTGTCACTGACATAGATGATGAAAGTAAGCCCTTAAAAAGTAATCGTTTTAATTATTGGGACACGAATTTATGCAACAGGAAACAGTAAGCATTTTTTACTATGTTCACTAATATTATTATGTTTGGGTTAGCATTTTTCCCTTTAATTTAAAGATTAGTATTATCGAAGACATTTCATTTCCACGTTTCTTCTTAGTTCCTGTGTGTAGATAATTGTCCAAATGAACATACTTTAATGTTATAAAATTAAATCCAGTAAAGATGCAAGAATTTTTGAACGTTTTAAATTCATTAGTAGTGGATATAATATTAGCAGTTAGGTGTTATCATTAATAGACATTGTTTGCAATGCATCATGTACACGTATTGAACAACATATTACAGTGATATATATATATATATATATATATATATATATATACAGCTGTAATTGATATTGCTATATTAATAGACCTGTGTAAATATCGCAGTCATTATGTTACATTAATCAGATATACAGATTCAAATAATCAATATCATGTTCAGTTTGTGAGTGTATGTGTTTGTAAATTTTGTTGTTGCATGTATTTGAATAGGCTTGAATTTAAACATGTACATCGACATTTACATAAGTTCAATAAATAAATGTAATAACGAATATTAATTATTTAGCCCAATTACAGAATCTTTGTCTTCGTACCGACTTTAGAATATTTAGAAATATCCTTTTCAATAAAAAAAAATAAAATAAAATAAAATGTGTTAAGCTATAACGCTATTAGTTATATCGGTTACGATTCTATCGAATCTATATTTTATTTTATTTTACATAATCTAGGCATAAATACAGTCAGTAATGGTATATACGAAAAAAGAAATAGATAACTGTCCAAATTAACGTACATAACATATTAACATTATACACTAAAAATCACTGCGGTACATAAACCTAGTTGAAGAGGACTTCCCCTTCAACTAGGTAAAGAGTAGAATGCGTATATTTAACCATTAACCACTATACGCGTTGCCAAAGACAGGAGGGTGGTGCGAGCTAAAATAGTATGCAGTAGGTAGCTTTGCTTTTATTCATGTTCAAAAGCGTCCACTTCAAACATCGGTAATTGTCGGTTGATATTTTTTCTTAAATAATTTGTCAAAACTATCACCTAGATTTACATAGAAACACACGCACACACACACACACACACACACACACACACACACACATATATACTATATATATTTGCAAAATAACACATAAATGTTGCTCGGCATTTGGCACCATATGTGGAGCTGGGGTTATTAATTCAAATGTTGGATATTTCCAAAGTTTCAGGAATCTAGGCTATTTTCATAAAAATTATAATATAGTATTTCAATATAATTTCTATTTAATTAACTTCATTTCTCCCAACGAGAAATTAAAATTTAAATCGTCCTCAAAGAACTTTTTCGGACTGTTTGCGAACATATAGTAAATTTTGCCTAATTTTAAGCTTTGAAATTGAATACCTCGTAGTGTTTTTCTTCAAATTTGAGAACACTAGGTAAATTTTACCTCATTTAAGCTTTGAAATCGAATACCTCGTAGTGTTTTTTTTTTCAAATTTGAGAATACAAGGTGAATAGAGTTGATGTGGAAACAATTCCCAGCTCAATTCGTTTAAGGTATTCTTCGTTTTTCATGTAGTATAAGTTCTTGCATTGTTCTTTTGCAATAATGGATATTTATACAACCTTCCGTGTCATTTCTTGTAAACTGCCCGTTGTAATAGGCCAGATAAAAGATTCGAATAATATTATGCGTTAATTGTAATACCTTTTGGTAGATAATTTATAACAATCCCAGAATATAGTAAGCATTACTTTGCCACATTGGCCAATCGACGGGACTGCACATGCTTTAAACGGAAGACTTTCGTCGGGTTTTTGTCATTATTTGGTCTGATTTTTAGCCTCAGGATTGAAGTAAGTTCAGTAGTAGCTATTAAAACGAACTAAAAACTCTTGAAGTTAGTGGAAAATATCGAACCTGTTACTTTTCTCTTCTGACACCAAAACCCTTGGTGTCCAGCGTACTGAAACCTTATTCACTTTCAAACCTTCGTACTCTCATGAAGGTGTTTGTACCTATTCTTACACTAACATTAATTTCACGCCTACCATCTTTGAGTAGGTTCTTCACAGGACAACGTTGGCGTTGCTCGGCCGTCTACTGTGAGTGATATTTATTTGGCAGGTTCACATAACATTTTCCCTATATTGACTTACGCACTCTGATTGTTTCTGCTGTATATTCAAAGAGTACATATAATAAGCTTTTCTACAGTGTATTGTATAATATCTTCGAAATATTCGTCTTCTGTGTCTACACCTAGTTTAAAATAACTGGTCCGTTCGTATTTACACATTATTATTATCAATATTTTTGCTGTAGTTTGAAGAACACTTCATTTCGAAAATCTTCAAAATTTAAATGCACCATTATTCTTTACAAACTACATCTTCGACAACTACTAGAACAGCCAAACAGAGACAATAATTTAAGGAAAATTGTCCGGCTACTAGAGAGCTTCGAGCATACAGTCTATCATTCTGCGAGTAGTTTTTTTCTCTATAATAGCTTTTCTTCTACAGTTTCTCCTTTGAGGACAAGATTCGCTTTTCGCTCACTTAACTTATTATGACCTTCAAGGCTACTGTTAAATATACAGCTTGCTCCTTTTGTAAATACACATGTTTAACTTCTTAAATAATGCGAGATGTGTACTCTACTGGACAATGAATTTCGAAAAATTCTTCAATGAACAGCTATCACAGTGTTTGGGATACGTGCAGGCGGTGTGAGGGCGCTCAGTGACATCACCAGTGTTTTGTGAACGAGTGATGTAGGAATTGTTTGTTAATTTTATAGAGCGAAAGGTGAGCTAAAATCTATCGTATACTCTTTTCTACTTTGTACAATGCAATGATAGCGATGCTATAATGGTATTCGAGTCAGCCTATAACATAAATGGAGAGTCTACTAAATCAGTATTAACGTTTACATATCCTTGTAGATACATTTTCGATGTTATAATATTTGTAGAATTTATAATATTATATATTCGAATTTTGAAGAATTATATAGTGTTCTATTTACTAAGTAACTTAGTTAAGTTTGTATTACTGCACTTGTTTTTGATCGCAACAATTAATATTTATCTCCTATGTGGTAATAAACTTTGACATAATTATAAAAATTGTTAAAACCAAATACAATATGCGTTTTCAAAAATATGCTGAAATGCTTTTCGTGTAATTGCGAGAATCTAGTGTTTAATTGCTTATAATAATTCATATAAGTTATGTAATCTATTTCAATAAATATTGTCTTTAGTCTTTTCAAATAAAAAGTAATCTGAAGAGTCAATTTCTGCGGCCTAGCTGGCGATCTACCACAACTATTAATGCGATCCTTATAAAACTTATTTAAAAATGATTTTCTTCTTCGAGCAGTGCAAGCTGAAACGTTGTCTTGTTAAACAAATTTTTTCCAATTTATAATCATGGAGTTTTCCGTGTTCTTTAATTCTCGTAATTTACGTAACCCGATAAATAAAACCAAGCTCCATCAGTAATGCATCATTATTGTTTATATTATCAATAAACCAAGAGGTTGTTCTTGATTCAAAATCACTAGGACATAATCGAGAGTTTACAGAAACATTATGTGAATGCATGCGGAGGCTTTTCATTAATGCTTTGAACAAGTCGCTTTGCATAATCTTATAAAGAACAAAAGACATTTCAAAGTATATAATTATTATCTGCTTCTGGGCTTCCGGGCTGGAACTGCGTCACTGGTATAACTGCTGACGACGTTTGCTACTGTACACTGAAACTGTTTCAGTGCAACAAACACTAGCTCAACTACTCGCAGTTATACCAGTGTCTCCATCGACCGCGGACTGAAACTGTTCTCAGGTTCTTACATACGTTGCTAATTGTCATCAACAACCGGTTGAGTAAGAAGGAAAGGTCTTCTTGGTAATTTTCTCTGACAGCTATAGTTTTTTGAAAGCGATTCAACACCCAACGTTTACGTTGAATACAAGTACGAGGTTTGATCCCTTTGGTCGGCCTCTGACTCACTTTTAAACCAAAATAATTGTTTATCTGCACGTTGTTATGTATAGATTAACGTTATGTATAGATTAACGCTACAAACTTATAAGTCTGAACCTTTGCCTACAGTAGACGCTCGAGGTCGAGTGAGACACATATCAGTATCGGATATGGATCGTGTCGAGCAACGAGCAGAGATTAAATATTCGCGTTTAAAAAAGATGACCCCAACTCAAATTCATCAAGATTTTGTGGATACGTTAGGGGAATTTGCAGTATCATATGACAGTTGAAAGGTAATATTGTGAGTTTAAATGTGGTAGACAGTCGTGTGTAGACAAGCATGCACGTGGAGCGCCCATAACCGTCACTAGGAAGATGTTAAAATGGTCTATGATCTCGTGCTGTAAGTCCGACGTGTAACTATTAGACAACTAGTTGAAGGTACTGGTCTCCCATACCAAGTGATATATAATATAATTACTGCTGAATTAAACATGAAGAAATTGTCTGTAAGATGGGTACCACGAATGTTAATAGATGCACACAAGGAAACTCGCTGCAGTCGTCTTTTATCGCGATATAAACACGACAATGAAAATTTTCTTGCAAGATTTGTGACAATGAATGAGTCCTGGATTCATCATTATGATATAGGGACCAAAATACAGACTAATGAGTGGACATATCGTGGTTTACCACCGCCCAGAATGCAATCTTCAGCAGGGAAAGTCATGCTATCCGTATTTCGGGGTGCCGAAGGCGTAATTTATGTAGATTTCTTGCAGAAAAGAGCTACACTTATAGGTACTTATTAAGCTAACTTAATTTCCAAATTAGGTGACGCGATAAAGGAAACGTAGGGGAGAAGTTGCGAAAAGTGTTCCCTTACATTAAGATAATGCATCCAATCACAGCTTCGCGATTACAATAGCTGCAATATCTCAAGCAGGCTTCGAATTAGTTGAACATCTTCTACATTTGCCAGATTTGGCTCCCAGCGGTTATCAATTGTTTCCAAAACTTAAAGAACGTTTGCGTGGTAAACGATTTCCATCAAATAATGATGCAATATGTGCGGTAAATCAGTGGTACGCAGAGGATGAACAATTTTTTTTTCAGGAAGCATTAGAAATGCTAGAACATCGATGGGAGAAATAAGTATGGAGACTATGTCGGAAAATATAAGTAAAATGTTTACACACTTCTTTTCGTGAGTGGGTCAGAGGTGGAGCAAAGGAATCCGCCCTCTAGAAAATAAGAAATTATTCAGTTTTCGTTGGGATTATGTGGCACTCCGAAAATAAACTATCAGGATGAAGGAGTTTTGCTTAGATGGGAACATCACTGCAAAATCGCTAATAAAATTTGAAATACCCTGTATTATTAAATATAAATGGGATTTTAGTATCAAATCCTATAAAAATTTGAAAAGCTTATTTTAGAAGTTATGAAAATAATTAATTGTGAATATAATGTAAAATTCATATTGGAATGAAGGCTACGCGGGAAAATTATAATAAAAGACAACGGAATGCAGATGCGGCCGATTACAGCAAAAGAGGTTAAGAATCAGTTGAATCGACGATATCATGGCAATGTAATTTTCGATGTTGCAAATAACCAATCAAGAAAATTTCTTAGGTTTTACATAACGTCAGCTTTAATAGTTAATAGACACACGATAGAATAAGAACGAACAACGCTATCAAGCAATTATTAAATTTAATTATCTATTATTAAGCAAGTCGCCTTTCTGTCTAGTTCTTTCATGGTGTATAATTGGCGCTATCTCTTCTTTCATGTATTATTTACGCTAATGTTGACAATTTGTCAATTAGGAATTTTTCTTAGAACAAACACATATGTGTAACTAATTATTAATAATCTGATAAATTATTTATATTTTTCAAGAAATAAAAATTGTAGTAATAAACATACTTACTATAGGTATACGTACTACATAATTATACTCCAAGTGTTGTTTACGCAGATCGAGTTAGCTAGTAAGAAGCCATTCTGTTTCTATTTATGTCGGTATATGTGGATTTGTAATAACATTTCTGGAGCTTTCATCTCCGCATTTCTAGTTTGTAGAACCGTTAAATTTAGAAGGGTATTAACTTCCGTTGAAGTTGTATGTGAGTCTACATACTTCTTTTGTTGTAATTTTATGCACACGTTCAGACATAAATGTTTCTACCTCGACGTTAAAATGTAGCAGACTTGCTCCTTATATATAACGAAACACTACCTAACGAAACTTGTTAAATAATGAAGTTCTCCGCAAAATATGCGCGACACAAGTTAAAGCGATTAATTTGAATGGAAACTTCAGCGACTTTGCTTATAGTATTTTGTTAATTAAGATCTACAGTTTTTGAGTTAGAAATATCTTTGATTGATGACACGCGGTTCTTTTTCTGATAAGTAGAAGAAAAAAGTTAACATGGATGTAGTAAAAATTACAATCCTGAAGGTATTCGTGATGATATATATATAAATTGTTTATTTATAACCGAAACCATTTTATAATTTTTATAATAGCCATATTTATATTTAACTTTTTTTCTTCCACTTACTAAAAATAGTAGGACGTATGATTAATAAAAAATATTATATATGGTAATCATTGCATGAAATAAGAGGATTGTAATCACTTATAATAAAAGTTAGAATTTTATTTTTGAAATATTGCTCTAGATATACCAGGCAATGAAATTAAATATAACTTGTATCACATGTTAGGCATTTATCTGATATTGGAACAACCTCTTTTCCACGTTACGTTCATGCAAAAAACAAGATCTTTTGTTAGTTGACAGTTCTCTGTGTCTTCGAAATTAGAAGAGAGTAGTTCGATAAATGTATTAGAGCTTGAATAGCGAGGCATTAGCATTAATGTTTTTATGTGGATTGTCGAGAATACTTGTTGTCATACGAAACTGTCACAAAGTACGGCGAAGGAGGCGAAGATATGACAGAAATACTTCGAATAGGTCGGTCCAATGTCAGTACTAAATATATATATAAATAAATGTATATATGGTTTCGTGGGTGCAATATGTCTTCGCATGGTTTTGGGTTTCTTCCCGCGCGTCTGTCCTGTTAAAGACCGATGCGATATTTCAGTCAAATCTCATTTATTATCTTCAGGTTATGCTCTCTATCGAATGCTGTTTGTCTTACTGCGCGTGACTTGTCCCTGATTTGGTATTTGCACATTTGCCTCGGCTTGTGTCGCGTGCTTAGTGGTTGGTCGCGATCATGCTGGGGGTGACGTCTTCGTTTTAGTCGTCTAATGATGCTGATGTAAACAAACGCCCTCATAAACCTACGACGAAACGAATATGCAAGATCCGTCGCTAAGGAACAAAAAACGTCATCTCTAAACCAATATAAAGTAGCAACGGTACATAATATCGACTTTGACGGGACGAAGATGTTAGCAAAAATTGAATACCTGAATAAAATAAATAAAATACATGAACTCATACAAATCGACAAACATACAGCGCTAACTAATCGAAAAAGCAAGGACAGAGGTACAACTACATCTGAATCATTAGACGAACGAAACAAAGGTATCTACGAAACTGACCAATCAATAGGTGTGTAAAACAAGCTAAGGCAAATTCACAAATACTAGGGTAGAGACGAGTCACACGCAGTAAAACTAATAGCATTCGACAGAGAGCATCGCGTGAAGATGAGAGATTTTATCGAAATATCACACTAGCCCTTTACAGGACAAAAGCACACACACACACGTATATATGTGTATATATATATATATATATATACATGCATAAGTATATATATATACATGCATAAGTATATATATATATATATAGTATATTGAAGTATATGAGGTACTAGGGCCAACGATAATGTCGCCTATAAATCCTACATCTCTGAAAATTACATCGCCATATAAAACGCCGGTTTACGTGTGTCTAATATGTCTAAATATATTTTTGTAAAGAAGTCATGGCTGTGGTTGGCTTTTAGCAGAATCCAAGTAGTATTTTGCAAATTAGTGGTAAGATATAGACAACAATAGATATATTATTATTGCTCATTAAAACTATAATGTGAGTTGCTAATTGCATTGAAGTACATATATATGTACATTTTCAGAATTTCAAAAAATTATATATGAAGTTTAAGAACTATATACAAATGAAAATGGTTTAGTTGATGGTTTATCCTTTATTGAGATTGTGGAATGCAAGTCTCACACAATAAAGAAAATCTGAGTTTTTAAGATACACGAAAACATCTCATTGCACTGATTATGTTTGAAGTAAGATAATGAATATATTTTATTTTACGTGTCCTTTTTAAAATCACATTTCTGAAATATTATGTAGATCTATGTATCCATAAATGAAACACTTTTACGAACATTCTCGACATTTGTACATGAGAAATAATTACATAAATAAATAACGTGCGATTTAAATTTTACACACTTTCTATATTTTGTTGCATATTGCATGATTTCTATATAAAATCTATATTTGAATTACACAGCAATATCTAAATAAATTAATTCAAAGTATGCTAGAGTAAGACGCGTTTTAGCCAGTTTAGGCCAGTATTATTCATCTGAAAGCACTCCTTGTAAGTTGTATTTTGAACGCACGCTCACGCTTAAACATAGGAAAATAATTAACATGAGTTTATGTTCAACTTGGGGAGAATACTTTATAAGTAGTTGTGTGCTAGTTAAAGACACACTGTGTTCGCCGAATAAATACTAGTAGAAGGTGTGGAAAACGAAAAGAATTGAGTATAACAATACTAAAGCGAAGAAGGAACGAGATAATTATTTTCGCTCTTTACAGGTGATGTAGTGTTCTAAGATATTTATTACACAGCAACAGTTTCTAGCAGTTTAAGCTTACCCGGTGTCGTTTCCTTATATGTTATGGTTCCAACGGGTGTGGAAGTTAAACAGGAAAGTGGAATAAACTGTTTAGGAATATTTTAAAATAATGCCTTCCCTAATTAAATTCAATATATCTAAACTTCAGGATTAAAACGTTTAAATTTGTAAAGATAATGGACTTGTATTAAAAAAGTTCCGGTAGAGACATTTATGATTCCGTATTATGTCATTTCAATTAATGTTATTTATGTACAAACGCCGGGGAAGTTTAAACAACACTTTCTTCATTAATGATCTTTACTTGATTCTCGTTTTTCTTATTATTTAATATAATTATGAAATATCATTTTATACTAAAGTGTATTTAATTACTAACAGTTTTTATTAGGATTTGATAAATATTTTTGAAGAGGAACCAGTAATTTTAGTTAATATTTTTGAAGTACTAAATACTTTTTTAGGTTGATATGATTTTTGCACTGCTATTTAACTAGATCACGTTTCATCAAATTTTGCAAGGTTTGCTCAGGTTGACTATTGATATACTTAGATACTTTTGCACTGAAATAGAAAGTTCTTCAATACAAGACCGGGTTTTAAAGTAGCTCTTTGGAGTTGCGTTTGGAATGGAATACTTTTGATAAAAGGATTGGTCAAGTGTTATGTAAAGGATCTGTTCTTTCGATTTCTTATAAAATGAAATTTTTTATGGAGAATTCATTATTGCTAGCGTAAGGAGGATGGAAATAGGTAAGATATTTGATAGTTTATAAATAGAACTATTTAAGGTACTGATTAATAGGACGTAAGATAACGGTAGAATTGTAAATTTCAAGCAAACCATACAGATTAGGGGCATAGGAGTCACTAGATAAAATAGTTTTTTCAATTTTTAAATTTTCCTTGTATGATAAAAGTTTGAACAGAATTGAATTGGATTTTGTGTTCAATTTTCAGGTTAAATCCATAAAGTTTAGTATCTTAATAGGATGCTTGTGAGTTCTGAACTTTACAGGCCTTGGAATAAGATGTTGGTCTAATATATTTAAATGTTTGAAATAATTTTCTGTTAAGGTTTTAGATACATTATTCACCTCCTTGGAATTACGACTCTTTTGAGCGAAGAATAGATGTAAGAATATTTACGGTAAATTGAACATTCTAATGAACTATTAATGCGAAAATTTACGAAGACAACTTGAAAAGTAGTGAGATATAAGTTAACAACGTAATAAAATGTATTTAGTCGTTTCAAAGAATTTCCGAAATTTAAGAACAATATTCATGGAATCCATATTTATGCCAACATGGCAGTTATGGAAGTAATGTATTTCCATCATACGTATTTGTGCACGATGTGTATCTCTTGATGCATACAAGGAAAAGGTCCCTGGAATGAAAATAACGCAGGTTGAAATAGTGCATGCCTTGATAAAATTCACTGTTAAATTTGTTAAAATAAGCGTTCACAGTAGTTTTAATGTTGTTCGAAATTTCTGACCTGCAGGGTACGGTATCAAGTTTAATATTTGCCATAGCAGCAATACTTGGAACCGTATTTTGTCTTGGAGTAGAAATATTTTTTTCTTGGCTAAAGTAGGAGTTTCTTAATTTGATACGTAGACTTCCGCGGTCATGGTCCATGTTATCTGCTTCTGGGTTTCCGGGCTGGAACCGCGTCACTAGTATACCTGCCGACGTTTCGTACCCATTTATATGGGACATCTTCAGGGCTGTTTCAGTGCAGTAGTTCAGCCCTAAAGATGTCCATACAAATGGGTACGAAACGTCGGCAGATATACTAGTGACGCGGTTCCAGCCCGGAAACACAGAAGCAGATAGCATAGGAGTTTCTTCATTAATTTTTAGCATTAATTAGTCTAAAAGACTCGCGTAATATGAGCATGTGACAGTTTGACCTTTTGCAAGGTAATCAATAAGAATAATACATTTTGCATCCCAAAAAATGGAAGCCATTGCCTTTCCTGTGGATTGAGCAGCCGTCACCTTCTTAGAGGGAGAAAAACCACTATGTCGCCTCTGTTTAGATCGTTGTTTTGTTTCGGGTATATAATGATAAACTCAAGGCTCATCTGTGGTTCTAAATCGGAGCGTAAAATCGACCTTACTTCCTATTTATTATAATTATTCTATAAGCTCTGATCAGAGTTGAATTTCTGAACCATGGCATTACTCGGCTTCTCCATAAAGTAATTCTATTAATTCATGAATATCAGTAACGACTTAGCTCATAGGAGATTAAATTTGCATTAGATTTTAGGCTACTACCTTTTTTTGTATGTAAATATCTAAGGATCGTAAGTTCAATATCACTTTCGACGCGGCCGCAGGATTTGTTTGCATGATTCCCGTGATATCTAGTAGCCTGCTAATTCTTTTGCCAATACCATACGATTGTTTAATAGCGTATCATGAGTTTAATTATTATGAATAGTTAAAGACTCCTCTTGAGCTGAAGTCCCACATTTCTCCTACATGTTCTCCTGTAAAAGCCAATTAACATTCATAGCCCAGCTTTGGAGCTTCTGTTTCAAATACCATTCATGTATATTTCATTTTCAGTGCATGAATTTCAACAAAACTTAGTAATCTCATCATCAACATTACTATACGAGTATGTAACAGTTTAACAGTTTGAAGAGTTCTATACAAGGTTTACGTACATATTGGTTTTCGTCAACAAATATTAACAGTAACTTAGCTG
Source organism: Dermolepida albohirtum (assembly GCA_031893035.1). Classification (NCBI taxonomy): domain Eukaryota; kingdom Metazoa; phylum Arthropoda; class Insecta; order Coleoptera; family Scarabaeidae; genus Dermolepida; species Dermolepida albohirtum. The sequence goes on along the minus strand of JAVIWB010003857.1, from coordinate 147,345 downwards.
TAGTGCAATTTGTTTATATTCTAGACATCGTCGTACGCTGCCAAAATTTAACTTTAACATTTCAAGTTTACCCATTGTCCGCTCTGCATACTCTCTCAGATTTTCTCGCCGTTAACTATCATCCCGTGAAGATTGTAAATATTACATGATTTAAGACTTAACGTGTTAAGAGAATCTTCAAAGTTATTTATATTATGTACTCTATGTAAATTTGAGATACATCCTACGGTGTTTAAAGTTAAGATTAATATTCCTTATCGCGTGATTACCATATACACTGTATATACCGTTTTCACAGCGAGATCCTTTCATACTTTATCCTTAACGTTCGCGTCGTCTTTATTCATTCTATTTTGTATTTTCGGTCTTAATTTGTACGCCCAAAAGCCTCGATTCTCTCTCTCTCTCCCTTTCTTTATCTCTCATGTCTCCTTCTTCTCTTATTCTCGTGTAAGTGTATGTGTGTATATAAAAGATATTTATGTGTATATATGGCAATGTGGGTATAGAATCAAATAATTACCGCGATGTCGGTGTATTAGAGGCCATAAATTACGCCCTCTATTGAATAAAGAAGAATTAATCGCGACAGTTTGGTGCCGCTAATTTTGATAAGCCCAAGGTTAATTAGGTTTGGAAATTGGGGGTTCTCGGTTCATTTTCTTGAAGTGTTCGTTATCGGAAGAGTTATTTCCAAAATTCAGGCATTCAATTAGATAATATTAGTAATGTGTGTGGTAATACTGTTTCACATTAAATTTATAAATATACATTAGAGTTGAATTAGAGTTTTGTATTGGAAAGAAAGTTGTTTGGTATGTTATAAATTAAAACTTTTAAATTTAAAAAGAATCTTGGATACATCTAATTAATAACAACGCACTGATGTGGGAAAATAAGGTAGGATTAATGAAGTTCCTGGCTGGCCAGAGCGAAGTAATAATAATTAAAAAGCAATTAGAAGTAAGTCCACATGTGGAGAGCTGAGAGAAGAAATATAACTAAAAATAAAACAACCAGGTTTGCTATCTTTAAAAGTTCATTTAACCGAATTACATAAAAGAAAATATATCAAAGCTTTGAATATATTAAAATATACTATCTGCTTCTGGGTTTCCGGGCTGGAACCGCGTCACTAGTATATCTGCCGACGTTTCGTACCCATTTTATGGGACATTTCAGGGCTGAACTACTGCACTGAAACTGTTTCAGTTTCAGTGCAGTAGTTCAGCCCTGAAGATGTCCCATACAAATGGGTACGAAACGTCGGCAGATATACTAGTGACGCGGTTCCAGCCCGGAAACCCAGAAGCAGATAGCATGGACCACGACCGCGGAAGTCTACGTACCAAATATTAAAATATAGTTAGCTAAAATGATATATAACCAAATATGTAATTAATTGCAAATGCCGTAATACCTATGTTGAACGATGCGTACCCTAGGCTAGATTTGTATATTGTGAACGCAATACAGGTTGAATCAAGTAATCACCACACGTATAGGTCATTAGCGAATATATTGACCGACTTCAAACTGTGTCTCGGTTGTGACTGTTGGGGCGTGCGAAAGCATTTGCAAGAGAGTGAGCTTTTAAAGAAATTGGTAAGATGAAGCGAGTTGCAGTCGTCAACTACAGATTGATCAATGACAGAACAGAAAAGCCACGCCAAAATTAATAAATAATTAGGGGGCGATATAATGGAAGGGATTGTGACAATATTAAATATACCATCCAGACTGAGCTTCTAAGTCTGGAAAAGTATTTTAAATGAAATGTCACACGACTTATTTAATGTAACCGTTATCTAATATGACTAAATATTTATATTCGTTGCAGTATTTGATGGTTTGTTAACTTTTCGATCTCCTTCAATTCATATATTCTATTTTGTTAACATTCACTTCAAATCTCGTACTCCTCAATAAGTTTGTGTATCATGTATTCCATGTCATCAATTCTATAGCAACTTGATCATCCGCAAATAATAGTTTATAAACTGTAGTTGTACCGCTCGTTTGTTTGGCCAATACTTTACATTTTGTTTTCATTTCTTTGACGCACTTTCGAAATAGATTCTAAATAATGTCGGGAACATGCAACATCTTTGCTTAATCCTTTTGTCACTGCAAATTCCCACGTCAGATTATTATCTATTTTTATTTTAGAGACTCTAACGCCCTCCACTACATCGCAGTATAGATAGTAACACAAACACCGTATTGCTTACCAAAATATTCTGTGCTACTCTTAGGAACGAAATTAGCGAGTGCAAACTCGGACAGTGGGGTGTTCCTACAGAAAGGTCTTAAAAGAGAGTCACAGCAATGATCCAGTAGGAGCTTAAATTGACAATACTAAAGCACGTGGTGCATAACTGATACTCTTGGGAAAAATAATTCAGGGCTATGAAAGATTACAAATAAAAACACAAATTACACCAGAGAGTACTAAAAGAAATCCCAGATAATAGTATTACAATTAGTCGATTTATTAATCGCCAATTATTAAATCTACAAATATGTCAGCTATTAGACAAATTTTCCTTAATACAGCACTGTCATACTCACGTGTACATACATACCTATTTTCTGGGTATGTTCATATAACATATTTGTAAATTTAACTAAAATATGCTTAGGTTAAACTAAAATATTCCACAGGTAGTTGCCCTGAGTAGGTAATCATTTCGGAAATAGATACAGTTGACAAAACAAATAACTTCAGATACTAATTGTAATGTAACAAACTACCCCTTATCATCTGAGGGCCGGTAGATCAATTTAAGAATAAGCAACACTCTATATCTAGCATAGTTACCAATTATAAACAAATAAGGCAATGAACTGTCTATAGGCATTAATGACATTAATACATATAGAATAACTATGACGGTGTATAACTTTAATATGCCAGTACGGGATTCTTTCGAGGTAAACTTTCTAAGGATGGGATGTATCGATGATCTTGGGGTTAAAAATTAATCGAGTCCAGAAAGGATGACTTTCTTTCAGTTTTTTAACCGAAAATGGGATGCCAAAATGTCCCAAAGTCTTGAGTAGTATTATAATTTAAACATGTTAGCTAGTTACTTAATAATTACTAGAATTTCATCGACTAATTAGTTGCTCAATTAAAGTAGTTCATTAGCACTCGTCCTTCCTATAAATGAATTAACTGAAGGTAATTTTGATGGAGCCTATGGTTGAGTAACTTAATCACTTAAGGTTGATATATAACACCTTTCCACATCAATTTTCGTGTTCTGTGTACGTCTGTACCGTCGAAACCAAAACGCACACTGTAGTGTGCATTTTGGCCTTACATAGTACACACATTAAAGAATAAATAATCCAAGCGGTCGTCGCTAATTATGTGTTGCTACATGCTCGTTTAGTTCTCTATTCAAATTTTATGTACATCGCTGTAAATGTCAATTTTGCTGCTTTGGAAAGCACATTGTCGACCATTTTTATGTCTTTTACAAATTCACTCACATTTTTCAATTCGCATATTATCTAAATAATTATAGTATGACCCTGTTTTTATAATTTTATTATCCTAGATTATCGTTCTTATAATAATTTTGCTTACTAGAAACATTTATTCTCTTGATATTACTTTCGTCATCTGGTATGTTCAACAATAGCAAAGTAAAATAAATAATGACTAATACTCATACCCTAGTCAGCAAGGGCGTGAGAGTCTCTAAATGAACATTCTTACGCGGAAAATTTGGCAGAGTGCAAAAAAAGAAATGATGGTGAAATTCACCTTACTTCATGAATTCAAAATATTATACAATGAATTAATAAATTAATCAAGCCATAATCTAACTATAGTTGTGGAAAAACACATTTTATTTCGACTAGGCTTAAATATGATAAACATACTAGATGACGAAGTAATATCAAGAGAATAAATATTTCTAGTAAGCAAAATTATTATAAGAATGATAATCTAGGATAATAAAATTATAAAGACAGGGCCGTACTATAATTATTTAGATAATATGTGAATTGAAAAATGTGAGAGAATTTATGAAAGATATGAAAATGGTCTAAAATATGCTTTCCAAAGTAGCAAAATCGACATCTACAGCGAGGTACATAAAATATGAATAGAGAATAAAAAGAGCATGTAGCAACACGTAATTACCGATGACAGTTTGGATTATTTATGTTTTAACGTTCGTACGATATAAGGTTTCTTCCTTTTTCTTTCTAGTATCACAACGCTCCCAGTACCGCTGACATACACGATTTTATGTATTAATACTCTTCTTATAACTTTAAATTGTTTGTGTAATTTACTGTGTAATCGGGTCAGATATAATGTTCTCGTATTCCTTTCATCAAAACCATTTATTTAAATTTTATTCTGATTTTTTTTGTTTATTTTCCCCTCTATATTTCTATTTACCTATAGACCTTTTTCTTTGTAGATATTAGTTTCGTCTTCAGGAAGTAATAATACTTCCACATGAGGCTCTTTTATTCACGGCAATTTTCAAAGGAATTCTTCATACAAGATGTCTAAGGTTAGCTTAGACTGTACGTAAAACTAATTTAAGTTAATCTATTATAATAAAAGCATTTACTAACGAGTAAGACAGATTATGTGAGTAAAGGTAACAAAAAATTAATGCTTGTGTTTCTATTTATCAGAATTACTTAATTTTTATCTTCAGCACATTAAGAAGAAAGAAAAACTAATATGTTTTACAGACGAATAGCTTACAGTTACTTAATGTAGGTGTTATTTTATGAAAATGTCGTATAGATAGATAAAAAAGCCTCTTTTCCATTCGCTTTCGCTATGTATACATGTATGTATAAATACAAATTCTGCAAACATATATACACAAATCTACTACATACAATATATACATACATACATATATAGAAGACCGTACATAAAACCTGAGAAGAGGACACGAAATATATGATGTGGAGGTATTTTATGGCATTTTTGTGGATGTACATATATCTTCCCTTCTTCGGTTATATTTTATTCAAATCAGATATTCATATGTAACATCAGATCGGCTTACCTTCTATTCCTATATGTGATAAACTGGAAAAGCCGAGAGGAAATGCTATCGCGAAGGAAAGAGGTTTCGGAAGATCTCCTTCGCCACCTCCTCTTGTTCTTTTTATTCTATCGTCTAAATCTATTTAATATTTTCTTCGATAATAACGTTTCTAGAAATATATCTTGAATATAAATTGGTGTGTATGTATTTATATTTGTATGCTGTTTCTCCAGTGTATTTCCGTTAATTTAAGGTTCATAAAGCGCATAACGCATTTTCTATGCTCTTCACAGAATATCTATTAATATAAAAAAAGATCAATCAGTTATATATTGTTCGGTTTCATTGATAAACTTTTGTCACACTCAGTGAGCTTCGTAATTCCTCATTCATAGTACACCCTATCTTAATTAACATAGTGAAAAACTTTACAAGTTGCAGTTAAAAGTTACATTACGCAAGGAGTTTTAAAGAGTACGAAGTTAATGAAAGTGTGAAGGCGTAAGGTCTGACGAATAACATATAATGTATACGGCAACGTGTTCCACTCAAGATCCTATAATTTTTAGCGGGTCATAAAACTTGTGTGTAGTCACGTATCATCGCGGGGAAATATCACACCTTTACGACTAACAAGCTGTCAAAGTTTTTGGATATGAGTTCATGCAAATTGTCCAATTGTCAGTAGTACACACTTGAATTGTTTTGTTTTTACTTCTTAGCAGGAACTCGAAAGACATAACACCTCTAAATCCCACCACACTGAGATCATAACCAACATATGATAAATGTTTGCTTACTATGACGTTTTTTTCGCGATTTTTCAGGTCGTTCTATATCGTTTTCACACCATGTTATTAACAATCCACTTCTCTTCACCAGTCAATCGAATCAAGGAAGAATCATTCTCTTCACGTTGAGAAGCATATCGCAGATGTTTATACGCACTGTCAAGTGGACTTATGTGATGCATTACATTAATTAATTAGAAAAAAAAATTCCTGTTCTCCACCGAGGTTTGACTTCACATAGCCCTGTTCTCCGAACGATCACTTTCACCAATTAAACTATCGAGACTGGTGAGGTTGAATCCTTAATGTGCCATAATTTATGTATGAAAACAGTTTTGTACTCGTACCTGCAGTGGATTATTAACGTATAGAGTGTAATATATACATATTGCAGGCTTTGTACCATGATAATTAATGGGAAATACTTTTCCCTGCATCACTTAGTATTAACTAAATTAAATTATATATAAACTTTCTTGAGTTCATATGTCATCGTTCGTTCGCAGAGTACAGTGCATTGAATCCTGCAGTTTTTGTTTCTTCTTATTTTACAAGGTAATATTTTGGTTATTTGTTATCTAATTTATGTCATTTTGTAGCATATAACTAGGCCATTTTATTGCATTAGTTATACTACATTTGCTTATTTTTTTTCCTTTTTTCCTTCTTTTTCTTTAAATTTTCAACTACATCGTTTTGTTTAATATCTCTCTGTTTTTCTAATTCTTGCTCACACTTTTTGTTGTTTTACCTTTTTATATGCTATACTAGATTCTTATATACAGGACTTGTGTCAATAGTTTTCCTTTTCCTTATTCCTATTTGACTTTTCCGCAGCCTTCTTGTTAGTTCTGTTAGTCACCAGGATAGTGTGTGTGAAGCGTCTCCTTGTCTTTTTTTCTTTTTCCTTTGTACTGTTATTTTTTTATTGTGAATATGAGTGATACTTGCAAAGTTTGTAAGAATGACTTGGTGCCTGAAAACGAGGTATCGTGTGACATATGTAAGGGATACGTTCACACTACTTGCAGTGATCTCTCCATGAACGAGATTCAGTGTTTTAGGAATAGGAGTAGAAAGCTTAGTTATTTCGGTCCATGCTGTGCTGGTTTTAGACCTCAACTGGAGAAGATGAATGATCTGATTGGACTTGTGAATTCTCTTCAGAGTGATATACAAGTCTTGAAGTCCCAAATTCCGACCAACTCTGGCGTTTCTGCTGGGTCCAAATTGGATCTGTTCGATACTGAAAAGATAATTCAGGAAGTGGCCGAGCGTGAGAAACGAAAGAATAATTTAATTATTTTCAACTCGCCGGAATTGAATGGGGGTAATAAAGGTTACCAGGCTGCAGCAGATGTTGTCTTGGTGAGAGATATACTGGGGACGATGGGCGTTTCTGTGGCTGAAGTTCACCCTGCAAGGATTGGTAAATTCGATCCTACTAGAAGTTAGAGAAAGAAACCTATAAAAGTGACTTTATTTCATTTTGAGGATTTAAGAAAAGCCTTACAAAATGGGTCAAAATTAAAGGATACGGATAGATTTAAGCTAATTTACCTCTCTAAAGACAGAACGCCTTTTCAATTGTCTCTCTATAGAGCTGTCAAAGCTGAGCTTGATCAGCGTGTTGCTGCCGGCGAGTCTGGATTCCGGATTAAGTATTTTAATGGCATTCCAAAAATTATGGAACTAAAGCCTGGTTCGGGAAACTAGTTCGGTCCAATAGATCTACTCTGCCGTTTCATTGTTATTACCAAAACGTTCGCGGCTTGCGAAGTAAATTGGATTTAGTTTACGGTTCTCAATATTCTTTAAAGTGTAATATTATTTTTCTGACCGAGACTTGGCTGACTGGATATATTAGTGACTCAGAGATTTTTTCGGATGCATATGTCATCTTTAGACAGGACAGAGATCATGATTTGATTGGTAGGGCTACTGGTGGTGGAGTGTTAATTGCGCTTCGAGGGATCTACGAGGGAGCGTTTTTATATTCGCGGAATGGGGGACAAGGGGTGGAAATAAAAAACCAAATTATTTTTCTTTTTCAATATATTCACCTGCAAGACGGATACATTTTTCACATCTTTCAATTAATTTATTTATACCCTCATAAAAAAATGACTTCCCTTTATCTGCAAAATACGCCGAAACTGCCTCCTTGACTTCAATATATTCACCTGCAAGACGGATACATTTTTCACATCTTTCAATTAATTTATTTATACCCTCATAAAAAAATGACTTCTCTTTATCTGCAAAATACGCCGAAACTGCCTCCTTGACTTCATCATCGGCAGTAAATTTTTTACACCGCAGCTCTTTCTTCATTTTCGGAAACAGGTAATAATCACTCGGGGCCAGGTCTGGGCTGTAGGGTGGGTGATTCATAATTTCGAAGCCCACCTTATGCAGGGCAGCTAACGCAACGCGGCTCTTGTGGACGGGCGCGTTGTCGTGCAAAAGCAGAACACCTTTTGTCAATTTTTCGTGTCTTTTCTCTTTAATGGCTTCTTTTAGTCGCTCTAATATTGAAGCGTAATATTCTCCGGTTATAGAAACACCTTTATCTTTATAATCAATCAACAATATTCCTTCCGAGTCCCAAAATATCATTGCCATGAGTTTCCCAGCTGATTGTGACACTTTAAATTTCTTGGGAGGTGCTGTGCCCTTTTTATGCCACTGCATGGAGTCTTGTTTGGACTCAGGTTCATAATGATGAACCCAAGTTTCGTCTCCAGTAACAATTCCACTCAATACACCATCCTTGTCTTCATTACAGAGGTCCAAAAATGCACGCGAACACTCTACGCGATGTTGTTTTTGCGGCGGCGTGAACATTCTCGGCACCCATCTTGCGCTGACCTTAGACATGCCGAGATGATCGTGTAGGATTTTAAAAATTGTTGTATCGGATACTCCAACCATTTCTGCGAGTTGTTTCTTCTTTAGTCGAGCATCTTCGAGTTCAATTTGTTCAACTTTTTGGATAAGTGCTGGCGTGGTCACCTCAATGCTCCTGCCCGGCCTCGGGTCGTCTACAAGGCATTCCCTTCCTTGTTTAAATAAACTATACCAGTTGTACACCATGGTTTTTCCTGGACAAGAGTCGCCGTAAACCAATGACATCTCATTCATTATGGTCGCGACTGATTTTCTTTGCCTGGTAAGGAACTTTATAACGGCACGATATTCGATTTTTTCCATATTTCACTTTTCACTCCTGATTATGTTACTTGGTTGACGATAGCTCAAAGACTAACTGTCTAATAACAATGAAACTTCGTATTTATACTAATCATGAGTCGCTGCACAGGCCACGCCCCCAATGCGCCTACTCACCCCTCTACAACCCGCTCATTCCGCGTTTGATATTTCTGTGGTTACTGAATTGGCACCTTCAATTGACATAGTTATTACTGAATGTTTTTGTTCAGTTGTTATTTACTTTATCTGTATTTATGTACGACCTAATGTACTCTCTGATGATTTTGAATTATTCTTTGACGCCCTTTCACTAGCATTGGTTGATAAAAACTTAGTAATATTTGGGGACTTCAATTGTCCCACTTTTGATGGTGGCTCCAACAATGCGGAAAGAAAGAACATGGTTTTACTGAATTTCATGAATACCTTGAACTTGAAAAAGTTCAACAGTGTAGCCAATCAATATGGCAGAATTTTGGATCTGGTTTTTTCCAACATTGATTCCGCACTAATAGTAACTCAGCACGCAGATCCGTTGGTTTCTCTGGATGTTCATCATCCAGCTCCTAGTGCCTCTTTTGACAGTTTGGGTGCTGTTGAATTGCAACTTAAGCAAGAGGTTAAACTTTCATTCTGCTGACTATAACGGTTTGTTTCGTACTCTTGGTGAAACAGACTGGTCGTGTTTGGAATTTAACTCCGATGTGAATCTTGCCACTTCGGTGTTTTACAATATAATTTATTCCTGTATAGAGAGGTTTGTCCCACGAAATTGCGTTGACTACGTCAGCTTGCTTCGGGATTTCCAATTTCAGTCACTTGCAGAGAGGCGTGAGGTTCTAACTGCCAAGTTTTTAATAAGACTTGTTACTAGCACTATCGACGCCTCATCCATCTTGTCGCAGATAAATTTTCGTGTGCCTCGTGGATCGAGTAGATCTAATGACACTTTTTCGGTCCCTAGAGCTAGAACAAATGTGTTATACAAAGCTCCTCTGGCGCATATGACAAGGAATGCCAATGCTCTGTTTGAGAATCCTTTCCGGTAGTCTCAGTTATGGTGAGTGATTCTTGTGCGATCTTGATCTATATATCTCTTGATTTCTTTCTGTAATAGTTTAGAATTAATCGTAGATCTTTTTTTTGCTTCGTATTATCTATTATTTGTATTTTTTTTCAATGCATTTTTTACTCTATTTTTGTCCTGTAAATGGTCTGTGACTGTTGGACTAATAAAGATTATTATTATGAGGAAATATCAAGCTCACTGACATATCCTGGTTTCTTCATGTGGTCGTGAACGCTTGTACAAAGGGTATTAGGAAAGGTTTGCAATACAACTTCGTTTATTTAATTTTTTCAAAGTAACTTCCTCTACACTCAATACATCTTTCCATCTTCCGAAACCAATCTTTAAACCAGTTCTGCCAAGTTTCACTAGGGAGTAAAGCACACTCGTTGTCCCAAGCCCGCAGAAGGTCCTCATCTCTAGAAAACTGCCTCCCTTTTAGCTTAATTTCCACATGCGGGAACAGTGCAAAGTCGCAGGGAGCAAGATCTGGACTGTAGGAAGAGTGCTGGAGAAGTTTCAGTCCTGTCGTAGTCAAATATTCGGTGCAGGCTTTGATGCGGTGAGCTGGAGCATTATCGTGATGGAGGAACCAGGTGTCCATTCTTGGCTTTGGCCGCAGGTTCTTCATAGATCGAATGACTTTAGGCGAGCACTGTTCAGTATATCACTTAGCTGTGACTGTTTTCTATGTGTCCAAAACGACGCCTTCCACAGTTCCACTCGATTTGAAAAATACAACTATCATTCTCTTCTTTACAGACCGGGATTTTCTGACAACTACGGTTATGTCCTCATCATCAAAGACCCAAACTTTGTTTTGAGCTTTGGTGGGCACAACCAAATCTTATTAAACTTTTTTAGCATCTCCCGGCACCAAGTCACACGTGTCGTGTCATCTGCTCTTCAGTCAGTCGATGCGGCACCCAGAGAGAACAAAGTTTCTTCACGTGCAAATGATCATGCAGAATCGAACGAATTGCTGGTGCATTTAGGACTGAAGTATCCTCTATCTGTTAGTAGGTCACTCGCCTGTCCTCGCCAAGCATTTTCCCCACAGTAGAAACGTTTTCCTCCGTAACTGACTTTCGTGGCCTTCCCGGCCTCTCTGCATCCTCCACAGTTAAATTTCCCCTTTGGAATTCACTATACCACCTGAATATCGTTGTGCGATGTGGACAAACATCACCTAGTGCAAGAGTCATTTCTTCGAAGTACTGGTCTATGTTTAAGCCACCCAGGAAATTATAACGCAAAACTGCCCTTATCTCATTTCGTAACCACGATGCTATCGCAAGCACTTTACACTCCCACTGTTAATGAATAATTGAGCCCATCGGCATGGTGCGGTGGCTACTATGCACGTATGTACATGTCTCAACATGCAGTAACAAGCAGCTTTCTACGATTTCTTGATGCGTCATATTGCAAAACTTTCCTAGTACCCTTTGTACATTCGCATAAGGTGTTAAATTACTCTATACAGTGACGTTCACAAAATTTGTGACGGAGGCTAAAATGAGCGTGTAAGAAGATCTTACTAAATTGAATTACATTTCTTCTGTTAGGTTAGTAATCAAAACAATCAGTTCTCAAATAAAAAAAGTATAAATAGCACACATAAAAGATTAGATTTGACAATTTCAAAATAACTGTTAAAATTTTTTAAAGACAACTATTTTTTTTATATTCATTAATTCTCCAGTTCAATATAGTTATATAATTTACTAATTATTTAAATTTCATTTAAATTCAGATACGATTAGAAAACAATTTCAACATATGTATACATAAACATACTAACCTCATTATTATAATTTATCATTTTTAAAGTAAATAAAATTTTCCTTCTTTCGGTTGTTCGTTCTTCTTCATTTCAAATTTGAAATTTTTCCGCGATGTAGGGCGCTTAACTCAGTTGTTCGTCCACGTGAAACTCAGTATATTTGCATAAACACAAATGTAGTTGCTACTAGTACTCATTTGCTTGCTTGTTTAAAAATATTTGAAATTCGAACACTTTATACTTAATACATTATACTTGAAAAATGATATTTCACTTTTCAACACTTGTTTTTTGAAACGAGCTAAGTACTATTTTCATTTCTTTAGATTTAGGTTCCATAAAGTGTACGTGTTGATTCTAGCACTTAGCCTTTCCATTATAAATTTCTCTTGAAACGATTTTGTATATTCTTATTACTATTGTATTATTTATAATTTTGTATTTATTTATATTGGTTATTTAAATTATGCCTAAAATTCTTTTAATTAGGCTTATATACTATTCTCTGTTTATATTTTAAATTTCTTAACTTTACAAATTTCTGAAGCGACATTTCTGTTTATTTACTTTATCTTGAATGTTTATATTTTAACTGTAAATTTTGGATATTTATAAGTTAATTATTCCTTTTTAAAATGTTCCTTCCATGAACAAATGTTGTATCTAACTTTACTTTTATATTTATTTAATTTTCAACCTTTTTTTTCTTATTTTACGATTTGAACTACTTTTATTATATGTATTTCCTTCGTTTATTCCTATTTGCTATTTCGAACTCACAATTGGATCTTTCTACGTAAGTTACTATTGTGTTATTGTATATTTATGCCTTTATAGATCCAGCTCCTTCTCGCCAATTCAACAATATTCTAACAATATTAGGTATTGGGATACACACACACGCACGCACACACACATGCACACACACACACGCGCGCATACACGCACACCGTACACCTATATACGAGGGAGCGTTTTTATATTCGCGGAATGAGCAGGTTGTAGAGGGGTGAGTAGGCGCATTGGGGGCGTGGCCTGTGCAGCGACTCATGATTAGTATAAATACGAAGTTTCATTGTTATTAGACAGTTAGTCTTTGAGCTATCGTCAACCAAGTGACATAATCAGGAGTGAAAAGTGAAATATGGAAAAAATCGAATATCGTGCCGTTATAAAGTTCCTTACCAGGCAAGGAAAATCAGTCGCGACCATAATGAATGAGATGTCATTGGTTTACGACGACTCTTGTCCAGGAAAAACCATGGTGTACAAATGGCATAGTTTATTTATACAAGGAAGGGAATCCCTTGAAGACGACCCGAGGCCGGGCAGGAGCATTGAGGTGACCACGCCAGCACTTATCCAAAAAGTTGAACAAATTGTACTCGAAGATGCTCGACTAAAGAAGAAAAAACTCGCAGAAATGGTTGGAGTATCCGATACAACAATTTTTAAAATCCTACACGATCATCTCGGCATGTCTAAGGTCAGCGCAAGATGGGTGCCGAGAATGCTCACGCCGCCGCAAAAACAACAGCGCGTAGAGTGTTCGCGTGCATTTTTGGACCTCTGTAATGAAGACAAGGATGGTGTATTGAGTGGAATTGTTACTGGAGACGAAACTTGGGTTCATCATTATGAACCTGAGTCCAAACAAGACTCCATGAGTGATTATTACCTGTTTCCGAAAATGAAAAAAGAGCTGCGGGGTAAAAAATTTACTGCCGATGATGAAGTCAAGGAGGCAGTTTCGGTGTATTTTGCAGATAAAGAGAAATCATTTTTTTATGAGGGTATAAATAAATTAATTGAAAGATGTGAAAAATGTATCCGTCTTGCAGGTGAATATATTGAAAAAGAAAAATAATTTGGTTTTTTTATTTCCACCCTTTGTCCCCCATTCCACGAATATAAAAACGCTCCCTCGTATATATATGTATATACCTATTGAATAGTATTAACATTCTATTTTCCTTTTTTTAAAATTTCAACATTTCCAATTTCAACAATGCCAACGATTTGATCCTCATCATAGATATGTGGAGAAGTATAAAAAAAATGGTATTAAAGCACGACAATTCCCAAATCAATAAAATTAAAATAAATAGCAAGCTCATCAAGGATGAAGGACAAATTGCTGAAGAACTTAATCTATTTTTTATAAATAATGATAATGATTATATATATATATATATATATATATATATTATATATAATATGATAATTGGTGTACATTTACATCACTTAATAGTTGAATCCCTCAAGAATGGTATTTTTCCCGATAACCTCAAAGAAGCAACAATCATTCCAATTAAGAAAGTTCAAAATACATTAAACCCCAATGAAATTAGGCCAGTCAATATGTTGCCAACAATAAGCCAAATATTAGAAAAGGTGGCGTATAATCAATTAAGTAAATACTTAGAAAAACATAATCTGTTATATGAAGTCCAATCCGGATTTAGTAAAGGACATAACTGTGAATCACTACTGAATCTCGTCGTATCTGAATGGGAGATTGAAGTGGGGGGGGGGGTAAAAGGTGCGTTGCGGCAGTAGTTTTAGACTTAAAAAACGCATTTGAAAGTGTCAATAGAGAAATCCTACTACAGAAATTGGAAAAATATGGAGTTGAAGGTACAGAACTGTCATGGTTCAGAACCTATTTGAGTAACAGAACTCAAAGAACAAAATGTGGCAGATATATATCGACACCAAGAACAATGAACATAGGTGTTTCTCAGGGCGCAGTGCTTGGAACACTATTATTTCTAATTTATGTTAATGACATGGTAAAAATTCTACAAAAATGTAAAGTCTGCATGTTTGCTGATGATACACTCATTTATACGTGTGGTGTAAATCCAGATGAATGTGTAGATAACATAAATGAAGACTTAGCAAAAAAAATGGAAATTCAAATTATAACATATGTATTGAAAATGAAAATATTGACAAAGTAAAAGAAATAAAATATTTTGTATAATAGTGGACGATGATTTGAGTTTCATACCGTATTTTGAATATGTTTGCAAAAAGATATCGAAAAAAATTGCATTTTTGAGCGCAACTATTATCTACAACACAATTATAAAACCGCATTTTGAGTACTGCTCCACGATATTATTCTTAGGTAATCAACAAATGAAAGAAAGATTACAGAAATTACAAAATAAAAGCATGCGCTGTATTCTGAGATGCAAAAGAATGACACATGTAAGTGATATGTTAAATAAGCTACAGTGGCTCTCCATCAATCAACGACCGTTATGAACACTCTATTATTTATATTTAAAATTAAGATAGGAAATATGCCAAACTATATGCAGCGATATCTGATCAATGTAGCTGAAGTCCAACCATACAATTTGAGGAACGCCAACGATTATAGATTACCTTTGGCAACAACAAGTTTTTGTCAAAATGTTTTATTTTATAAAGGTCTGAAAGTTACAACCTTATTTCTACATATGTATATGTACATGAGATTTTTAAATAATTATATCGTATAAATAAATTATACCTACTTCATCTGTTATTGTCTTGTTTACTTTCTCTATAATGTTATTTCACATATATAGTCTTGTCAATAGCGAAATATTCAAACATAAAATGTACATTTAAAATATGAGATACGTCTATTATACGTGGAATATAGGAAATTAACATAGTAAAGTAAGATTCCTTTGAAAACGAAAACATTCGAGACTCTATCAATCGAAATTTCCCGTTTTTAAGGATTCACGTATAAACTATTCTCATATTTTTATATATCCACTATCTAAAATGCAGACCAATAATACATTCAAATAAAAACAGAAGCGACTTACGGAAGAAAAGGTAACGATAAAGAAAAATAAGGTAAACGCGGCAGCAAACGGAGTTGACTTTCTCGAGGAAAATGCATTTCATATTTTGTCATATAACTTAATTATTTTCTTTAGCGAGAGTCTTACCTTTAAAAATGCACTTTCCAGAGAGTGTGAAAGCTTGTTTCGTGATGCAAAACGCGGACGTAGCCGGATGAAAATGAGCGAGAGATCTGTTTTTCTCTCTCTTTCTCTGCCTCTTGGGTGCAATGAGGAGAAATGGTTTCGACCGGCAAAAATATGAATTTCTTGAGGGGCCGAAGACCCCTAAACGAACAACTTTCTTGTTGTTTGCATTTCTGAAGAAAGCTAAAGGTGATGCTACAGCGGTCGAATTTTTATCGTAATGAACGTCAAGATCCAATAATGATTTAAGAGTTACTTTAAATGGAACTTCAGTTGATGTTTTTAACTAATGGAAAAGTTTTAAATCATTATTATTTATTTAATCAGATGTCCTTATACCATTAGGTGCCGGACTATTTATCATATTACATTCTTAGTTTTAGTTATTTGTAATTATCTTCTTCTGGACTTTCCTACGCTGTGCTATTTTTTCTATTTCACAGCAGCTAATTTCTCTGTATCCAGTTATATGTCTAACTTGCTATTCACATCTTCTTTGTGGTCGCCCTAGCTCGTTTTTTTTCTGATATTTTTACTTCGAACGCTTTCCTATTTTTCTTGAATAAGTTTTTCAATCGGTATTATCTCCATTTCTTCCACCACTGTTGAGTTCTTTTCGTTATTGTGTTATTGTCCATAGTTCACTTCCGTATGTCAAGGACAATCTTACAACACTGTTATGTATGTATGTGGGTTTTGAACCCTGGGAACGTCTCTTCTTCTGAAGAATGTGTTTTTCAATAAGTCATATTATACAATCTTCCCACCTTTCCGTGTGTCTCGGCTATTTCCTTGCCATTTTTACGTTATATTCTATAACAGTTTATCATCGTTTTATATTTACTTATATTCATTTCTAGGTTAATTTTAGTTCTTTTTAATATTCATTTAAATTTCTTTGCAGGATTTTCTCTGAATCTGCGATAATCATACCATCCACAAATAACATATCTAGTATTTGTATTGATCTCCTCCTCCGGTTTCCTATATATATATTTTTCATTTTACTTTGCAGTTTCTTATGGCGTCGTCTATTGCAATGGAGAACAATAGTGGACTGAGACTCATAGTGATTGTATAGTGATTGTTATTTTAACCACGTCTCAGTTTATTCCTTTTTTCCTTAAACTTCTCCAAACAACATTTCTACTTATCTACTTGAAGGTCTTGTATAAGTCTACGAAGCATATATGCATTTCTCTTCCTTTGTTTAAAATTGTCTCATTGTAAATATTAAATTTTATGTATTTATACCTCTTCTGAACCCATGTTGTTTGTTTCCCAATGTGTCCTCAAGTCTTTCTTACAGTCTGTTTTCCATTATTCTCGTACAAGAAAAGTTTTAAATATTAAATATGATTGCATACAATGGGCAAATGTTTACGGGTAAATTTTCCAAAGGTATTTAAGTCGATACTACATGATGGAATTTACGCTACTGTCAGGAATATGATCTCTGCTTTGCAACATATAAATGTTGCTATAAATGTTCCACAATTACAAATTTAATGTTTTGCGCAGTATATGCATGTTGTATACTAAATAGCGTAACAAGTAGATACTATATATACTTTATTCTGCAGAATCTATTACGAATTTGTTCCTCGTTTGCACTTCTAATGTTTTTAGAACTCTACATCTCAGAAAGAAAGCAATACATTGGCAATAAGAACATGTCACCTGAATTTAGTCCAACATCAAGCTTTTCACCTAATCCTTCCGCTATGCTTTTATATAACCTTTTAAATGATAATGTTGACTATTCTCTTTTATTAATTTAAGCCAAATTACGTAATCATATTTGTATGTTTTCTCTTTTGCCAATGTATTTTTTATGCTTTCAGGACGTTTGATACCTAAAACGGAGTACGAAATTCCTTGTTCCTCGCCTCAATGTGCAAATATGCAGGGTACTGCTTTATTCATTTAACAAGGTAACGCGTTTATTTATTCAATAATCGACACGACCATCTTCGACTGAGCAGGTTGGCAAGCTGTACACTGAGTGAACAACTTTGGATAATTAAATCCATCCCCGGTAGGTGTTTTCTTTATTTTCATTTTTAATTTCGAATTAAAAACCGTGTTATACTATTAATTAGTTGTAGTAAATACTACTGTTTGCATTATTAAGTAACGATAGGCCATGTTCAGAATATGATATGCGGCATCCACAACGACAACGATTCTTCTCGTATATATAGACTATATACAGACTGCATGAGCGGACAACTTTGGGTAATTAGATCCATCCCTGGTAGGTGTCTCCTTTATTTTCATTTTTAATTTAATTGCCGTTTCTTTTCGAATTAAAAACCGTGTCATACTGTTAATTACTCGTAGTAAATATTACTGTTTACATTATTAACTAACGACAGGCCATGTTCAGAAGATGATATGCCGCATCCACAACAAAAAGAATCGTTGTCCCAATGTTTTAGTGGATTGCGTACAGATTGCGCGAGTGGACAACTTCGGGTAATTAAATCCATCTCTGGTAGGTGTTTCCTTTATTTTCATTTTTAATTTATTTGCCGTTTTTTCTCGAATTAGAAACCGTGTATACCAGAAGAATCGTTGTCCCAATGTTTCAGTCGACGGCGAACAGACTGTGTGAGTGGACAACTTTGGGTAATTAAATCCATCCCTGGTAGGTGCCTTCTTTATTTTCATTTTTAATTTAATTGCTGTTTTTTTTTTCGAATTAAAAACCGTGTTATACTATTCATTAGTTGCAGTAAATATTATTATGCATTATAAGAGTAGTAGTAAAGTAGTAACGCAGGATAGCAGTCGCGATAGGAAAGTATAAAAAACGGGAAGAGGGTTTCATCATTTGTATAAATTTAGTATGAAAGTTCTTCATTATCAGTAAAGTATTTAAGTTACAGTACTGAAGAAAAGAGCCTAATAGCAAAGCCTCCAACATTTTATAGCTGTTCATATATCATATGTATATACAGAATACATTTATTGAATTAGCATATTCTTATTTTCAAAACAAAACGTGGATATTTTGGAAATAGGTTCCCTTTCTTTTAAAGGCCGATTGACTGTCTAGTTGAAAAAATAATCTAGTGTCCATAATTAACATTTATCATTTTCAAATTCTGCTACAAAATTTTATCAACAAATGAGCCTGATGTCATCCAATTATGTATCTGAAATTTTTCCAATATATTATTACCTTTGAATGACAAAAAAAAGTAGCCCTTCCAATCACAATAATAAATAATGCATGACAAATAAAAGAAATAAAGTTCGATTATTAAATTTAAAGGGCAACACGGATCGGTTCATTCCAAGGGAATCCTAATACAATTTTGTCTGTATTTCGGTATACATATATATGAATATGTACATGCATATACATTACATCGTATGGGTGAAACGCACTCGACTTGTTTCAAAACTGAACAGACAGAATATCACGGTCAGACCCTTAATATAACCAGCACGCAGAGAGAGGCAGAGTTTTAGTCCATTTGCATGGATTTTATTACACACTGAGGTAACCTCTGACGTGTAATATTATGCGGAAAATATTAGTATTCCCGGAGTGCGTTTAAAAAGAGAACGAGAAATGAAAGTAAGAGATAAAAGGATTATACTCTAAAGAGAGCGAAAAAAAATAAGAAAGAGGGAGAAAGTGAAAGAGATAGTGGAAAAAATCCAAAGAAATCCTGGGCGTTTAGGTTCAATATTTTGTGTTTACTGGGTACTAAAGCGATAGCAATTTTCTCATGTATTCTTTTTTCTTACCCTTTGGTGATTTTTCCACATAGACTAATCCATGTTCAACCAAGTTTTAAGTTAAATTAGTTACGTTTATGTAAGTATTTTAATTTGTTTTCTTATTAGAATTACAAAATTTATTGTTTCTTTCAATTATTTAGATATGATATATCAATAGTAAAGTATTTCTTTCAGAATCTTGTAAATGCTCTCAAACAATTAAATGGGAATGATGAGTACACAAACTTAGATGCAGTAGGTTCCAAATTCAAGCCTGTTTTCATATTATTTTACTTGGTCTTTGTGGAGAGAAGTTTAAATTATTTACCCACGAAACACTTTAAAACATACAGTTTAAATTCAGTTCATAAAATCTTCCACCGCTTACAGACAAATATGCTTTTTTGGAAAGATTGTTTCCAGTTTCTTAATAGGTAAGGCTGAATTTGTAAGTTTTGTTTGAAGACTGTGACTAAGTGAATAATCGAAAAGACAAAAGTACTTTAACTCATTAATATTGGGTCCGGGAAAAAGTTCGTGGCGTTTTTCCCGATAGATGGCATTGGTTGCCGATAACTAAAGAACAACAAGTCACAGCGACACCACCGACGACTCGTTTTTTAGATGACCTTCCTAACGTTAGTTTGAGCGTAGAAACATTGTAATCGGTGCAGTGGTTGGAAAGTTATTCGCACTTGAAAATGGAGAAGAATAATGAGAAATTTCGCTATATTCTGCAATATTATTATGATAAGGGGAAGAACGCTGCGCAGGCTTGTGATAAAATTTGTGCTGTGTACGGTGAAGGTACTTTATCGAAATCTGTTGCGCGGAAATGGTTCGCTCGTTTTCGTTCTGGAAATTTCAATGTGAAAGATGAGTCACGCTCCGGTCGTCCAATCACTGAAAAATCTGATGAAATTCTTGAAAAAGTCCAACAAGATAAGCATATCAGCAGTGTCGATATTGGCATGGAGCTAGGCATTGACCACAAAACTGTTTTGAACCATTTACACAAAGCTGGTTACAAAAAAAAGCTTGACGTATGGGTTCCTCATGAGTTGAGCGTGAAAAACATGATGGACCGAATTAACATCTGCGATGCGCTGCTGAAACGGAATGAAATGGAGCCGTTTCTGAAACGTTTAATAACCGGAGATGAAAAATGGATTACGTACGATAATCGGAAGCGTAAAAGATCGTGGATAAAGGATGGTGAGCCGTCACAAGCGTTCGCTAAGCCAACATTGACGCCAAAAAAAGTGATGCTGTGTGTATGGTGGGACTGGAGGGGAATCGTCCACTACGAGCTACTTCCAACTGGTCAGACGATTGATTCTCAACTCTACTGTGCACAACTAGAGAGATTACGCCAGGCGATTGAAAGAAAACGGCCCGAATTGATTAATAGGAAAGGTGTTGTCTTCCATCATGACAACGCCCGACCACACACTTCTTTGATGACCCGTCAAAAATTGAGAGAGTTTGGTTGGGAAGTTTTGATGCACCCACCTTACAGTTCGGATATAGCACCCTCTGACTATCATCTGTTTCGATCTCTGCAGAACTCTCTCAATGGAATTAAGTTGGTTTCAAAAGAAGCCTGTGAAAACTACTTGATTCAGTTTTTCGACCAGAAACCACAGAAGTTTTTCACCGATGGGATCATGGATCTACCAAAAAAATGGCGAAACATTGTCGATAATAATGGAGCATATTCGGTTTAAATGAATTCGTCCACGCGCCATGCGGGGACCAGTTGAATTTTACTGAAAAAACGCCACGAACTTTTTCCCAGACCCAATATTTGCTTACTGCATACTTATTTTCGATAACTAATTTGTCATAGTCGGTATAAATTAAGCACAGTGTAGTAAAGCTATACAGAATGAACCACCAAACACTACTCGAAGACCTCTCTCCGTGTTTATGTGGCCTTCGAATATTATAGACCTATGTTCGACATTGTATTTTATTTCTACTGAAAATGACAATTTAGTCGTCGAAATACGTTTCCAAAAAACCAATATTAATCTGGTATGGGTATTTATCTTTTTGAATAAAGTTTACTTTAAAAGGACATAAGCTTAATTTTGGTCGAAACGTATTCATAATCAGAAACGGCCAATAATTGTATTAGAATTGTATTAGAATATTGTCTACTAGAATTAATACATTTTTGCCAACAAAAAACAAGATCCCAATAGTATAAAATTCTGGAATTGATGAATTCTTCGAAGATGTTCTGAGCAGCTGCTTGACTCTTGAGGAGTCGTCCTGTAAGAAGCTGTCGAGTTACTTGAAGAAATAATAGTTGCGAATGATGTAAGTTTTCTGTCTCGAAAAGCTTATAAGCAAGATTTTACTTTGTCGTGTAAAAGGATTGTACCTTGTCTATTTTAGATGTTGGACGAATACTATGCAGTTCTTGATACATTTTGTCAATTTCCTGATAGTACTTCACTACAATTATGATTTTTCCCGTATTTAAGAAGCCGTAGTAGATCACTCCGATTGCGGATCATCAAACAATCAGTTCTTCCTTCCTTTGATGTGGGTTCGGTTTGAGAAAGTCTTTAAAGGCTTGATTTCAATCCAATTACCGAATCCATTTTCAAGACACCTCACAATGTGATCTGGAAATGAGTCGTTTTGATTGCGCAAAAGAAGCACAAAGCAGAACTTAGACCAGAAAATGGACGTAAGGACACTCTCTACCTTCCTTGTCTTCAAGACTGCATTCACCACCAAGACATTTTGGAAACTAACGCTAGGTATTTCATTCGCTCTAAACTCATTAAATTTCGAATTGTTTTGAGCTGCAGTTGGCTGAGTTTAAATTTATAAAAATATATTCGAAGAAAGTTTCGCTTTGACGCCTAAATATAGAAAGGAAGTTAGTTTAAAATGGATTTTATAAGAAGAAGTTTAAAAAATATATGGTAGAAATATAGACAGCGTTGTTTATTACCACGTGTACATAAGTCAAAAAAATATAATCCTGTAATATCTTTGAAACAATTTAATACTTCTACTTTTCCTTCGGTTTTTATTCTTATATCTGCTATAACCTTTTTGCAATTTCTACAACTTTTGTGTTTCTTTTACCTCTACTTCTGCTTCTGCGTTTCCTTCTACAACTTGAACTTCTGCAACCTTTTCGACTTCCTCTTCATTGGCGAATATCCTACCTGCTTTATTGATTATGCAGTAAATTCCTTCAGCTCTCGCTAAGTTGCACTTCTCGACTTAAACTTTTGATATGTTTCTATCTCGATGGTTGTTAAGTTTGCAGTCCTTGTCTTAAAGCTTTGATATTTTTCTACCTTCATTATGATTTGTCAATGATAATTCTTCGTTACAATCAATACTTCAATCCATTCAAAACCAATTTCCTTGCCTATATTTTGTAACTGTTGGTTGTTCGATTCTTTTTCTTCAGGCGCTGCTTCGGTTTGGTACTGCGTAATTTTATTTTCAATAGCTTTTCTTCCAAATTAATATTGAAATAGTGCAAGATATTTATCCCAGCACTATTCTTGAATAAAGATAGTTATAAGTAATAGATCGATTATCGAATTTTTACAAATACAACAATCTTGTTTTTTTTGCATGTACATATTTTCCGGGAATCAATATCATTATTTCGTTCAAGAAATTCGAATAAATACTTAAAATGCTGAAGAGGCCGTTACATATATTCGGTGTTAATGTGTTCTTGAATGTACCTTTCTACATGACTTTTATTCATTTTCCGAGAGGATACCGTTATTGTTGGTGTGACATTATATACGGGCGCTTGCGCCACTGGCGTCCCGACGTTCCTACGGGGTGTCCTCGCGTTTGTCGTCGCCAGTTGTGGGAGTAGCTCCGATCCTTCGCATGCCTTGCACCAGTCCTAGTGTAAATTTCTTACGGAATTCGCGCGTGTTTTCCAGATATTTTCGACGGTTTTATCGCAACCTAAACATAGATTCAGGATGTTTTCAGACATGGTTCGAGTAAAATGAAGCGAAGTGTTCTAATACTTTCTGTTTAATTTGACTTATAATTACAAATTTGAAGTTTGATACATTTTCATCAGTGATTAGTTTTAAAGAAGAGAGAAAGAGAGAGGAAAATCTTTCTTCGGAAAATATACGAACGATATTGAAAATTGAATTTTTCCAAAGATGGATTGATTATTAAAAACTTTTATTAAATCTGTGTTGAAAGTTTTGGTGTATTATCTTTTTTTGACGTCTCAAGATTTGGTTTTCTTATGACGCAGGATATTTCAGGAATTGCAACTTCGAAGGTATGTAGTTAATCAATGTAATTTAAGAGATTCAGATTCACTTCTATAGCAATACAACGAAGTTAAAGCACTGGGTTTACTGGGTTTAATATAAGTCTGAAGAAGCTTTTATTAATAATAGCAATTTCAATAATGTTCAGGCATGACTGCTAAATATGTCAAATACATGGCGTATTAATTTTCAATTGTTTAAATAATAAGTTAAATATATATGTATAGTTTGAAGAATATATACTTAAAATATATTAATGACACTAAAATAACTATTTTGGTGTAGATCCTACAAACATTAATTTTAGCCGGTGTCCTAGCTTTACGTTAGTTAATGAAAAGTCTTTTTTTTTGTAATTAACTTTTATTTAATTCGTATTATTACTAATTATTTTACTAAAAAATATTTAACAAAATAGCAATCTGTTAACTAGTATTATTTGTCTTGACGCTGTTCTTTATACTTAACTCTTCACGAAAACATAGTAAGCCGTTTCATCAAAGAATTCATCACTAATACCGCTCGTATTTTTAGAAATAAATCCAAACGTCTTTTGAAATTAAATTTTTAAAGATCTAATGGTATATGTCGCTTTGCAAATAAGAACCTGAAACAGAATCATTTTGATTATCTACTTTCTGATCGCAAGAGATTGATGAATATTTGCCGTCTTCATACTCATGCTGTTTTCTTCTTTTTTCTCTACTGTTAATCAGTTTTCTAATATTGTATCATTTACTAATTCTCATACTTAAAAGTCAATAGAAATGTCTTCTTTCAATTTCTGTAATTTTCTGGAACACTTTCCATAGCATTTAAGCCATTGTTTCCGCAATCTAATGCGTTGCCAAAAGTACCAAATTTACATCTAGAAGCGATAGTATAACCTTATATTCTTCTATTAAAGACCTATAAAGTTCCTGATGTAGTAAAGTTCTTTAGTTATGACCATTTCTGCCTGGTTTAATGGCTTTTTCTATTGAATACGACAGTCAATAGCACTTCGTACGAACTTGTTGCATTCTTAAAATAATTGAAATAATCTTTAAACAACATATACTTTCCAAGAACATTTTATCTCTTTCGAAAATTGTTTTAGTAGGTGTCCTTCATGATGTATTGTAACGGAAGAAAGGTGTTCGTTAAATATAAATACCGTTCTTAGGCTCGTCTTAAGTATTAAATACATTGTTTGTGTTTTCTTACTCTCATTATAGCAAGAAGACCAGTGCAATAAGAAGCAATACAGACAAAGTTGCACCATATCTGCAGCAGGTTTAAACATAAATATTCTTTGTTACACGGATTAACTCAATGCTTATTGTTCTTTTGATAGTTTATGCCTGTGCTTCTAAATTCTTTGCCTAGTATCGTTATGAAGAAGATATAAACCTTATGAAGTAAATTTTAAGTCAGGTGGATTTTTAGTACACAAATACATTTTTTAATCACGTTTTATTGGTATTTATGGATTGAAAATGAAAAGCAACAGATAATCAATCGAAAGCAATAACATTACTTTTTAATAGTAATTCATATAAAATATTTTCTACAATCATTTATTGTTCTTTTTAATCATTAATTTTATCATTAAAGAATAGATAGAACAGTAGGCCAAGTAATTTACTTATTCAACTATAGTCCTATTCTATTGCTACCTTTTCAGCTTTGTTGCTGTCCTCATATTTTTCTGAAATCTCTTGTTTGCTCCGTATAGCTGTTGAAGTTGGCTTCGATCATGGCTCCCTCTTTTTTCTATAGTCTTCGCAATGTTTTACCAGATTTTTTTAGGATTAAAAGGAGAATTGTGTTTCCTCCCCGAACAGTAGATCGACTTCCTCTAAGGTCTTCGTACCTTTATATATCTTTTTCTGCAGCTTTAGGTTCTGTGTGTGTTTCTTTCCTACTTTTTGTTTTTTGGAATCTCCTTCGTCTTTCGTTTTTCTACGACCAGAATGAAGATTCCACACAGGGTACCAATGTTTCAATATTTACGCAGCACATATGTATCTATTAGTTGACAACTTATTATTAATTAAATTACTGTATTTTGCATAATAGTGTGTATTGTAATTATTATTATATATTCTGTTGGATTTGCATCTGTTGGACTAAATAAATATTATTATTATAATTATTATTATTAGTTGATGACTTATTTATTAACTAAATATTATTAATAACTAAATTGCTGTATTTTGCATAATAGTGTGTATTGTAATAAATGTGTATCCTCTTATATTTGTGTCTGTTGAACTAAATAAATATTATTATTATTGTTATTGCATTTCCGTGGTCTTAGTTTTTCGAATATCTGTTTTGAAGCTATTTTCTCATACATTTAATCCATTTTCCAGTCTATTTTGTACATTCTTTTTGCTGCAGTCGAATATTATCAAATCGCCGCATATCATAATAGCTTATTTATATGTACGAATTTGTTTTGTGTATACTAGATAAGTATTTCTGTTGTCTTTAATTACCTTACGTACTATATCGTTTCATATTTCATCTATAATTACGATTAATTAAAACAGGCTAAGTACTCCTCCTTGCCTTGATTTTTCCATTTTTATGAAACTTACAGATTTTTTCCACCGACACGTATTACACTTCTCTTTATAGACTATTGAAAACTTTTCCTCCAGCTGATTTTGAGTCAATAGCGGTCGTAAATAACTGCACAATTAGAATAAAATTAGCAGACGTTTTACTATTCGAGTATAGATCAGTAATTGAAGTTTTAAGAAAAAAGAATTAAACACGGATTGGATATTTTCGAGTAATTGTTTCTTTTCTTTATTATTGTGTAGATGATGATTCAATAGTCTTACAAAAATTTAACCGTATGGGAAATTGCCATTGTTAAAAATTTAGTGCTATCTGATTATTTACTATATTTGAGAAATATTAAACGACTAACATGAAAATGAATAAAATAAATACGAGAAATGACAAATTATAGAATAGTAGTAGCAACACTGATTGTTAAAGTGATAAATTGCAATTAATTTTAATTAAGATGGCAGAACTTTGTTCACTAGTACTTAATCAGGAACAAATCAAAAATTTAACAACAAAGATAAACGATCAAACTGATCAAATATAACTTTTAGATAAAACAATGATGTCAATGAATATAAGAAATGAACAGCCAAAAGCAATAAGTTATATGTGAAAAGTTCTAGAAAAAGTTGTCAAGTTTACGGACAAGGTCACGTCGGTATCGGGAAAAGAATACTGCGGGTAAGACGAGTACTCAACATTCGCTGGCCGTTTGTCTTGCAGACGGGAAGCGCAAGAATGAGGTATTAAAAATTAAAAAATTATTAAAACATCTTGAAATAGTAAGACATACAGGTGATGAAAATTCTGATGGATTAGTGGCGGCGGATATAAAGGTGTATTATATGCAGATAACGTCAAGATACATGAACAGAAGATGTAAAGATTCTTTTTGATAGAAAAGCATCAGAACAATAAGAGTAAGAATAAGTAGGTTTCAATTATAACATATACGAAATACAAAAACCAGATGGCTGGTCGAAAAATGTCAATAAAACGATACAGATTTTTTTCAAGACACAGGAAAATTTGGATTATAGATTTACAATAGTTAATTTAAATGGACGTATAGTCGTTATCAAACAAAATCAACTTACTCGAATCTGAATTAGAAAGTAATAATATTGACGTAGTCATTGACTAAATAGTAATACTATTAAAACCTGTCACACGGACTCCGTTATGATAAATGTGGCTACTCCTTGACAATATACCCGTTCACACGGAGGGTTGCTTAAGGTTGTTTTTATTATTCTTAACAGACAGTTTAAAATAAAACAGC
The DNA here is from genome assembly GCA_031893035.1 of Dermolepida albohirtum. Classification (NCBI taxonomy): domain Eukaryota; kingdom Metazoa; phylum Arthropoda; class Insecta; order Coleoptera; family Scarabaeidae; genus Dermolepida; species Dermolepida albohirtum. The sequence continues at coordinate 119,584 of JAVIWB010003857.1, read as the reverse complement.
TAGAACGCCGTTTTAACACAGATCATAAAATTAAAACTGCTTGGAAGACCAATTTGATGGTAAATCTAAAGATTTTTTCATATAAAATATTGAAATAAATAATAAAGAAGTGCATTAGACCAAATTATAGTGAAAAGTAGTAAATTATTTTTGTTTTTTTTTCTATAATGACTAGGAATTTATAGCGAAACCAACGTATATACACAAATATTTACGTAATGTTAAACGCATTAAACGTACATACATTCTGTTATCCTGGTGTAACACGTCGTAAGTAACTCCTTTGTAATGCAATTCATGCATCGTTTGATGTAAATAAACTGTTCCAGTGTGAATATGTAAATGAGATAGAATTGGAGAAACAGGGATATCATTTAACTTGTTTAACTGTATGTTTATACACAAATATACATATCTATTACATAAACATGTGTATATTCATCATTATAGTTCCTGTTTACTTCATTCCTGTTTTGAGATTAGATTATAATTTGTACTAATTGTTTACTGCTACTATTAATTTTCAATTTTACAAAAATGTTTTTCGATATATCTTTTCATAATAGAGTATTATCTAAGTACAGAGTTTCTCGGATTACACATTTTAAAAGATGACGTTTCAGAGTTTATAATCCTTGGCTTTTAAAAAGAAAGTAGGAAAAATATGTATTTTAGTTTGAAAATTATAAAAATATAAAGTAGATATTAGAAGATGTAGCTATTACTTTCGGTATGATTCTTATTTATATTTCACTGATTTTCATTTCTTAATGGCTTTCTACTCGGTGTGCTTTTCGTTGACAATACAATATACTTTAATCTTTCAGACATCTTTACATGCAAACCATGAGAATTTTAAGAAATTCATATTGGCTCCCTTGAAATATTTTGTTACAGATTTTTCTCTGCGACAATGAACATTGTTATATAAAATCGTTTTTTACTTATTCTAATACATAATTGTTAGATTGATAGATAGGTAGATAAACAGATTTTATTCATCATTAGTGTTGCACAAGTAATAAGAGTTGTCAACATGTTCCAAACATTACAATAATAAACAAACATTAAAGCGCGTCCTCTATATAGCACTTAAAGAATGAAAGAATAGAGCCCCAATTTGTAATACAGTCCAATTTGAATACTGTTTCTCTTCATTTTCGAAAGTCTAAAGCACGTACCTTCTAATTGACCCTTATTTCCATTGTTATAACTGTGAGCACTACCATAGTATGTAAAGTAAATATTAAATAAAATTGCATAATTCTGGTACTTATAAAATGTTGTCCACAATAATCATTATATCGCATCTGAAATTGTATGAATGGTTCTCTTCTGAAGCAAAGAGTATCTTATTGGCTTCTACTGAATTTCGTCAAGTAAAATAGGTTGCTTTGATACTTAGCTGCATTGTTGTTTGCCAACTTTATAATTGATAAAATGCAATAGTTCTTGACAGGTAAATAACTAAATATTGCATAGTCTCTGTTTCAAGTCTAGTCTAACGCATAAATCTGCATAAATCAAAATTTTCAATTATTTTTTTTAGGTTTAATAACCTTTAACGCACACTAACGGGGACTACTACATTGAAAGGAGGCTAAAATATATCGCAGAGAATTTTATTCAAAATGAATATAGGGTCTATTTTATTGGAACTTTTCCAGAATTATTATGGCTCTACTATTTATTTAAAGTACATTTCCTAACTCCACTCTTTTAATTAAATCTAGTAGCTACGATAGCAGTATTGCTACGATTCAGAATATTCAGAATATCTCCAATTTATAGAAACCACGTTCTTGCCACACTCTCAAGCATAGTACATGGATCGCGATTTCCTCTTCTACAGGGCTACATATGCATACAAGTTCTTCCGTCAGACTCATATTACTCACATGTTTATTGAGCTAACAATGCTCTATTAGTAGTTCGTACTTAGTAGGTCTATTGTTAAATTTCGACGATTGTTTTTTCTTCGACCTAGTGAGATATTATTTATATTATATTTTTCACAAAATCAATTTTGATATCGAAGTTTCATGGTCGTTTCGATGTTTGATCTTGCAATGTTATGAAAAAGCTCCAACTCTATGAAATCTATAAACGAAATTTTTCGAGTTAATGCGTCGACTTTTTCATTACTTACATAACCGTTGTAACCCAAGACCCTGGTTATTGTCAGCTTTTGGAGACTACTGACTGACGCCTTTCAGATAGTTTCATACAAGTTTGAAGTGCCCATAACCTTTAGCTTTGCTCTACCATCCATGAAAAAGGCCATCTATTATTTTTTGAAAACAATTATGTAACGCTACTTCTTACACATGAACTATTTTTGTAGGTTCGATCTCTTTTAAGTCTGCGACCTCACCTCTTTGTTTTGTCTTAGCGTACTAGGTAGATTCTGTCTATACAGCTGGAGTATTTTTATTTTCCTCCCTATGTGCTACTATTATTCTCTTTCTCAACAAAATTGATTTTCTAAACTAGCGTATCGCTTGGATTTCCCATAAAAGACTTTTCTTGAAATATATTCTATGGTTAGCTCGACGAATTTAGATTATAGGAAATATAATAGCTTCTCGTTGTATATGTTCATGTATATATCTAGGAGTGGTAAGCTTAACACCTCCAACGTAAAAGTTCTCATAGCTTCCATAATGCTTAGATATGCAATTCATCGTTAGCCGCCTGTTAACATTTTCTTGCCACCATGCTTATCATAGGTCTAATTACTAAGTTCGCAAATATTCCCACATATTCCCTTATACCTGCTAGCGCAATAGTTGTTTTATTGGAGGTTTGTAATGAAATATTCCTGTAGATTTTTTTTGTTTAATTGAATTTAAGTAAATCCATTACGTTGTCAATTAATTAGCAATTAAACGGATAAGATTCAAAATATGTGAAGCTGTTACCTTTTAGGTGAAAAGGTTGAACAAAATTTTTATTACTCGAGTTAGAACAATAAAAAGGAAAGAAAAGTCTATTACTGTTTAATGAAAATAAAAATTAGCATCTAGAATATCATATAATAAGTTTCAAGTTAATCATAAAAGGGGTACATAAAATAAAAATCTATAAAACTATAACTGAAAGTAACTTTCGAAGTAAATAGTAAAAAAGTAGTTAGTATATTTGTGGATACTATAAAAGCATTTGGTTCACTATGCTATTCAGTATATATAACTATATGGATATTATAGGTTACACGAGTTGTTTATAATCTTATATGCATGATAACTAATAATGCATGGCTATAATGTGTGATGATAAATGGGCTACTAAATCCAAGTGGAGAAATATTACATAAGAAATTCTACAAAGATCCCGCGCTTTTTAATTATAAATAGTTGAAGGCGAAATCATGCTGAGAGTTAATACTCAGTAAATGCTTATTAAATATCTACCAATTTGCTAAACCAGGAATCTCATACTTGTAGCAGAGAGCTACTGGTAGAAAAGTTCATATTTGTTTATTTGCTCGTCACTACCATAGTGTATAAATAATAAGGAATAAATCCACGAGAACCAGTTGATTTGTGTGTCACAGACTTATATCACCAACTCACATTAACATATGAGGACACATTATCTTGCGAAGTTGATTGAGTTGCATTTGTTAATGTTAATGGTAAGCTTCAGTTTCTCGTCTAAGCAAGAAATTTATCTACTGGCTGTTGCAAATGCCCGCTAATAAATGACTCGGACATGAAGGAAGTAAAAACAACTACGTATTGCCATTTGTTTTCAGGGCAAAATTTATATAAGTATTAAAAATTAATAAATTGCTATTTTGGTAAGGTTTCAATTGACTAAGATCCAAAACGGATGATTACTGTTAAGTATCTTAAAAGTTGTTTATGTTTGAATTAATGCATTGATTTTCAATGTTTAAGTTAATAGTGTGAGCATAAATACTATGTACATGCATGGTGTGTAAATAAGGTAATGAGACTGATAGTGTGTGTTCGGTCTAGTTACGTACACTATTAGCTTTTCCTATAAGGAGGAGGTCGTTAACATCTAAATAATGTTGTTGAGTTCTTCTAGGTTATTCTAAAAATGATTGCCAAGTTCGGGCAATGGTTTACTATTGCTTTATTTCAGATTGAAGGACGGTGCAACGCAAATTTTTGCAAAACTTTAACAGGCCCACAGAGATAGTATTTTGTCAGAGGGTCAGGTTTTCAGGGGCTTTGAGGTATTTTCATCTGCTTTTTTGATAGCTAGAGGATCATCCATAAGAAATTTGTGCCTTAAAACCAAAGTGTAAACAAGCGTTTTTACCATGAAGTTCCTCAAAGACTTCGAAAGCCGATTGTTCATGTAACACTGAACCTAAAGAACACCGAGTGTACCTTGCCAATAGCGATTTCAGTTAACAGGTTTTTAGCAAGTAAAACAGTATAATCTTTTTTTTCCAAAATTGGAAATTCAACTCGAATTTTGCATTAAAAGGGTTCTAAAAAAATAACAGAAGGTGATTCCAGTATCTAAGTTCTAGCACTGTCGTGAAGATAACCATTTTGAAGGAAGTACAATGGAATTGTAATTTCAATTGTATAAAAAAGTAAAAATTTCTTTATTTACTACCCCTAATATTACAATATTTAAAGAGGCGCTGACAATATTACTTAAGTATGCTGCAACACTTAAAACTAACGTGAGAAATAAAATCAAAAGCCTGCATATCTAAACATTCATGAAGGTGAGAAGGGGAAGTATCTAGCAATGTGTAATACAAGGAAACTGAGACATTTCGTATACAAGTTTTAGGTAGAGTTCTAGCCCTCTATTTTTCGTGAGAACCACATTTTTGTGTCTTTACAAATTGAATCTCATTTTGATTTATATACGAGGGAGCGTTTTTATATTCGCGGAATGAGCGGGTTGTAGAGGGGTGAGTAGGCGCATTGGGGGCATGGACTGTGCAGCGACTCATGATTAGTATAAATACGAAGTTTCATTGTTATTAGACAGTTAGTCTTGAGCTATCGTCAACCAAGTAACATAATCAGGAGTGAAAAGTGAAATATGGAAAAAATCGAATATCGTGCCGTTATAAAGTTCCTTACCAGGCAAGGAAAATCAGTCGCGGCCATCATGAATGAGATGTCATTGGTTTACGGCGACTCTTGTCCAGGAAAAACCATGGTGTACAAGTGGCATAGTTTATTTAAACAAGGAAGGGAATCCCTTGAAGACGACCCGAGGCCGGGCAGAAGCATTGAGGTGACCACGCCAGCACTTATCCAAAAAGTTGAACAAATTGTACTCGAAGATGCTCGACTAAAAAAGAAACAACTCGCAGAAATGGTTGGAGTATCCGATGCAACAATTTTTAAAATCCTACACGATCATCTCGGCATGTCTAAGGTCAGCGCAAGATGGGTGCCGAGAATGCTCACGCCGCCGCAAAAACAACAGCGCGTAGAGTGTTCGCGTGCATTTTTGGACCTCCGTAATGAAGACAAGGAGTGTGTATTGAATGGAATTGTTACTGGAGACGAAACTTGGGTTCATCATTATGAACCTGAGTCCAAACAAGACTCCATGCAGTGGCATAAAAAGGGCACAGCACCTCCCAAGAAATTTAAAGTGTCACAATCAGCTGGGAAACTCATGGCAACGGTATTTTGGGACTCGGAAGGAATATTGTTGATTGATTATAAAGATAAAGGTGTTTCTATAACCGGAGAATATTACGCTTCAATATTAGAGCGACTAAAAGAAGCCATTAAAGAGAAAAGACGGGGAAAATTGACAAAAGGTGTTCTGCTTTTGCACGACAACGCGCTCGTCACCAAGAGCCGCGTTGCGTTAGCTGCCCTGCATAAGGTGGGCTTCGAAATTGTGAATTACCCACCCTATAGCCCAGACCTGGCCCCGAGTGATTATTACCTGTTTCCGAAAATGAAAAAAGAGCTGCGGGGTAAAAAATTTACTGCCGATGATGAAGTCAAGGAGGCAGTTTCGGCGTATTTTGCAGATAAAGAGAAATCATTTTTTTATGAGGGTATAAATAAATTAATTGAAAGATGTGAAAAATGTATCCGTCTTGCAGGTGAATATATTGAAAAAGAAAAATAATTTGTTTTTTTTATTTCCACCCCTTGTCCCCCATTCCGCGAATATAAAAACGCTCCCTCGTAATAGGGTGAAGGCAATGATTTTTTTAAAGATTTGTGTTTGTATTTCTTAAGAAGATTGTTCTAACACTACTAGGATTATTAATTAAGGATATTAAAGATTCTTCTGTAGCTACAATATTACTCATGATAAACTTAAGAATAAGTAAGAAATTAATTTCGTGTAGTAGTAATTTAATAGTTATACTCTGTATATAGATATATGGCACTAAGTTTCATTGAAATCGTCAATTTTCCTGACGAGTCTTAAAAGTATAAATTACGAAGTTATAATATTCGCTTTTCAAACAGAATTTATTACGGGAAGCCTATATTTTAGTTCTAGGAAGAAGTTGCTATATTAATATTAGAAATTTATAAGGTTGACGATTGAACTCATGGAAAACGGAAGACATTTTTCTCAGTTCGTCGGAATATTGCCCGGGGTTTGTTTGTACAACATTTAAGATTGTAAATTACATTGACTTTCAACCTTCGACCCTGAACCAATTTCACTGCGAAGCCGTTTCATAAACCCAACAGTTTCTCCCCCGTTAGATGTTCCGATTAAATAATTTACACAAAGCTAATTTACGCTTTACGAGATTTATTACATTATAATTCTGCTAATGATCGTTTAAATTGACAACGTCAAGATTTATTAATTACCGCTTTTTCTGCAGCGAAAGAAAGGCAATGAAAGGTCAACATTTAATCATGTTATTAGTTAATGGTTTACAAAATATAGTATACTTATAAAAATAATTATTTTTAAAATAATTTTTTAGATATGTTTATCAGACAATTAAACTTTTATAAATAATAATAATATTATTCTTTATTATCCAACAGATGTATATTTAAAGGATAATTAAACAATAAATAGCAGCGCATGTGTGTAGGAAAAAATGTACATACATATATACATACGTACCCATATAGGCATTGTTACGCCCCTCTACACACTTGCGTAGATAGTCACCAAAGCCCATATTGTTTCCTTAACAAATACCCTTAGTTACTTCTAGGTCTAAAACTAGTCAGTATCACTCTGACTGTTAGAGGGAGTTTCTAATGAAAGGGTCTTATAGAGGATGTCACAACAATGAACCCTCTAGAAGTTATATGCCAACATTGAAGCACTTAGATGCTAACTACGTGCTATTAGAATATTTTGAATGTCAGAAAGCCACAATTGCAATATCAACTAGTAGGAGAAGACAAAATAAAAAGAATAAATAATTGATTAAGATAACAAACTATCAGCTTATTCGAAATACTAAGAGCAAATAAATAAAATTTTAATATTAACGAATTGAATTTAACTATATTGTAAGATGGTAGTCACATTAATTATAACATTTTTCGCTTAATTCAAAATTCAATAAGTACAAGATCAAACAAAATAAATATTAATCTGCGGGTAATATATTAAAATATTTTTGATAACCTATTTACATATACATATGTCACTGAATACGTACTCAGATAAATCCTAAAGGTTTGTTTGCTTGGATAATACATGAATACACATGGGCTCCTTAACAAGCACATCAAAAAACGGTAGAATATCTATGATAAATCTATTAAATGTGTATCCAATTAATAAATTATAACAGCTTTTTAGTGAACAAAATAGTTTCGTTGATCCACGAAATGGGTACAAGATTAATTAATTATAACAGCTTTTCAATGAGTAAACTAGTTACGTTAATCCAAGAAATATATACAAGATTAAGTAATTGTGACAGCTATTCAATAAACAAAATTATTTACGTTAACCTACGACATATATAGAAGATAAATCAATGATCGCAGCTGTTCAATAAATATTTATGTTAAGTTATAAAATGTGTACAAGCTGGAATACGTATAACCCATGTCTAATTAAGTAATCTAATTAGCAATCCTTTATCTCCTGACGATCAATAGAGATAACAGAGAATGCTCCTAGTTTACCTCAATTTTAATTAATTAAAATTAATTAAAATATTGACGCAAATGTAGAGAATTCATAAAATTATATAAAATAGTTGATTTAGTGTCAATAAATAAATAAATTTTGGTCATTTAAAATCTCCATGAATTATAATATTTTTATTCAAAAGCTGTAAGTTAAGAGCGTCAAAAAGTAATTCATAGTCTTCAATGCAAATATCAGATGGAATATAAACTCCAGCAATGTAAATTACATTTAATGGAAACTTATATTTAGTATCTTCTTCTGGGCTTCCGAGGTGGAACCGCGTCACTGATATAACTGCCGACGTTTCGTACCCACTAGTATGGGACATCTTCAGGGCTCAATTACTGCTACTGCTACTACTCAGTGCAACAAACATATTACATTTATATGCGAAAAATAATATCTGCAAATTGCCTCCTCTTGCAGCTCCACAGACGTCCACTCTTTTGTTCAAATTTTCAATGACATTTTGACATAATTAAGGCTCTATCTCACCAATTACACGAATAATTTCATCTCTCAAAGCAGGAATTGATTGTGGATTGTTTTTATAAGCCTGACTTTTCACATAACCCCATAGAAAATAGTTTAACGGTGTCAAATCACATGATCTTAGTGGCTTAGAGATTACACGTCCAGGAAATTTTTCTCTCAATAAATCAATTGATTCGTGTGCAAAGTGAGGTGTAGCGCCATCCTGTTGAAACAACATATCCTCTAGATCAATATTCATTAATTCAGGTCACAAAAATTCGGTTATCATCCGACGATATCGATCACCATTGACAGTTACAGCTTCACCAGCAGCATTTTCAAAGAAAGAAAGTCCAATTACACCACCTCACCATAATGCACGCCAAACAGTAACTTGTTTAGGATGCATAGGTTTCTCATGAATAATTCCTGGATTTTCCTCACCTCAAATACGGCAATTTTGTTTATTAACATAGCCACCAAGTTCAAAATGTGCCTCATCGGAAAACATTATTTTTTGAGAAAAATCAGCTGGTTGTTAATTGATGAAATTGACAAATGAACGACGTTTTAAATGATCTAATGGCTTCAGTTCTTGTGTTATTTGAACCTTATATGCCTTCAGAGCTAAATGCTTGTGTAAAATACGCCATGTTGTTGATCCACTAACTCCAAGTTGTTGTGAACGTTGTCTAATAGACATTTCAGGATCTTCAGAAACACTTTCACGAATCAAACCAATATTTTCTTGTGAACGACCAGTACGACTATATTTTTCACTTTTTTGATCTTCCACGCAACCGGTCTGTTGATTTTTTTTAATAATTCGACCAGTAGTGCTTTCAGATGGATGATTGTGTAAACCATAAAATTTTTTCTGGTTTTCATAAAATAATTCAAATGTCATACATCACACTTTTTATATGCCCACATACCCAGACAAATTCAGTGCGCCATCTATATTTTATTTATTCTTAAAAAAACCGTGCAATTTGAAGCAGCCTTTATTATATGCTACTAACTTATGATGTATCGAATGTGTTGATTTTTTGTGTATAGTTGTATCTGTATGTAATTCTACAAAGTAAATTGAAAATTCAAATTGTTATTCTCCTTTTTGATAATTAAGGCTAAAAATTTAAATTTGTTTCGATCTTTATTGTAAATTCTTTGTTAAGATGAATTATATTTAATATAATTCAAAAATATATTTGACAATTTAATTGTTTCTGTAAAACATACTACAGTATCATCAAAACCATTTTCGTTTAACGGGTTATTTAAAAATAGTTTCTAAATTGTTCATAAAGCTGTTGCTAATAATGTACTTAAACGGTTCCTCATAATTAAACTTTCCTTGCTATTATACAGAGAATTATTAAGTTGAAAGTAATTTTGGCTCATGGTTAAGCATTTAAAGAAGCCACTGCATAGTGAAGCAATTATCATGCACATTAATTAAAAATAAAATTAGTGACGACTCACTATAAATGTGTCTATTTTCTTAAAAGGTTTTGAACACATAAGAACCAGAATAGAAAAAATTGTATAAAATAGATATTTTGCACAACCGTTTCTGCTTATTTCTGACACGTACGAATAAAAAGAAATTATTGCGTGTTCGGACTTACATAGTGGACTCCTTATTTCAATGTTTCATTCATTTAAATGTCTACTATTAGGTAGTCGGTATGTGGAGAAAGGTATCATGTATTACGTTTTTGGTTGCACCTATGCGTCCTATTCAGAATTTTAGTAGGCTCGATTTTTATGCAAAAATTAACAGTTTTTGTTAATTTTTATTGTAATAAATTCATTTTTGGGGACTCAATCAGAGTACAAGTAAATTAAAACTTAATTGCATATTACAGCGTCATTAACCAGGTGATAGGAAACAAAGTATGGGAGAGTGAATCAAGGTGCAAGATGGTGTCGACATTTTGATACTAATGACTAATGTTGCTTCAATCGAGAGGACAGTAACTTGGTAATTTCTCTCATCATGTTGAGTGTAATTGTGATACATTCATTGTCGGCGATAGTTGTTTTCAGAAGTCCTACACAAAACTAATCCTTTAGTAACTCGCGTTCAAAATAAAATTCATTTTCTCTGTTTTACTATTGCTACTACAAACATCGTACCTCCTACAGTTCTTATTCTATTATATTGCATACAATCGTCATGTTCTTGTCGTATTGTTTAACCTGAGTTATGTGTAGATTCATAGCAATCATTGTCGTTGAAATAAATTATGGCCTTGCCTCACGATTTCTCGCAGGAGTCTGCCGTCACGCTCGGAAGTATCGGAGGAACTTAATTAGTGATTTTACCTAAGATCCGATATTCTTTTCAACACATTGACCAGCTGCGCCATCGAGGTATTCTACTAAAACCATTTAAACGCTTCGATGGAATTTCCATCGATGTTTATCTTCTGAAAACTAAATTTTTATTTTAACGACTTGTTCATATGTTCATTTTAGTATGCAACGTTAAAGAAAAACATTTACATTGCTCCAAACTAAAATGCATATATTTGCCAGAGTAGTGCTTACATTTATTTAAACCAACTTTTAACCTGGCAGAAGTTGAGGAATTACAGCCAAATGTTCCACACGTACATATACATATGTGCCGAGCATTTACCGTAATATTCAATTTCCATTAAAAAGTTAGTCGTTCTGTAGTACCACTTCCTAATCACCGTTCTTGTGCGATTGAATAATTAGAGAATATTTGCCGGTTGTAGTTTTGGAGTCTCTCGCCTCTCTTCGCCATAAACCGCACAACTCGCTCGAATTCGCAAAACCGAAACGCAGTTTCAATTTATCAAATAACTTTCGTAAATAGTATCGCAGCGTCGTCCCTGTTGCGAGACCATAGCAATAAATTATTATCAGTTCTACTGTACACAGAGTATGCAAAGCATCGTTACGCCGTATTTATCTGTTTTAATTATTTTAAAAGCCAAGTTTTACTGCCGATAATGGACATGGAAGGAGAGAATTATGGGAGTTGGTTCGCTTTGTTTTGAACATTATTTAATTGCGTCGATGTTCCGTTAAAATTCGCGTTTGATATGAACATATTTGCTTTATATTCATTTAAACTTTGTGAATTTATTAATTTTTCTTTGAAATTTTCCTTTATAAACATATTTAATAACTTGTATATTATCCCATGTAATTTGAATACTGAATAATAATGAGTCTTGTAAATGTAATACATATCTACATTTAATGATCTTGATGACCGTGTTAATTGCTTGTCGGATACTTTTGTCAGTAATTTGCAGAGTTCGTGACTATAGTATTGTAGCCAGTGAAACTCTTTTACTTCCACATAGAATATTGATGAAAAGTTTGCTATTTATTACGGCAATTATTTAATTTATTAGAAAAAGATGCTTGGAAAATATAAACACTTATCGAAGTCATGGAATAAATTTCTAGCCATTTAGACTTCAAAATCTAATTCAAATCTTCCAACAATAAAAGCAGTATCTCTTCTCCGATTTGATTATTTAAGATTGCAATAGTATTTATTCTACTGTGAACTTTCCAGTCCATTGTGATGCTTGTGCCGACAGCACCTCTAGTTTCAAACTTTGACTTAGAGTAACTTCGAGAAGGTTCTTTCTGCACTTAATATTGATCCTTCATTTGTGGAAACTGTTCTTGTAAAGTGTTATGGATCATTTTTCCCAATTGATATTTAATATGTTTTAGTTTTTGCAAACTTTGCATAGTATCAGGTGCGCAACTAAGTTCTCGCTGTTTTTTTGATGAAAATGCAACTTTATTGTGAAAAAATGTTTACAAATGAATCATTCAAAATATTTCCCACCGCTAGTGACAACTTTTTCCCATCTTTCTGGCAGAGCTCGAATACCGTCACGGTAGAAGTGTTCGTCTTTTGAGGCTATCCACGAATCAAGCCATTTTGAGTTGTCTTCATATAAGCGGAACTGATGATTAGCCAGACCATGTGCCATCGAACGAAACGAGTAATAATCGGACGGCGCAATATCTGGGAAATATGGCGGGTGGGGTAGGACCTCCCATTTGAGCGTTTCTAAGTAGGTTTTAACGGGTTTGGCAATGTGAGGCCGAGTGTTGTCATGCTGTAGAATCAATTTTTCGTGCCTCTGCTCGTATCGTGGCCGCTTTTCGCGCAGTGCTCGGCTCAATCGCATCAATTGAGTTCGATACCGTTCCCCAGTGGTGGTTTCGTTCGGTTTCAACAGCTCATAATAAATAACACCGCCCAGGTCCCACCAAATACACAGCAAAACCTTCGCAGCGTAAATATTCGGCCAAACCGACGACGTAGAAGCATGATCGGGCACTCCCCATGATTTTTGTTCTCTTTGGGTTGTTGTAATAAATCCATTTTTCATCACCCGTAACGATGCGATGAAGAAAATCCTTCCTTTTTTGCCGCTGGAGCAGTTGTTCACAGGCGAAAAAAACTCAAGTTCCTTGTTTTTGAATCATTCCCAACGCATGCAATCGCTGGGAAATGGCTTGGCGGGTAAACATCGAAATCACTATCTATGAAGTGACGGAACCAATCATGGCACATTGTTTCACTTAGAGCAGCATCTCCGTAAACTTTTTGGGGTTCTCGATGCGCTTCAGCCGCCATTTTCTTCGAATGAAAGAAGAAAAGCAACACTTCCCGCAAATGACGATTATTTGGCACAAAATCAGACATTTTCAAACAACCAAAAGTATATGACGCAAAAACAAAATTACTAATGTGTCAAAGCTGTTTGTTTACCATATGTCTAACCTTGGTTTATGACGTTTTGGTTATGTCACAATCGATCAGCACTTACAACTTAGTTGTGCACCTAATAATTATATTATATTTTATAGTTCTATTTTCCAGCTTTGGGTGAGTTAAATATTTTAGTTTACTTTCACTTTTAAATTTGTAGTTTAATTGTAGCGTCGTATATCCATCATTTTCTAGAACCACATTGTCATTTTGCATTTCTTGTTTGATTGCATGTAAGCTGTCCGTTTCTGGCAAATTCTATAACAATTCTCGGCGTAAGCTATGTTTCCGTTTTCAGCCAAAGTATACATTACCATTTCGTGCTTTATGTGTGATGGTTAGTTAGAAACTAATATTTTTGTGATTATTTTTTATTGAGAAATATGCAATGCTAGGTATTGGCTTTTAGCGTTATTTTAGTAGAGTTTTATTGGTTTTGTATTTATGCTAACCTACGATGATGTAATAATAATAGCAAATAACCTGAGACTCGCACAGAATTTAAAGATATGACACTTATACCTCCTCTACGGTAATTTTTTACTCTGTCTTGTCTTTTTTTTTGAGAGTCTTTTGATATTAATCTCAAATTTAATCTGAAGCTCTGTTTTAATTTGAAGTTATAACCTCTAACCGTTTTTAATTTCCGGTCATATTTTGGGATTGGTTTCGAGTTTGTTTTTAATTTTATACTATTATGTTTTTTGTGAATTTATTAGGATTAAATCCAGTACAAGCTGAATATAGTCTTGATTATAAATTTACAAGGTCATTAAATGGTTTGCAAGATCAGTATAAGTGGTTTATTATTTTATTACGACCTTAAGTCCTTGCAAGTCCAAGGTAACACAAGCCTTCACATTGGCATAATGGATCGCGATATATTCTTCTGTTTGGCAGAATCTACATGTGATTCCTTTTTCCAAGTATGTATATTTTAAACTTGGTATATTCATTATTATTCTAACAGATTTTCTGTGCTTACTAAGTAGATCTCTTGTAAATATGGTCAACTGTCCCCTATGGTACTGTTTGGCCTCTCTGTTATTCTTCCTAACACTGGTTTATTTTTGATCAAAGCTAATGTCCTGCTCGTTATTATATATAAACACTCTCAACTAATTTGAATTGGTCTTCTTTCAAGAATAATATTCCCATTAGTTTGCTATGTGCCAGCATTTTTTTGTTAAAGCATTCGCTTTTAAAATAATATTTCTCCAAAGTCTGAAGAACTTTTTCCAAAAGATATATACTTATCATTCATTCGAAGAAAATAAAGTAAATAAGTAGACGTTTTGAAACAATTTTTTTATTTTTGTTAATGTGGAACCAAACCTAATTTATCAACCTGATCTATCGTTGATAGTATAGTAAACTGCATATCAACAGGCAAGCCTTGGACCCGAATAGAATAGCATTGTATAGTCAGGCAATCCATGAGTTACTATAGCGTTGGACAAAGTGATAATATGTTATTTTAAAATTTTCACTTTATAAAATTCTGGATTTCTACCTATTATATAGGTAGAAAAGGTTACCTTTATATAGATACAAAGGGTACTAGGAAAGTTTTGCAATACAGCTTTGTTTGTGTAGTTTTTTCAAAGTAATTTCCTCTACACTCAATACACTTCTCCATCTTCCGAAGCCAATCTTTACACCAGTTCTGCCAAGTTTCACTAGGGAGTAAAGCATACTCGTTGTCCCAAGCCCGCAGAAGGTCCTCATCTCTAGAAAACTGCCTCCCTTTTAGCTTCATTTTCACATGCGGGAACAGTGCAAAGTCACAGGGAGCAAGATCTGGACTGTAGGAAGAGTGCTGGAGAAGTTTCAGTCCTGTCGTGATCAAATATTTGGTGCAGGCTTTGGCGTGGTGAGCTGGAGCATCGTGATAGAGGAACCAGGTGTCCATTCTTGACTTTAGCCGCAGGTTCTTCATAGATCCAATGACTTTAGGCAGACACTGTTCAGTATACAATTTAGCTGTGACTGTCTTCTGTGTGTCAAAAATGACGCATTCCACAATTCCATTCGATTTGAATTACAGCTATCATTTTCTTCTTTACAGATCGGGATTTTCTGACAAATACGGGTGTGTCCTTGTCATCGAAGACCCAAACTTTGTTTTGAGCTATGGTCGGCACATCGTAATAGTACAGCCAAGTCTCGTCACCCGTCACGATGTTGTTCACATCCCGAGATTTTCCCTTATTAAACTTTTTTAGCATCTCCCGGCACCAAGTCACACGTCGTGTCACCTGCCCTTCAGGCAGTCGATGCTGCACCCAGAGAGAACAAAGTTTCTTCACGTGCAAATGATCATGCAGAATCGAACGAATTGCTGGTGCATTTAGGACTGAAGTACCCCTCTATCTACTGGTAGGTCACTCGCCTGGCCTCGCCAAGCATTTTCCTCACAGTAGTAACGTTTTCCTCTGTAACTGACGTTCTTGGCCTTCCCGGCCTCTCAGCATCCTCCACAGTTAAATTTCCCTTTTGGAATTCTCTGTACCACCTGAATATCGTTGTGCAATGTGGACAAACATCACCTAGTGCAAGAGTCATTTCTTCGAAGCACTGGTCTATGTTTAAACCACGCACGAAGTTATAACGCAAAACTGCCCTTATCTCATGTCGTGACCATGACGCCATCGCAAGTATTTTACACTCTCACTGCTAATGAATAACTGAGTCCATCGACATGGCACGGCGGCTACTATGCACGTATGAACATGTCTTAACATGCAACAACAAGCAGCTTCCTACGATTCATTGTTGCATCATATTGCGCAACTTTCCTAGTACCCTTTGTACGACGAATTTGACGGGACGTAAGACTCGACCTGAAAGATTTTCATTATTTTTCGACACATTCCCCTTCAACTTCCACGCAAACTAAAGTGCTAAAATGCCATTATGCCAGTTTATTAATAATTTTTGCCATGAATTTCACAGCATTGTGATAGTAAGTTCTTCATCCAACTAAACCTTATTTCCAGCAAGAATAGTTTGAGTTTGAGTAATAATAGGAAGTCGCTTCGGCATTCCCCTATTCGGCATATGTAGTACGAGCAGGGCAATGATGTACAATCTGAAATTAATTTTTCGCAAACAATTTTTCACTGGTGCAAGGAGGTGCACGTGTAGTGACGAGAGAGAACTTTTTATGGGTCATCTTGTCATTTTTTCGAAATTTCTTTTTTTACTTATTTAGTAGAATAGTGTAAGTTCGTCCTTTCGCAAGATAAAAGAGAGCATCATAATATGTTTACCCTCAAATCATTCTCGTAAAGGGAAATTGTTGATTGCACTAAGACAATTAGAAATTTATTTGTTCCTCAAATCTAAATGTAAAATCAATATATTTACCGATTAAAACCGTGTAATTGCTAATATCTACTCTTTAAATATTATACATACATACATACTAAATGATATCAAAAAAAAAATTATATACGTTAGCTGATGAAAGTTGCAAACTTCCTGGAACACCATACATTTTTCTTATTTCCGTTTCCGTTTTTGCCTTGAACTTTAGCGTCGATACCGTTCTCGCAGCGAAATTTTATTATGCTAAACAGACAGAACGCTTCCTGGATTGTAGGTTAAGATTCCTTATTTCGTTTTCTCTGAAAGCGGGGTGACTGCTTGCATTGGGAGGTAGATTCTAGGAAATGGCTACAGTAGAATAGTAATAGAAAAAAGGAAAAAAGTCTACCAGATGTCGACGGTTCTGTATTGTCATCAGTGGTAAACGCTGCATTCACAACAAATAACGAACTTTGAATAAAATATTCTTCCTGTCTTGTCTTTAAACTCCAAAAAAATAGGAACAGATACATTCAAAGAAAAATTTAGGTCTTCTACATGTTAGATAGATAGTTTATTTTAAATTTATTACTCATTATTTTAAGCAGATATAAGATTTTTTTGTTAGGGTTTTAATCTTCAATAATTGAAATAATAGATCAATTAATACAATTTTATTAATTAAAAATAGAGATTGTAACAGGATTTATTCTTTTTATATATTCAAAATGAGGAGAATTTCGAAAATCTTTATTCGATAAGTTGATATTCAATTTTTTTATATCACATGTATATATACTGAACATTATCATACATAATACAGTGTGATTAAAAATCGCTGGCACATCTGAAAATTTGGCGTTTATAAATTTCAACTTCACGTTTACTTGCGATTTGTCAGTAGCATTGCTTATGGATTTCGTAGATTGTTGCGTATTAAAGAAAAATTAATTTGAATTTATATTAAATTTATTTACTATTTATAATTGACTTTATTTATATTTAGTGTAATGGAAACTATTTAGAATAAATCTAACTGATAAATTTTGCTAATTATATGGATGCTTCTTTTTCTGATAAAATAATTATTAATAACTTTAAATTGTGTTCGAAGTGATATCAACTATCATTTTCCAAACAAATATGACTTTTCTTTTCAAGTTTTCAATCCGTAATGTGTCAGAAACAATGTTCTCAATTTCATTCTGAATTGATGTGTGTAATTCCTTAATGTTCTGAAGTCTATTATGATAAATTTGATTTGAATACGTGTTTAGCAGATCTAATTTTCTTGATCGTCCGATCGGTTATCAAATATAATTGTCGGAAAAAACGGATATTGCAACATAAGTGTTACGACGTAGTAAATGCAGAGGAAAAACTCCAGACGATATCTAAGTTATTGTTGTATAGATTACAAGAAGTGGCATAGGCCGTTGTTTAATGCTTGTTGCCGCATAATTCACAGGAAAATTTTGAGTGTACTGTTTGCTCGATATAGGTTTTGTATCATGAAAACCAGAAACTATGTAGTTGAAATTGATGAGGACTAAATTAAGCCATCTATCATTAACATTGATAACAGTATTATGTCGATCTAGATCGAAGATAGACATGAAATTAAGAAGAAGACAGAATAAAAAATAAAGATATATTGTACGCAGGATTAAAATCACCCAGCATTAATTAAAATTGGTTTATCAAGTAATTCAAATGTGAGTCAAAGAAAATTTCATAATCATAAATATAATGCGAAAAATAAAATAAAATGCATTAATTTGAGCAAGAGTGAACGGGACTTGAAACATACAGCTATTCCATCGTTAATTAAATTCACAGAAATCAATTAAAAAATTCTGCGCTGGAGAAGGACTCACACCTCTACCTGCCGTTTTCTAGACGGCTGCTCTGCCAATTAAGCCACCAGGCAGTACAACTTCGAGTCCCTTAAAATGCCATAAATTTTATTATGGTCGATTCCATAATGTTTTCATTATGGAGGATTCCATAATGAAATTTATGGCGTATTAAGGAACTCCAAGTTGTACTGCCTCGTGGCTTAATGGGTAGAGCAGCCGTCTAGAAAACGGCAGGTTGAGGTTCGAGTCCTTCTCCAGCGCAGAAATTTTTAATTGATTTGTGTGAATTTAATTAACGATGGAATAGCAGAAAATAATAATTTTCATAATTCCCATCGTAAAAGAACTTAATTATATGTTTATATATAATTATTAATATCGTACAACTATTCACTAAATTTTTTGTCATATATATATATATATATATATATATATATATATATATATATATATATGTATATATAAACATTCTATAAAGGCAATAAAAGACAAAATAACAGATAAGCAAAATCTTTGTAGAGCAGTTTTTGAATACTTCACTTTATATGAACACTAGCAGACAAATACTACACAAATACGAGAAATATAAAAAAAATACATTAGAAGTAATTTAGGGGAGGAAATAACATTTCACAAGTATTCGTCCACTACCACTAAAACCACATTCTGTAAACATTATTCTGGAATTTTTAGTTTTCTATCGGTAACATAATTTAGTCTTATTTTAACTGTTAAGTGTACGGTGTTGAATATGCAAGATCTAAACAATAACTTTATTACCTAAGAAAGAGATAATTGTTCATTTATCTAAGCGATTTTTGCAAAGAAAAAATGAATCAATGATAGGAAAACCTAGATCAATAACAGAATACGTTTTAAAGAAATTTAAAAATGATAAAACTTAAATTAAAAGAGAAAATTAAAGGAGAAAGGAGCGATCTAAGCTACTTACTATATAGAAGAGAGACAAGTATTAAGAATAATTAAGAATATTCGGCTCGCATCCGGCTCAATTGAAATAAATATTTATCGCAAACATAATATTTGCCTAGAAACTGTGCTGCCAACGGTTAGAAAGGTCGGATGTATCGGTTGTTCTGTGAAAAAAATTACATTGATTAATAAAATAAACAGAAAAAAAAAGAATACTTTTTGTAACTCATTATAATAGTGAGAAAAATTTTAGTCTATCGTGGTATTTAGTGACGAGAGCTTGCTGTTTGGAAAACCAGAAAACGTTAAAGTGTGGAGAACATCGGAACTAGCTTTTAATAAAGGGAACATTGTTCCAACAGAGGAGTGTGGCAGTGTATGTCAAGTGATGGAGTTGTTAGGGATTTACTAATAATTAACGAAAATATGGATCAGCATGTTTATTTAAACATATTAAAAAGAAATTTGAAAGCCAGCTCAGAAAAACTGAGTATTGCAGTGAATTATTATTTTCAGCAGGATAATGATTCAAAGCATACAACAGAGATTGTCACACGATAGATAATTTACAACGTGTTGTATGTTTAAGAAGCATCTCCTCAATTTCCTGACACCAAACTTATGAAACACTCATGGGTGTTAATTGAAAAATTATATTGTTTCGTTCCAATTCTTTGCGAAAGTAGTAGTAAGTCTAATAGCTTCTGGACTTCAAGCAATTATAGGTTCCAAGGGTTACCCAAAAAAAAGTATTAAACGTTCTTTTTCTTCTTAATATATACTTATCCTAGTGGACGAACATAAATTTTATTTAATTTTATTATTATATATTGTCAAACTATTGATGTAAGATGGTGTAATTATACAAATGTATCACTTGCTAATAAGTTTCATGATGAACAATTTAATGAGTAACTATATATTTTTGAAAAATAGTCTCAATTGGAGGGTAGATATTTAACACTATGGGTTCATAGCTGTACAAGTCAAATAATCGCGAACAATTTGACGTTGAATAAAAGAATAACAGAATGGATAACATTTAGAGTCGGAATGTATAAATCGTATTTGCTACAGTGAATTTGGATTGCACAAATATTCAGGTTCTATTATCTAGTCGTTATGCGTCTAGTGTTTCGTGTAAACGGAACATGAAAACAACGTCCAACAAACAATTATACGACACAATGATTACTCCACAATAATACTAATACGCAACTAAATATTTTATTAATTAAAGTAACGTACATACATGCTAATCCATCAACGAAACGGGAAACACAGATGACCCTGTCATATACAAAGAGTGAAGCACGGTCAAAATGTAATGAATATATTAAATTAATTGCGAACGAAATACGGTCGTTTTTGCATACGATACATTAACGAAATGGGATAAAATGATATACAGGTGGATAAATTGTGAACAGAGATCGAAACTCTTTGTGTGCATTCACGTATGAACTGGACTGACACCAACGAAAATAATTTAAATGCTATCTGATCGTGAACCAACGGTATATTTGGATATAAATGCGCTTCTCAATAGGTATATTTGATTGTACAACTTGAATGTTCTACACACTAACGACTAACTAGACCGATGATGAGTTTGGATCGCGTATACGTGGTTCGCAGTAGTGCTTTCGTTTGGAGAATTACTACTGATGGAAGGTCGCGGTCAAAATCGAATTGAATTCATGGCAATTTCGGGCGTAACTGTTGAATTCGAACGGCGCCTCTGCCACGAAGAGGTCGCCACATCGCAACACCACTGAAATTTTCCGTGGAACTGAACGACCACTAATTACGAAATATATAGAAAATACATATTGGAAATTGTATTCACGGAGAGATTATTTATTGCTGTGATTTGTACGATGATAAGGTCTGTTATTAATTAATATTTGTTTACTACATTCGATATTTATTCCAAAAAATAAAAGTGGAAAAACGGAAGAGACCTCAAATAGTGATATAGTATTTATTGAAATATCCAGTAGTGTTAAAGAGATTTTAAACCCTAAGAATCTATAACAGAGCCTACCTTTGCTTACATCAGAAAATCTTTTGTACAATTAAGAAAACAAACCAATAAGGTTACTCAAATAAAATTTAAAGAAGGTTAAATATAGACACTATATAATTAACTTTGAGCTTCGTTGAATTAAAAGAAATCTTAACGGCCAAATAATGATGAAATGTATATGTATTTAATAGGTAAAGGAACAATTTATTTATTTATTTAGTGTATGGATATTTTACAATATGATACAGAGTGTGAAATGTATGTAAGTAGAATGCAGGATATAAAAATGCTTATGTAAAATAAAATATAACAATATCAACTGTGAATCATACAAACACATTGAAATCAATAAATACACATAAACAAAAGAGATAAATATACGTAGACAAACTATACATCCAAATTTAAATTGCGTAATCATGCAGTCCCGAGGGTCTCCTATATAGGCGTGATGTGGACAGTCCGTGATATCAGGCACATTGATCATGTCCCGTGCGAATGGGATTCAACTATACACATAGAAGCGGTGTAGTTGGTATCTGTTGAAATCAGTTGTAGTAGGAAGTTTGAATACAATCTTGTTCCGTGAAAGATCTGCATACCTTAGTCCATTGCTTCACAGCATTGTAATTCTTTGCAAATTCACTAATTATTCTAAAGACTATATCGTTTTGAAATATTTGCTAAGTTAGGCTGATTATCGTGGAATGTCGGGTGGATACATATTACTTAGGACAGGGAATCAACAGGTTGATCTTACAGTCCCCGTTATAATGCGCATTATCTGATTTAACTGGGTGTTTATTGTGGAAATGCGAATGAGGTTACTACTAAGGATAGTGCTGTGACTGTGTTGTAGCCCCAGTTTGTAGAGGCAAATTTGGTCATTATATTGCTGCTTGCTCGATTAAGAGTCATTCATAACATTTCAGATAATTATTTTATTTGATAGGTTAGACGCAACTTCCATAGCATGTTTCTGTTTTATTAGTGTTGATACATAGTCTACAATTCTTAAGAAACACGCTCAGCATAAAAGGAGCGCAAGAACTAAGCCCGGGTGAAGTCCATTATTCAATCTTCTTACTACTTTTCTTATCGTTTATGTAGACTTGAATTAATCTGTTTGTAGGAAGATTGTTTACTAACTGGCATATCTTAAGGGAGGGAATAAAATTAAGTAGTTTGTAGATAAGCCTCTATACAGTATCATACGCGCCAGTAAAATCCACGAAAGTAGCTGCCATTATAAGTCTTTTCTCAGAGCTAGTTTCTATATTTGTTGCGAATGACAGTACTTGATTAGTACAGCTACGGTCAGTGCGGAATCTTGTCTATACTATGGATATTGAAGCATTAACAGTATTTCTTATACGATTATATACATATATCAAGTCGTTCCCATTATTTTATAGCAGCTACTAAGAATGTTAATAAAACGGTAGCTTACAACTAGTTGACTTTACCAGGCTTTAATATTGATATTATTTTTGTTGTATTGAATTCTGGGGATAATATTTCTCGTTCAAGGATGTTATACAAGAATTCAGCAAGCCATTTTCTTATCCTTCCGTCACTGTTTACGAGAAACTTAGGGCGTACTTTCTCAAAACCAGCTGCTCTCTCTGTTTTTGTATTTTTAATTGCAGTGTTCACCTCATCTACAGAAAAAGAGTTTTGAGTATGCTGACGTTGGAGTAGTTGCTTTAAGGTATTTTAGATGTTGTTTTATTGTTTTGGTATGTACCTTAATAGATGATAGAGATACATTAACAATTTTGCCTTATCAGAATTCTTGTTTCTGCTGGAGCCCTAGTTTACAAAGTAATCTCCATGTCTTGCGATCAATCTCCGAATCCTCTGACTCCTCAAATTTCATGTATAATCGCTAGCTTTCCTCAATTTATCTAGCGATATAGTCTCCGCAGTACCTAGGAGGAACACGTTTCTTTGCTATACCCTGTATTAAATCCACAAATCGATGATAGTTGCCTACTATAAGTGTTATAAAGTAAGAATGCAAGAGTGGAGCTCCTTGGCGAAGTTAATCCAATATACTTTGTAAAAGTTCCATCGTGATCTAGGTGTGGATTCGACTACAGATATTTGTAGCCTTATTTAGATCACTACAGGCCAGTGTTTATTTTAAGGGAAATCAGAACGAATACTTTCTGTGACAAGATGACGTCGGATTTGAAAATCGCATGAGAACCAGTAAATATCGAGGATGTCTTTAAACCAGAGAAGAGAAGAAGAAAGTGACTTGATTTTTGGCATTAAAAATTAGTTGGATCTTATTAATTTTAGCACAGTCAGCAAGCTGTTCCTCGTGCTCATGATTGATCTCTTAGCCCCATTAGTTATGGTGATTGTTTTTTTAAATAATTTTAGATTTTCACATTACGAATTGTTTAAGGACTTTATTATATTATATTATATTATATATATTATATTATATATTGTAAAGGGGGCAAAAAATATTTGATATTGATTATATTGTTTTGAATTAATTATTCATTATTGGAACTCATAATTCTCTAGGAGTAAATATGAAATTTACCATATAGTTCTCATTTTCAAAATGAATATATAACAGAAAACTTTTGCATATTATTTTAAAAAATGGTACAATTTTAAATCTAAATAGATTTTTTTTACAATCGTTTGCTTTTTATACTTTATATTTCGTTTCTCTTTTGCTCTCATAAATAATAGGTAAACATTTATATAAAATATTAAAGTACACAAGTTTGTACGACAGTCAGTATGATGAAAACTGAAACTATTTTCTTTCTTTCGTCTTTATACTTTCTAAATGGAACAGAATTTTATCAAAAGAAGTTCCACATTTTTATATGGACATAAATTATGCATGTGTATGTATATACATAGGTAGAGAGAGGAAATTTTCAAGTGTACATTCAACACCCCCAGGAAGGTAGAACTTTGCCCCAAGATAACTGCACTTGTTGGAATCATCTCCTCTCAACACCGCTTGTTCCGTATAGAATGCCATCATCAATAACACCTAGAACCACCTCTCTCTTATTGATATTCCCCATAGCCGACAAAAATTTTTACATATCATTCTTTCCTTTTTTCTTTTTCTAACTCTAACTTTTTTTATTTCTTTATCTCTCTCACTTTCGTGTTTGACATTTTTTTTTCTTCCCCCGGTCGGTCCGCTTTCGACGCGTCAACTAGATAAAGAGAAACTTTCGACAATGGCGTTTGGTTTGGGTACCCATTATGTTCGACAAGTATGTAAACAGTGTCTCTCGCACAGTCTGAAATTTCTCTTTTTGTGCCTGTCGGTAAGTTTCCAACGAGGGTTAGGTTTTGTTCAGATAGGTAAATGTGCTACCGGGTCTGCGCCATATAATGAACATAGTTCTCTCTATTATCCCTTGTTTTGGAACTTTCCTGATAGAAACTACATATACTCTGCGCTATATTCAATGTATTCGGTGAACTTGATAGATTAATTCTTGGAAAAGGATAATTTGAGGAGCTATTAGTGTAGTTAACATAATAATTTTTAAAAATGTGGCATTTACTTCAAAATCTCTGTGCGAAATTATTAAACCAGCCGATTAAAGGTTTATTATATATAATTAATTATTTATTAGACATTTTTTTAAATAACTTTCATTTTCTCTACATTAATCTCTAAATCGTTTCTTGCAAATCACGTTAGGTTAATATTTAAGTATGCTTTTAGAGTTTCATCGTCTAATTTGTCTAATTATGTGCTAACTTCCGCTATTTCTTTTATACAAGATATTTTGACTCTGTTCCAAGAAACTGGATTTCTTAACGTATGTTTGAAAAGTTTTCAGGAATTACTTCATTGAACAAGCTTCCTAAGAACACTAGCATTTGCAAGACAGACAGTAAGAGAATGATGAATGTTTAATTAGTAAACGCCTTCCAGCTAGCCTTAATCAACAAATAAATTGGTATGAGAGTAGAAAGGAAATTGTTTAAATAAAAGTTCTCTAATAGATTTCGTACAGAAGTTATGATATATCTAAGACTAATATGAGAAAGTGGTTGCATTTTTGAATTAAATTCTCGATATGTTGAAAATGAATAGAATAGTCAATACACATACGAATGTTTTCTAAGTCGCATTGCACCTACGGATGAGATCGCAATTTTGACTATTGACCAAATTCTGAATTCATATAATTTAGATAAATAAAAACAAAAAAATGAAACACCAGTGGAAACTATACTTAATTGCAAATCATATAATGACTTTAAAAGACACTATTTATCTTTCATTATTTGTAAGCAACAATTGACCATGCAGTTTTGAAAAGATTGTCCAAAGAAATTATTTTTCATTATGTAATAGATTAATTTTGGACCTGAGAAGAATTTCGTTATTCATGTACATAACCTCAAACAAATCTTCTGAATACAATACATTTTAGGAAATCTACACTATGCCAAAGACTTTTGGTTAACCAAAATTATAACCACACCATTCGGAAATTTTAGCTTCTGTGTGAGCTTCAATGGAAATCCAGAAAAATCAAGAATTTATAGCTTTCTACAGAGTATTGTTCCAGTCTCTGTATTTTTCAATATATAGTTTAAAATTTCTTTGTAGAGTGTGAATTATTGTACTCTAAAAAGCGTTTTCATACGAGGTACGAAAATGTAATATATATTTATTATTCGAAATGGCCAATCTACTCTTCTACTTAGATTCTATAACTGTTGAATTCTTATCATAGATTTCAGATTTCAGTTAGCCACGTCTTAAAGGACTTCGTTATTGTTGTCAAACCGTCGGCCAGCAAAGAAGTATTATAGGTACCGGAATAGATGAAAATTATTGAATACGAAGTGACAAGGGTTTTCGGACAGACAGGCGAAAACTCCTATCTGTACAACTACACTGGCTACATAAGCAAGTCAAAGATTGACAGTAAAATTTTTCTATTCATAAAAGCAAGTCATGATCTAGATTTCTATATCATCTCGAAAATCGTTAATGCCTTGCTTGTACATTTAATTTTATGTTGGTGAGTATATGCAGTGCATGCAATCGTGCATTGCATATAACAAATTGTTTATTACTGAATATGGTCGACCACTCTGTGCGAAATTATGTACACTTTTCTCATTTACTTGCGAACCATTGAAACTGCTTTCAAATTCGTTTGGCGAAGTTTCTGATTAAACAAGTGAACACTAAAAGCATATAATAATTAAAAATTAAAAGAATGATGTCCTTAAAAATTCTATTTAGAAGTATAATCAAATAATTAAAGCTTTTTATAGTTAAAGTGTTACAATTAATAAATGAAAAAAAGTGTTACAATTAATAAATGAAAAATAAATAATTTAAGGTCTGTAAGGAAAATAATAAAGTTACAGGCAAACATTTACGAGAATCTGTTAAAGAAGTTAAATATCGAGCGGTACATAGCTATAAAATACTTGCGTGTTTTGATAGTGTATACTGTGAACATAATACACAGTCTTCTAAAGGACTCATAGGAAATGAGCGTGTGATCAAATAAGGATTAACCAGTGAGAATAGAGGAAATTTACTTTCGGAAGTTGCCACTTCTTCTGGTACGTACTTATGCATAATAACACGCTGGTTTCACTTGTCCAAACGGTGTTTTTTTGTTCTCGAGATATGTCCATTTGGCCAAAAATAGTCGAAATTGGGCTGTATCCTCAAAATTAGCTTTCCGTTTTTTTTAAAACGCGATGTATGTAATTAAGGAGTTACTACAACAAAACAAATCACTAAAGGACAAGCAAGATTGGCGCTAAGGTTCTCTTAACGTAAAAATGTTTACAAACCTTTTAAAATATTGCTAAACGTTTATCTACGTTTAGTTTAAAACTCTACTGAGTTAAACACATATAACACACGCTGTTTGCTTAGCGATACAACAAATATTGCTTTTTAATAAAGACAAAACGCAGTATAATATTCGACTGTTTATTCAGTACTTTATTCTTCCGTAATTTTCGATTATTTTCACTCAGTAATAATCTCGTTTGCATCGCGAATGCTTTTACTACCGTCTCTCTATATGAATGTGGCTGGATATTTATGAAGATAGAGTCTGGAAACTCATTTCGCGCGGGAACAGGTGCGAAGGAATCAAGATTTCAAGTTTATGCCGGAAATGGAAGGAGAAAAGTTTTGTTGTTCTCGAATTATTAGTACGAGGAAAAAGGAAATAAGCGGAAGCAACTGTGAAAATTTATAAGATCTTCTCTGCAACTTGTACGGTGTGAAACATGTAGAAATAAGTGAATCATCTCAAGAATTAGTAACATAATATTACATGTATAATCATTAATAAACGATCTTTTTAGAAGGCAATATACAGACATATTTGTGTCTATTAAAATATTATTATTATATTATGAAGAATTGATAAAAGACTAACAAATGAGAATGCTACACTTCCATTTCTCGGGCAGAAATAAAAACTACTTGAAAAGCGAAAGTACAGCAAAGAGTATTACGAATCTATCGTTAAATATGATGTTACGTGTAGCAAGGGTCGTTTATATGTATGGCTGCTATTCACATTGGTAATAGAATTACGACTTAAAGCGATGTGGTACTCTTCGCTGTTCTGTCCCTTCTTCTCTTTCTATCAAGTAGATTGATGTATAGCATCCTCATTTCTTCGTTTTTCATTATTCGATTCATATTGGAAATACATGTTATAGCCATTATTATTTAAATCGATATTGCACTTTCACTTCTTAGATAGTTTTCATTTCTGCCCGAGAGGTGGAAGTATAGCATCTTTTCCGTTTTTCATTATTCTATCCTACACCAACTTAGTGATTGACGTACAATTGACAAAGCGAAGTCTACCCGACGAGTTCTCAAAGAATGAAACGAATCGTACTTAGTGCTTTGTTGACTATAACCTTTCATTAATGACGATGATGAATAAAGATCATAATGAAACTTCGTGTACTTTCATTTTCACAAAACAATTACGAATGAGTAGAGCAACCTAGATGACACCGGGAAATGATAGTCTGATAATATTCATTGACTTTGCTAACATTGTAAAAGCCCGGATATAACATTCGTTCACATCCGTTACAATGCTTTTAACTGATAGTAGTTTATATACCGTGGTCAAAAAATTAATAAAAAAGTAAGGGTTCAACAGTGTGAAGATCGACTCAAAATGAAACAATTGGAAATCTACTAATTTTTATGAGGAGGATTATTATGACGTGTTCAATAATGAAATTGGCGTAGCTGCCTTTTTAGAATTCGTCACATTATTGAATAATTCATCTCCAATCGTTCCGAAACGTTTTAGCACTAGAAACATTCTATGCGGAATTTTCATGAACGTATTGTAAAATCTGAACTGCGTCAGTTTTGCTCAAATCTTTGTACGAACTTACGAAATAATTTGTTAAAGCAACGCCCATTTCTCAATGCTCTTTCTCATTTTCATTTTTCTCATATATAGTTCGATACCTTCTTAACCCGTTGGCATATTTGTCTGTAGAATTCGTAGTAGCACTAAATAAGGCCAATACGAATCCGTAGAGGCAAAATCGTTTTTAACAAGCATCAATTGAAAATTGTTGTTAGTATTCAAAACCGTTGTGTGACATTTATTTTAAAATTAGAAAAACTGAGTCACCACAGCAACGAAAAGTAAACAGCTATATATAGAAAAAATGTAGCCCTCTAAATCATACTGTCAAAATGTTAATATGTTCAAAAATGGAGCTCTTTCAAACTGAGAATTCCACTGTTTGCTCAGAAAATGCATTTTGATTTTAATGAAAGTGCTGTGAAACTAATAACAAAGACTATTAATCTAAAAAGTAGAACTCTGAAAATATAATAGTAATCGTATTTATATTATTTAATTGTCAGTCACTTTATTAAATGCTCTTTAATTATTTGAATGAAATAAAAGGATTAAGTAACAGTAAGGAATTACGTCAAAATGAACGTATTTGTACAAAATTTATCGTATATCCGGTACATTATGTGGTAAGGATCTAAATCTTATAAATAACATGAAAATCTATTCTTAAACGTATGTCATTCTTCCAGAAACACGAACTAAGTCATTATCTTTTCCCGAGCGGACTGTCGCTTCTGTTTTATTTTATTTCTTTCTCTATTGTTATTGTAATCGTTATTTCCTACGAACCACTTCATTTCTTCTTTTCTACTGTCCCCACTCCCATAATCTTTTCGCAGACTTTTCGACTAGTTGAACTACATAGCTCGAATAATTCTTTCCGAACTTCTGTTCGAATAATAGTTCACATAGTTTCGTCCGAAAGTTAAACTAGTAGTTGATGTGGGGAAAAAGAATGCATAGTAGAGCGGTTTTGCGAGAAACTTTGCGCAAAACAAGAACGTAATTTTGTTTTTTTTAAATTTATTTTCTATATTGTTTCTTTATTTTTTTTAGCGGTAAGCCCTTCGCCAAAGTCCGCCATTTCGAGTTTCGCGGTTCGCTGATTCGAAACACATTATTTTTCAATACGTTCCCGTTGGTCATGCTTTACTACGTTTTCTTCTTCGTATTTTACTTTATCTGGTTTCTTTGTACAATCTGTGTAAACACTAAGTTGACTGTATTGTTTTCTTTCATTGAAAATCAGCTGGAAGGAAATATCTTCCAAGAATTGTGTAAATTTACCTTAAGTGGGTCAATGTATCGAGGGGAATTTTTTTTTACAAAACTTATTTTAACTGATGTAATTTTATAAACTAAATAATATCTTTTACCCTACAGGCTAAAATCAAACAACAGGGTAAACTGCATTATTTGCATTAAATAAGTAAGAATTGCAGTAGAAGTTGTAATGTAATAAAATAGTTATATTATATATTATATTTCAGAGTTGGCCATGAACAAGAAAAATAGATGTAATGGTTATGCATGAGACAGATTTTTATATTTAGAGAAATTGACAGAATCTGTCAATGACATTTTAACTGTCATTCGTAAATAAAATTATCAAGTTAAGAATACTTGACAAGTATTTTTGGAAATTTGTCATCAAATAATGGTTTTTACATTTATTGAACGGCGGTGATATTTATTTTAAACAGTGTGCGTTTTGGCTTTCAACGGTACAGACCGTGTGCGGAATTAGTTTGCGTACGAATATTTTTGCCGTAATTTTCTAGGTGCGACACTGTTTAATTATCTGCTGATGATGACAACTTAGTTGTCGAAATACGTATACAGAATACCAAAATTAATGCGGAAAGGGGTTATATATCAACCACAGGCTCCATCGAAATTATCTGCAAAATGTATAATACAAAGAGGAGAAAATTATTTTTAATTTCTTATCTATCTTTTAAATCAAAGCAAAATATATACTTTACATACACCCGTTGTTTAGTACAAATATAACGATCACCCACCTAATAGTGCAGGTCCCCAACTAGATATTTAAACTTTTTAATTGAATCATTTAGTTTGAATTCATCTATTTATCTAACACACATGGTGATCACCCACCTTATGTGCACCTCAATGGCTTAGTGTTTAATAAAATGAAATAATTTAAATTTAAATCGATCAAGTCCAGAACAAGAAATTAACATAAAATAAATGCAACATTTTTAATAAAATTAATTCAATAAATTAATAAAAATATTTTCAAAGGCTATTAGAACCTCTATGGAAGCATAGGACTTCTAATATGTTATCACAATACGATAAAATAACAACAAAATTTTAGGCTTACAACTATTTACAAAATTTTTCTGTCTTTTAGCTTTTAAAGTCAGGTGGATTCTCTTGTCTTAGTCTGTTGCTTCTACTTATATACGAGGGAGCGTCTTTATATTCGCGGAATGAGCGGGTTGTAGAGGGGTGAGTAGGCGCATTGGGGGCGTGGCCTGTGCAGCGACTCATGATTAGTATTAATACGAAGTTTCATTGTTATTAGACAGTTAGTCTTTGAGCTATCGTCAACCAAGTAACATAATCAGGAGTGAAAGGTGAAATATGGAAAAAATCGAATATCGTGCCGTTATAAAGTTCCTTACCAGGCAAGGAAAATCAGTCGCGACCATAATGAATGAGATGTCATTGGTTTACGGCGACTCTTGTCCAGGAAAAATCATGGTGTACAAGTGGCATAGTTTATTTAAACAAGGAAGGGAATCCCTTGAAGACGACCCGAGGCCGGGCAGGAGCATTGAGGTGACCACGCCAGCACTTATCCAAAAAGTTGAAGAAATTCTACTCGAAGGTGCTCGACTAAAGAAGAAACAACTCGCAGAAATGGTTGGAGTATCCGATACAACAATTTTTAAAATCCTACACGATCATTTCGGCATGTCTAAGGTCAGCGCAAGATGGGTGCCGAGAATGCTCACACCGCCGCAAAAACAACAGCGCGTAGAGTGTTCGCGTGCATTTTTGGACTTCTGTAATGAAGACAAGGATGGTGTATTAAGTGGAATTGTTACTGGAGACGAAACTTGGGTTCATCATTATGAACCTGCGTCCAAACAAGACTCCATGCAGTGGCATAAAAAGGGCACAGCACCTCCCAAGAAATTTAAAGTGTCACAATCAGCTGGGAAACCCATGGCAATGGTATTTTGGGACTCGGAAGGAATATTGTTGATTGATTATAAAGATAAAGGTGTTTCTATAACTGGAGAATATTACGCTTCAATATTAGAGCGACTAAAAGAAGCCATTAAAGAGAAAAGACGGGGAAAATTGACAAAAGGTGTTCTGCTTTTGCACGACAACGCGCCCGTCCACAAGAGCCGCGTTGCGTTAGCTGCCCTGCATAAGGTGGGCTTCGAAATTGTGAATCACCCACCCTACAGCCCAGACCTGGCCCCGAGTGATTATTACCTGTTTCCGAAAATGAAAAAAGAGCTGCAGAGTAAAAAATTTACTGCCGATGATGAAGTCAAGGAGGCAGTTTCGGCGTATTTTGCAGATAAAGAGAAATCATTTTTTATGAGGGTATAAATAAATTAATTGAAAGATGTGAAAAATGTATCCGTCTTGCAGGTGAATATATTGAAAAAGAAAAATAATTTGGTTTTTTTATTTCCACCCCTTGTCCCCCTTTCCGCGAATATAAAAACGCTCCCTCGTAGATGCTGAAAAAGTTACTGGAGAGCCCTGGATGAAGCAGTTGCACAAAAACACGAAGTGTACATTAAGATGTAAATTATGTAATATGATTTTACTTTACTATTTAGAAATATACATTGTAAACCGAAGAGATTAGAAAACTTCAGAATAAACATATGGTTTGAAGGTGAGATTTTTAAAATTAGACACAAGTATTAGTTCGTGTGTTAGAAAAAACTAATTTCTAATTTCATGAATAGTATTAATAAGTATTTATCACACTAAACAAAATGAAAATTAAAGTTTGCATCTAGAATGTAGTAATATCATCTCCGTCACTCTGTGTATTGATCTACTTAACTGTGGCCAAATTCTTGTGCCTTACCGTTTTAAAGTCATCTCGATAGGCTCCGACGCGTGAAGTGCGTGTGTCTTCTTTGGACGATACATTCTAAGAATTAAATTAACTATATAAATCATTCACACTTTGGTATATGGATTAGAATCCCAGAGGCTGATTAAAGAAAATAATGTCAAAGCTTAAAATTGTAATATTAGATGAGGGTGACTTGACTAGCAATGAGACACGAAGTGAAGCAAATGAGTTAGAACATTAAGTTTTTTATAATTTTTAAACATATTAACTCCATCTTCAACTATGTTAAGGTGACAATATACTATTTTTGTAATGATCTTTTCCAAGATTCTCAAAATACTGTTCTATTACTATATATTGTTTGTCACTACATGTTCTTCATCCAATTATAACTTCTTTCCAGCAAGGAAAAGCTTGAATTTGGGAAACAAGGAAGAGTCACATGAGTACAGTTAGAAATCTCAAATGATTCAATTTGTCGTGAATAATTTAATTGATATGAGAAGGCTTGTCAGCATGATGAAAGAGAATTTGTTATAGATCATTCCTAGTTGTATACTGGAATAATATGGTTGGTATAGCTCTTTACAAGATAGTATATGACAATTATGAATCACAATGAAAAACGTAGCCTTAAATTTCCTATCGAAGAAATGTTTTGGTTTTCTTATAGCAAAATTATCTTGCATCACTAGCAACAAACCTTCAAAAATTCAGATTGGTACTTGTTAAACGAAAAAAGGTTTAAAAACCTAATGCGTTTTGATGATTGGTTTTCATATACACTTCTATGGCAAAGAAAAATTGTTCATAAAAGTCTCTCGATAAAAAATTTTGTATTATTCTCTGTGTTGAACAGAAACAATATAGCTCTCGTATTGTTGTAATGAAGAAAATTATTTTAATTTGTTTGCTAACGATATTGCGTTTGAATTACTATTTAATTAGCAATAAAATAACTACTGTGAGTTTGTAAGCTAAAACTAATCTAGAACTAAATGCCAAAAAACCAACATATTTGAACTGGAATGTTTGCTGTTGTAGCTATTACATTAAAGCGTGAAAACGTTTTCTTGGAAAATGGCAAATAAAAA
Organism: Dermolepida albohirtum; assembly: GCA_031893035.1. NCBI lineage: Eukaryota > Metazoa > Arthropoda > Insecta > Coleoptera > Scarabaeidae > Dermolepida > Dermolepida albohirtum. The sequence goes on along the minus strand of JAVIWB010003857.1, from coordinate 85,522 downwards.
GCATCGAATCTTCTTTCGTTTAACTTTAAGTAACAAGCGAAACACATCTTTCAAGATTAACATCTTACACCGTAGTCAGAATCCTTGCTCAATTAGTGAAATTGGCAAAACTTCTTGAAGTTTTTGATGATTGATGGGACCAAGTCTCTAACTAATTTAATTTGTCCATTAAGCCGCAATTATCTTGTTAATACAAATTTGGTGGTTCCAATCTATCTCTCATAGTCAGATAATCGATTATTTACTGCAAAGCAATGCCGTGGCGGTGTAAACGCCCTAACAAATGGCACGCGGTGACATAGCGAGACCGAGTAATGTATCTTTTGTTAAGAATGTATCCCAATTTGCATGGGGATCCCATGATATTTTTACTTTAAATTAGAGCACATCGAATAATATTACCGGTAAAACTGAACTGGACGCGTACATAAACAAAAACAAAAATTAAATTTCTGCTCGTTTTTGCAAAACTTACATTGCTTATCAGTGTAAATATAAAATAAAATGGTAATGAATTAACTGAAGCGTTCTATTAAATATTATCATATTAATTGTACAGAACTCAATTTTACGAAAAATAGTACAAATTATGTATGCGTACATGAACGAATTCGCTCAATTGGAAACAAAATTTCCCCGGTTACCCATTAATTAGCCTATGTCTATTTGTTTCACCGCATTAGGTGCAAAATGTGGTTAAAACTAACAAAAAATGGAAATTAGCAAAGTAAGATTGGTTACTTGGTTACATAATCACCCACGATGTGAGTGACTATGTAGGCGAAACACGGGCGTCGTCGTATATAACAATACTGCTTATCGAAATAGCTAATTTATTTTTTATGTAGTTTAATCTCATTTTTTGACCTACCATACCTTCATATTAACACTTATAGCGCATTATTTTCGCACGTAATTTATTTATTTTGTACCTATACTCTTATCTTAGTTTTCGTAAATAATTCTCTGCAAATAAAATCAAATGAAAGACGTCACGAATCCTTCATATTTAATCCACACTTAAGTAATTAATGTATATTGGATAACGTCTAACCTTATTAATTCTAATAATTACAGTTGGAATTGCGAACGTTCGGTCAGAGCGCGTACTTCGAAGAAGTGCGATGACAAAATCGATTAAATATTTGTAGCATTAGGTATGTTTCAACAGTTTCTTCATGTAATTATGTTCGCTGTGGGGAATAGATATTTGTTAATACTTAACGGATTTGTAGACCCGCAATCACCAAAAATTTGTTTTAATCTGGTAAAATTGGAATCTTTCGTTGAAAGAGTAATGTACATACCGTTGTTCGCATAGCAATAAATGTTCTTTACATGGTAATTTAAAACTATATAGTACTCTTCACTTGTTAGATAGTTTTCTTTTTCACCTGAGAGATGGCAGCATAGTTTGTCATTTCTTCGTTTATTATTATGCATGGATAACTAGCTAAAATGCTTTTACCAGAGTAAATTAAATGGTTTAATAAGTGTTCCATACCATTCACAGAAGCCATATGCTATGTCGTGTTTTTGTCTTATTTGCCAACAAGTTTTCAATTTGTTTAAATGTTGAATAGTCAGAATAATACTCAATAGTTTGTTCCAAAATATATATTATTCAGATGATGATTTTATACAAACAAGTTTGCTTGCAAATATTTTGTTTATAGCACAAACAGAAAAGCTAACGCTTGATAAAACAATGATCCGGATAAATATAAGATTTGGGTTAATATGGAATTAACCTAACCCATTGGGCTAATCACCAAACAAAATGCTACTGTTAGTTACTGTCTTTCAGATCGATTAATGACAATGTGCATTTGAAATGAAACGACAGTCCAAGAAGTAGTCATTTTAGAGTACACTTCACTCGAACGTCCTTAAAGTGTCAACTGTAATTTAAAAACAGCTTCTCAATTATGAAAAGTCAACGTACGTTTTGTAAAAAACGACGTAGCAAAAGTGTGCTTTCAAAGACTATAAAGCATTCGTACGGAAAATTTGTGAATAACAATAACCTCAGAAATACCAGACGGCTGAATGCAAAGCGCCCAAACGCTTGAAATAATGGGGCCGTACAGCCCAATGTTGAGATGTCTCCATTGACACCAAGTCGACGTTATTCTGCATATTTGGGCATCCCACACGTCAATTTTCGACGTATTATCTATCTTGATTTGAAGCTATTGCAGTACAATACTCAAATGGCTCAACGGTTCTTATCTGTCATTGCTTGGAAATGCGAAATTCGTCAAAATTGCTAAGAGCTTGAAGGATTTTTGACGCGTTATTATGAGCGATCTACGACTATCGAAAATCTTCGATTAGTTCATGGGAAACCTCTTCACTATCAAACAGTGACAATGTGCTACGAAATTTGTACGGGCAATGTCATGGAATCGTTTTTCTTCGAAAATGTCCAGGTTATGACTACTATCAGTGATGAGCGGTATGACTATGATAATTAATTTTTGAATGCCTATGGCTTATGGCAATAACATGGGGCATTTTTAGTTTCAACAAGATGGCGCCATGGCCCAACACCACAATAGATTTATTAAAGCCATTGTTTCCTAGCATTTGCACAGATCACCGGTGATAGAAAATATGTATCGCAAAACGAGCACATTATGCCACACGAGCAAAGGGTAGCCAATGTCATTTTTAAGAGATGATAGAAATGAATTTTCATATAGCCAAATAAATGCATATTCACTTGAACAACAAGAAATCTGCTTTCTTTACGATTTCTTTCAAAGGTAAATGATCCGGTTAATATGGAACGCCTGTAGATGTTAGTTTGTTTGAATGAAACAATTAAATTTAAGTGTAATAAGCTTCTATAAATTTAATATATTAAGTCATCATAGCTGAAATATCTAATATAAAGAGAAAATCGAATATTTTTTAAACGAAGATACCAAACGAGAGATTTGTTTTCAGGCCGATCCGATTTTTCAACGCAACTAATCGATTTGAACATATTTCACGTTAAAATACATAAGTCATAGCCAGAAATATAAGAGCTACCGACGTCCGAAACTCGAGTACGTTGGTGAAATATTATTTATGTGTTAGAAGGTTGCAGTTTTATAGTTGCCATAACGAATATTTTCTATAAGTTTCTACTAGGAACGAAATATGGATCCACTAAATTTCGCTTGTTCATTTTTTTCTCTCACACCCTCCTTCTAGCCTTCAGAAAGTCAAAATTCATGTATTTCATATTTCTCCAGAAAGAAATAAAAGGAAGTTATAATGTTCTCTAACAAATATCTCGTCGTTTTTTCATAAGGTACGAGGAATTTAAAAAGGATTACCCTCAGTCGAACGAAGATGTAATTCACGTTTTTCATGATGGGTAAACTCCAGACTCTTAAAATATATCTATTCCTTTACTCAAACTATTACACTCGTTTCGTTTGCCATTATACGTCTCTTGGTGTTTTTTTTTTGCAGTAGAAATTTCCTCTTCTGAATAGAAAGCATTTATTGAAGTAACGACGAAAGTATATGTCTCTCAGGAAAAAGCTGCTTCGATTTTTTTTGGGGGCATCGTTATTATTTATTGATATTATTTGTGGATATTGTGTTCGATTTGATCAAGTTTCTGAAGTTGTACGACCGGAAGAAAGGAAAGAAATCGGGTATTATGTCGAGTGGAGCTGATCCTGTAGAAAACGGCGCGAATGGAAAGGGGAAAGGGAGACAGAATGACGGGGTGTTCCCGTTTTTTAGAAAGGAAGGCATTCTATTCGAAACGTCTTTTTCCTTCGTTATTTTCATAATATGTTTCAGTTTTGTTAGTGGTGTATCATTCGTTGAAATTGTATTTTCCATATTTTATGTGAAGTCTATGTAATTTCGTTTTTCCTTTTTCTTTTGATATTGCCGTTATGTAATTTTATTATTTTAACGTAAATCAAAGAAGAGCTTCCTGGACAATTTTTGGATCTTGCAATTTTGAAGCATTGTGATATACTCACTTCATTCTTTTCTTATTCGATCTAATAATCATTTAATCTTTACATGGTTTTTATCTAAAACAATATTTCAAACATAATTTATCGGTGCATGTTTTCTCATTTATATGTTTGTTTGTTTTTCAATTTTTCCCATATTAGAATTGATACTTACATTAACTCTATGATTAGAAAAACAAAGCAAATATATTTTCTCCTTTTATTTCACACTAATAACCAACATATGGTATAAATATATTATGACATACAATATAATAATAATAATATCATGTATGTCGTTTTTTATTTTCACAAGAGGGACATATTTAATTAATGACGTCTTAGATAGTATTATTGTATATATTTCTAGTTGAAGTTATAAATAAATTAGCAGCCAGTAAATGTTGGTAAAGTTTAATGAAAATTTTAGAAATATGTATTTTATTCGTTCTTAATAAACGATGAAATTGTTAGCAAGGTACATTATATATTATATTATATATATATATATATATATATATATATATATATATATATGCATATAAAAGTTTACATTAACAATAATAATGTACCGATTCTCATCTGCTTTTTAAGCATTTGGCTGTTCTATTAGGCACACTTGAAACAAGTCCACGGTAGCCTGTGGTATACTATTCAAAACTTCTAAAATCCATTGGTGGACTACATCTACATTATTTGATGGTGGATATAGATCATTCTGTCCAACTGTACCCCACAAGTGTATGGTTATGATAAGTCCGGTGAAAGAGAAGACCATGGAAACCAATCAATATTTGCATTATCTAGAAAATATAGGATAATCCTCGTATTAACTATTTGCGCATCATCTTGTTGATTAAAGGGATTTCCCTGTTGTGGAAGAGACGTATAGCATTAAAACCAGTTCTAGTACGTTAGTGATGTTTCGAATTGCATTTAATGTCTGAAGTAACTACTAAAAGAGATCTACTTCCATCGCATCTTGAGTAAGAAACATTTATTGCTGTACGAAAACTGCAAGTTTCTTCTTTCGCCGTAAAGTCTTTTGACTATTTCGTCACCACTATAAGTTCATTAGCGAAATCGGTATCACTAAAGGCAACTCGATTTCGTTTCTTATTCTAGGACTTCTTTTTGTTACACCGCTTTAGTCAAGCATTTTTATATGCAGATAAACAAAACAATATTCGGTAGGATATATGCACAAAAGATTGAATTTGTAGATATATAGAATGCATGGAATTTATCATAAATTTTCCTAATTGTCGAAAAGCAATTCCAAAGAGCACGATATTAACCATGTCACGTCCAGAGCGTAAACGTTGTCATACCTCATTATTTTCCGTTTACCTTTTCCAACATAAAGCAATAGTAATTGTACTACCAGTCATACAACTACATACGTCACGAATGGATAATCTAGCTTCTTGTAGATCGCTTATTCTTCTACATTCAAACTAAATTAATTGATGAAAATTCGCATATTGTCAAATAAGGCATTCTGTTTCACTCTACTAAAACTAATTAAACTAATTAAGGAAATAATTTGAACAAAAGAACAAAAGTACTTTTTAGGACATTCCGATTCTAACTTGATTAATCAATTGTATTTTGCTGAAATTCTCGTCGCTTCTTAACACTAATAAAATACATATTTCCTGAAATTTACCAACGTTTACTGCGTGTTCATTTAATTATGGCGATCATATATTTCCAATTTGAATATTTTGGTTTCGAAGTAATATTTTTTCAAGGCGGTGAAAAATAAATTTATCCCATTTTCAGATAAATTTATCACTTTGACTGGTAAAAAATTGAAAAATTCAAACATTGTGTTATTCCTATAAGTTATTTATTTTTTACTTCGTATTTAGGTAGATCTTTTAACATACATACATTTTCTAAAGTCCATTTATTACATAATAAGTTTTGGTAAAATCTGTGCCCTTTAGAACTCCTAATTTGTGTAAAATTACCTATCTATTTTTTAGATTTTCAAGAGGTTCGTTATGGAATTAACTCAAATTTAATACATTAAGTATACATGTACGTAGTACTACCATATTCGGCTTTTAAAAAATATTGTAAAAATTATATATTCTCTTCCAAAAAAATTTAAAATTATTTATTCCAAATTATACTGCAAAAAAATCGACACAATACCAACAATCTCTCATTTTTAAACGCAAGGTCATGCATGCTTAGTATGAGTAACAAATAAAAATATAACTTCATTGAAAATACATAAGAATACCTTACAACGACTATATTTAATATAGGCTGTTTCCTCGTTATTAATGGTCGCTTATCGATAATGATCGCAATATTTTCATCAGATTCTTAGAGTTATTGCATGAAAATTTTAATGTGATTAATTAAACTATTAAGTGCTTTATATATACAGACATATATAATTATGATTATTATCAATAAAATAACGAATCTAGCACATACAATAAACAAACTTCCAAGAGAAATTCTTAAATATAATTATCATAGTGTCCAATCAAGTTATATTAACACACCTAATGTAATTATGCATATATTTCATTGTTGAATTCAAAATATTGAACATTTCTCCAAACATCATTGATGCTTAACATTGACTTGACCGTTAAAAACTTATTATCAATCATTGAAGGTCAACGGAAATGAATTTCATTATTATTTATTTATTTATTATTATTAATTTATTATACTTTTAGCATAACCAACAAAATGGACAGCAAGCAATACAGAACGAATAAGAGGGGAACGAAGCAATAATATTAGTAGATGTGGGAGAAACCACAAAAAATTAAAATACGAAAAAACGCCAGGTGGTGACAATATAACCAATGAACTTATGGGGACCGGATACTATTCATTGAGCTGAAGAAGATTTTTAATCATATCTTACAAAAAACAAACGGTACCAGCAGAGTGGAAAAACAAGTATAATAATTTCCATATTCAATAAAGGAAGTAAAACAGACCTAATTAAATACAGGGGAATAATTCAATAATAATACTATAGAAGGATTATTTAAAAAGATTATAACAATTAAAATCGAACAGACAATTCCCATAGAAGAAGAGCGCAGAAAGGAGCATGGAAAAACAGATCCATTATAGATATCATATTTCTCATTGGCCAAATAGCGGAGAAAACACTAGAATACAATACAATGTCAATAGTAGACATAGTAAAGAACAAATTAAGTAGGGAAATAGGCATAAACATAGGAGTTGAACGCGGATATAGTTTCAGTCCGATATTATTCAACCTAATTAAAATAAATAATAATATAAGCAATTAAAGTACAAACCTGGATCCTTTGTAGAATAATCAAATCGAAATAATGATGATGTAACCCCCGTCTCCGATTCGGAAGACGACCTTCAACAAATACTCGCAGACTTCGAAATTAAGCCGAACAATTCAACATCGGTAACGCCAAATATGCGACAACAGCCAGGGAACTGTCCGCTGTAAGCTTGCGCTAGATATTATATCTCTGGAGTAACTGATGACATCCGATTACTTAGGAGTACGAATATCAAACTGGGGCGACTTAACCGTTGACATACAACAAACAAACCAGAAAAGGAGCAAAAATATGAGGTTGCTTCAAAAATACATTCTGGAGAAATAAAAATTAGAAATGAGCGTAAAATCAAAGATGTTTTTCGACGAGTGACAGAACGTAGAAGAGAATAGAATCAATGCCATATCAACCATATCTATATCGTACATAAGAAGACAGACTAGCACGAAATGGAAGCGGTAGACCTTTTCTAATCTATGAACATAGATAATCAGCTTACTATGAGAGTTTTTAGAAAAATTTTGTTCTTTTGTAGGTAACAAAAATGCAATAGAACTTCTGAATAACTTAATTTAATTGATATCAATTATCATTAACTATAATTAGTTTCAAAATTTTCTTGTATTAAGTAAAATTGAATCGATATTTTACAATTGATTTTTGTTTTGGTTCAAGAGGTAGGGAATAGTTTATTATTATTGTACTAGAGCTTCTAACCACTATCATAAAGTACTTGTTTATGTTGTCAAATATAAAACATGTCCTCATTAAATTTTTAAATACCATATTTGACGGAAGTTTGCACAAGAAAAGTAATCTTATCTTATCTTTCGGTATGTACACATTTATATACCATATAATAAAAAAGCGTAGCTTGAACATTTTTTTCCTCCTACTCATCTTGAGATTTCATTTTGTCTAGAGGAATTTTTGGTCGCTTCTGTTTACTTTTAATTTAAAAAATCATAAATTCTGTGTACGAATTTGGAATTTAAACACCACCCAACCTAAGTTTAATTTTAGCAACGTTGCCGGCATACTTCTCATTATTGGCTCAATATTTCTTAACATCTAAATAAGTAATGGTGTTTGAACAGCATTAGTATTGCTGTACTAACACCGATTATATTGTATTTATAAATAATATAAATTTCAACAAAGAAATGTCTAGGAATACGTTAAGTATGTAATTTAAAAATAAAACGTTTGCGAAACAAAAGGCAATGAATATTTACATGTTGCTAATGTAATATGATAAAGGTTTACACAAAGCTATATTTTTGTTTCTGAAAAACTCAAATTTCAGCAAATTGCTTTTCATTAATAAACAGCCTCACAGAAAAACAATATTCCACAAGGATATCGGTGACGTGCGATTAGGTCCGGTTAGGTAAACATGGTCTAAATAAACAGAATAAGAAATACAACAACAAAACGACAGGATAAATCGATATGTCATTATTTGCTCAACATACTGTTAAATAGAGGTATTGCTATTTTTTGAAACGGAAACGTAATTTTAAATTTGATTCGTTTTTTTACAAAATAAATTGTACCATAAAATGGTTGTAATTCAATTGTATCTGAATCAATTGTTATGTGATTATTATAAAAGCACCTATTATGCCATAATAAAAAACTTTTAAATTTTATACCTTTAAGGCTGGTTTACACGGGAGAGTAATTAAGCGGGTACTTGGTAGAGTCGAGGAACTCTACCCATGTAAACGTGCAAAAACAATTCAACTATAGTCGGGTAGCTACTTGCTGGTAAAGTGAAGCACTATCGCACATGTGGGAAAGTAGTTCTACTATATTGTTCCCACCACTGTCAAAAACTTTACTCTCCTGCTCATTGTACCCGTGTAATCTCACCTGACTAGGTAGAGTAAAGTAGTTAGTAGAGTTTGTTTGACAATTTATGCGATATACTCATATTATGAATGTCGTATTTAAAAAAACAAACGTTTTAAAATGAAGTTCACAGAAAGTGAAACGATTAGACTAGTTAATTTATACGCGGATTACGAGTGTCTGTGGAATTTAAGTAGTGTCAACTATCGAAATAAAATTATGAGGCAGACTGCGGAAGCTGAAATAATAGAAAAATTTGATAATAATAGGTTTGGAGTTGCAGAATTCAAACAGAAAAGTAAAAATTTGCGTTGTATGTAAAACTGTGTAAAAATTTAAAAATCAATGAAATCCCGAGCAGGAACAGGCACAGCCAGCTCAGATAGTTGACAACTCACTCTACTGGTTACTAGTAACCAGTATAGGTACACTAATGCTAGCATTAGTGTAACCATAATTTCTTGAGTATTCAAGTAGAGTGCCCTCTTCTGGCTACTGTACTCTCCCTGGAACTCTACCCGTGTAAACCAACCTTTAAAACAAGCGATGACTTGAAATAAGGAGGAGACATGAAAATTGGATATGATTCCATAGTAATAATACATTTGTGCCCAGCAGGTTATCCCAACAATAAGACAATATACGTTACATAATAATAAGAAACATTACTCTATATAATAATATTAAGATATACAATATATATATATATATATATATACATATGCATGTATGTATATTGTATATATATGTATATATATATATATATATATATATATATATATATATATATATGTATATAAACAAACAAGAATAAGATAAACATAACATAATTTGTAAAAATATATACAATAATAATCTATAGAAAAAAATTATAATAATAAAACGAAAAAATATTGTCCAATATTGCACCACGAAAAAATATTCTGATATAATATCTTTGCATTTTAACAATGTGAACTACAGAAGGTCCTAAAAGTAAATTAGTGTGATGTGTATTGCATGTAAAAGTAGCTGCGAAGTGCATTCAATTTCAAAGTACGTGAAACATAATTTTAGAAAGCAATTTTATGAAACTTATTTTTCTATTAACTAACATGTACATGAACAAAGTGCTGCTATATCTTCTAGCGGTGAGTGATTGCACTTCATGTTTTATTCAGAGTGTTATTGTTAATATTTTGAGCTGCGTATACATTATCAGCTTTAAAAAATATAAATATTAAAAAACGATGTTGAATACATCCGAGTAGTCGGTGTTGTGATCCATAAAATGAAAACCGTATAACGGGACTATATCCCACTTGCTTAGAACAAATGAAAAATATAATGTTCTTAGGAATGTAGTAATATTAAAATATTTTGATGCACGTATTAGAAGATATAAGCACTTTGAGGTTGAATAACACACATTTAAAATATGTTATCTGAGAATCTGAGTGTCAGAGTCAACAAGGTCTTTAAAAGTGACAGTTGTCAGCAAATTATTCATTCACATTTGCCAATATTAAATTCTAGAACAACCTCTTTGATCAAATTAGTTATGTCATCCAAGTTTGACTGTAAAAGTTTAAAATCTCGCTCTCCGGAGACGCAGGGAAAGTAAATATAATAGACAATAGATGTTTAAAATTGGATCCATCCAGATTAAATAATAAACTTTAAGAAGGAAACGCAATAAAAGGAATATAATTTATACAGTAGTAACTTATGACTAATATTATCAGAGGCCAGTGAAGAAAATCCATATATAAGTGTTTAGAGAAATATTTGACCTAATATTTAAGTAGATTGACATATGCAGATAATGCTCAATCACTTTAGCGAGATTGGACAGGTTTATTGTTTTCAATAAGAAAATGATCGTCCTTCTTCAATATTGGTACAATCTCTGCTTGTTTTCTTATTTTTTATAAATGAATTGTCATTTACATATTGGATATATTTTATAACGAAGCTAGCTATCTGGTCAATACCTGGAGTCATTTTATTTATGAAAGCCGATATAATGTTAACCAAATCGGAAATAAATGCAAAAATTGTGCAAAAATTCGAATCAACACATTCACTTCATAATGGTCTCATGCCAGTTGGATAAATAAGTGCAAGTAGCGAGCAGAATATTACAACAGTAAATCAGAGCATTTGTGAAAATCCTCATCGATTTTAGACGTCAGGCATGTTTTACATCAGCTTGTGGCGAATTTTGAAAAAAAAAATCTTGTCCTGCATGCCTACAAGATTGTTTTAACTCAAGAACTCAAATGAAACGATTATTTGTTCCTTCGTGAATTTGGTAATTGGATTTTGAAGAAACTAATAAAAAAAATACTCCGGAATTTCATAAAAAATTACCTTTGGTGAAGCTCACTACTGACTTAATGGTTTTATGAATAAGTAAAACTGCTGTCAAATGAAAATCAACATAAATATGCATGTATAAGATTGCTTTTATTTAAACTGTCTGATGTGCATTTAATTCTGAGGGATTCGTGTACCTTACTTTTTTCTGGTACTGGTAAACTAGTTAACTGTGAATGGAACCAGCTATCGCTCAATGCTGACTGAAATTTTTGGCCTGAATTAGATTCTCTCGACTTAGACAACATGTGGTTTCAATAGGATGGTGCCACTTGCTACACCGCCAATAAAACAATTTGTTTACTGAATGAGAACTATTCTTCACGATGCAATTTAACACCTCTAGGAATATTTCTGTGATTATATTAAGTCGAGCACTTCCACGATGGATATTTGAATGAGTTGTGTTCCATCAATAACAGTAGTAAATGTACCTTGCAAAGAACAAAAATTATCTTAAATTTATAACGATATCTACAAAACTGAAAAAAAACTCTTTACATGGTTAAATAATATATGATTTCCAAACAAGCTTTCAAATAAAGCTAAAATTATGGTAATGAATGAAATAGGAGAAATAAAGGAAAAATATATATATATAAACAAAAGAATTTGGAAAGAGTAAATATACGCTAGTATTAGGGTACATAAAACCAAATTATGGAAAAGTCATAGATGTTACGAAATGCAACAAATATTTAACGCGATAAGGAGATAAACAGGAAGAATAAAGGAAATGGTTTATGATGTAGTTGTTCTTTCAACGATACTACATATTTACCGAAGTGATTAATCTGTCAAAATCATATATAGATATAAATAGTTAGGTTTGATTTTACTTTGGTTTAATATTACTACGTTGGTGTTTCATTTTATTTATTTATTTTTTCTGCTACTAATGATGACAACCTAGTGGAAATAGTCTTTCAATAGGGACTTCCGCACTTTGACAGTTGATAGCGGCCATATTGTGGAAGATACATCTGTCGAATTGGCTGTCATTTATTCAGTCTGTTGCAAATGATAAAATTGTTTTATTGAAGCGGGTGTTCTGTTCGGGCAACGTTTAGCGCGTTTCGCCCCTTTTACAGTCGCCATAATCGTCCTTCCGAGAGGACTATTCGCAGTGTGGTGGATAAATTTCAGTCCACTGATTCAGTAAACAATGAACTAATACCCGTACGACGACGAAACGCAAGATTTGTCGAAAATATCGCCGCTATCCGTGAGAGTGTGAAGGAGAATCCGAGGTAGTCGATTTCGCGTCGCTCACAAGAACTCGGCTTTTCGCAGACCACAACTTGGCAAATTTTGAGGCATGACTGGGGCCTGCACCCGTACAGAATTCAACTGTCCCAGGAGCTGAAGGCAAACGATCATAGACAACGACGCATGTTCACCGAATGGGCCCTGGAGCAGTTGGCAACTGAACCTAATTTCTATCAAAAAATCATCTTCAGCGATGAGGCCCATTTCTGGATGAATGGGTACGTCAACAAACAAAATTGTTGAATTTGGGACGATACCAATCCACATGTGATCTGAGAGCGTCCAATGCATCCTGTTTCGTGTGGATTTTGGTCTGGCGGCGTCATCGGTCCATATTTCTTTGAGAAGGACGTTGACCAGGTCAACGACGAGCGCTATAGGTCGATGTTTATCAACTCCTTTTGGCCTGAATTGGATGATATGGACACCAACGACATGTGGTTTCAACAGGACGATGATACGTGCCACACAGCTCATGCCACATTGGACATTCTGCACGAGCGATTTGAGGGCATGGTCATCTCACGCAGAGGTGATGTGAACTGGCTACCGAGATCGTACGATTTGATACCGTTAGACATTTTCTTGTGGGGTTTTCTTAAGTCGCAGGATTATGTGAATAAGCCACACACCACAGCGACCCTCAAAGCTAACATAACCCATGCCATTGATCAAATTTAGCCTGATTTATGCGCCAGAGTCGTGGAAAATTAGACATTTCGGATGCGCGCCACCCAGCGAAGTCAAGGAGGACATTTGCACGATGTTCTATTCCATATATAATGGCATCGGTAGGCCTTTCAAATGAATACAAAATTTCGATGATATCTCACACACACTTTGTTTTACTTAAGTTTAAAGATAGGAAGCGCTTAATGAAATACCCGTTACATATTTATATTTGGAAAGTTATTTTTAATTAACTTTTATAGAGTTAACCAGTCTCGTCAGATCACAAACTGATTTTATTTTAAATTTAACATCATTGCATGTATTATGCATCAATATAAAATATAATCATCAAGTATCAAATTTCAAGAGTTCAAGAGGTTAAGTTCCCGATTCATATCAAAATTTGAAAGTTACAATAAATAGTAGTTTGTGCCGCCAAAATTAAAACATTCAAGGTATTTTATTAGAATAATGTTTAAGATTATACATACATGTTGCGTACTTTACAATTATAAATTGTGTAGAGTATATTGTTATCAGTAATACAGCAATGAATAATATACGAGGGTGTGATTAAAATTGGCACACATTGTATGTCTATACTTTCCTAACTAATTTTATAAGATAAACTTATTAAATATAATCTTACTTTAAATATAATCATTTTTAAGAGAATACGTTTTTCATTATAAAATACGATTCCTAAGTCCAAAGGCTTAAAAAATGGATCTATGAGAAGAATTACATCATGTGCTTACAGAAACAAGAATTTACCAGAATAAGTTATTGTAATAGAAATTATCAGTAACATTTTTTCATATACAGTTGAAGTTCTATAACCACGTACTAAGACTCGTTTCTATAATACAGACACAAGATTGTCCATAAGAGAATACATAATTTTCTTCGTGTATTACAAATGCCATGTGCGTATGAATTGTGAAAACAGCATCGTGTTAATGATAACTTAAAATTTTTACGGCTTTTTGAAAGTATTTATAATAAATATAATCGAGATATTCGAAGTTTTTAAAATTTAGTTTTTTATTTCAAATTTTTTAAATTTTGAATTTCCTTTGTTTAATTAAAGAATTTAAATTAATTTTGAAACAACGGCAGACAACTATACGAATTCATTTTCATTTTAATTCTTAAAAAAATTTAAGTCTAAGGTGAAGAACATAAGGCTTAGAGTATATCTTCAATTTACATTTATGTTTCTTTAAGAATTAAAATTGAAGGAAATGCGGTAACATTATTGAACAATAGTAATATATAATATTAAGCATAAAATGATGGAGGATCTTGATATTCCCTATTTTGTGTTTTAAACTTATATTTGTAAATATGGTTGTCCGTAGAATTCAATTAAATCTATAACAAAATCTTATCTTGATTATTATTTTAAAGTAGTTTTAAAGTAGTACAGAAGGTAATTAATAATAAAGGTCAGTACGCGAACTTTAAATTATAAGATTATATTTTTAATATCACGTTATTATACCTTTTAATTATGATTATTTAAATATTTTATGCATTGTTAAAGAACAACATGTTAGCTTAAGAGTAAGATGGGATTCAGTTCAAAAATAATAATTATATTATTTTGTAATTTATATACAGGAATTTCTATATATAAATGTATAAGGTAACATGCTTTACATAATCACAGCGTAAGTTTTATTTTTAAACTGTCGTATTATTTATTTGAAAAATATCTAATTTGTCAGATGCTAGGTTTTGTTATTAAAGAACCTACTTCGAAAGATTAAGAGTCTTGATAAGAAAATGTTTTTAAACACCATACACAGCTTTTGAATCATAATCCTGCAAATCCTGTAGTGAAAATCATAGTGGCAGCAAAGTTGTAACCTTGGAAGGGAAATAAAGCTATATTGTTTTAAACTGTATAATTTAATATTTTATTATACGAATGTTTTATAGCTTCTAAACATGTAGTGCCAAAAAGAGCTTCATAATCTTTAATCAAAATAATTTTTTTTCTTAGAAAATTCATTTTCACATTAGATATTAAAAAGAATATTATTACAGAAACGTATTTTCCAGTTGCTTATTCCGCTTGTCGCGAATGAATAATTTTTCCTGAAATTAGAATTTTAAAATTAATATTTTTTTTAGATTATAAAAGTTTCAGTTCATTTACAGCATGAAAAAATATTTATTACCCGGTTAATTATGATTTTAAATTTCAATTTCTTCTTCTTGCGCGTTTCAATTACATCCGAAGTAATTTTCTTTTAGTATAACGTCGAACAATTGGCTCTTTTAAAGTTCACTTTAGAAAAGTTCAGAATAAAATTAAAACATCTCTACTGCTGCCACACTACTTTCATCCTTGTCTTAAGAAAAAAAAGGAGAACGAAATGAAAAAGCAATCGCGAACGCCCTCTAGTTTACCTGGACAAAAGTTGAAGTAAGCAGTTGCGAGGACTAAAATGAATGACAACAATGACACGGAGAAAATCTAGACGGAGAAGAAAATGCAGTAAAGAGACGAGAAGGGACTCTATTTATTTTACAAGGCAATTAGAAAAGCTTTATTGAAAAAGTTTTCGCGCAACTTCGATAATGAGCGCGAGAGGGGGGGCTGAATTTGAACAATAAAACACCGACTTTAAATATATATCTCCTCTGTGGAACTTGGCAGTGTTAATTGGAGATTAAAAATTAAGAGTTGCGTTTAAAGGAGACCCACCGCCGACGAAAGTAGAGGAAAAAAATGAGTTTGGGGTGACGGCCCTTCGGGCGGCCATTTGCACTTTTCGTTGTTCTCGTCTGCGATTATACGCTTACTCCTTCTTCACCTCGCTTTTTGTCGGTTTTAATTTCATTTCATCTTTGTCGCACTGTCAACTGTTCGCATTTAAAGGACGACCAGATTGTTTTTTTTACAGACGGAATTGGAAAGCCCCTTTTACTTTTATATTTCACCTGTGAGTGTAATTCGCGATCTCTTTAGGCTTCATTTCATACAATCTATTTCATTTTAAATGTGATTTTCTTAAGTAGTCTCCACGAATACTTATTTTATTGTATATTCAGTTGAAGTTTCAAATAAATTCTACAAAAGATGTTCTGTTAACAGCATTATTCGACCAACCTAAATGTATTAAGGTACGTGTTATACATTTATTATTAGAAATATATTTATATATTATATATATGTGTGTGTATACATATATACACAATTTCACAGTTGGTAGAGCTTTTTCTTTACCGATACCGAGTTCGTTACTAAATTTTAGTAGAATGAATCTAGTTAGTACTTTATTATTTTAGTATATTTTGGAAACATTATTATTGAAATTCATAATTGATTTTTTTATATTCTTATACATACATATATATATATATATATATATATATATATATATATATATATATGTAGTTTCATCTGATGCTAAAAGAGTATAAAAATCTATAAACATTTACTTTAATAAATTTTGGGAAAACATTTCTACTTTTACAGCGATTCAAGAAATTGATATCTGCACCTACAAACTTAACTTTACTATATATCTTGTGAGAAATGGTGCGACACTTTGCGGCTATCTGCTGATGATGACAACTTGGTTGTCGAAATGCGTATACAGAATTACAAAAGTTAATGTGGAAAGGGGTTATATATCAACCTTAGTGATTAAGTATAATGTAGAGGTGAAATATCTGGAAAGACAATAACAAAATTAAATGCTATTACAATATTTTGCACACGAAAGTATTTCAGATTTACTTAAAAATCCTCGCTAATTAATCAAAATAAATATATTACCATAATATTAAAAAACGAAGTATATCACCGTTCACAATATCGACTAACACAATACATTTTTAAGTTGTCATAACCGCGAAGCTATTATCATGCAAATGATGTAGCTAAATACATATGTATGTATATAGGGCAGGCATATTAACAACAACATAAATGCTACTGGATCCAAACGCTTTCCTCAAAATATAAATATAACTATTAATTTACATGTATAAATTATAATTTATAGGTGTTTGCTTGTCTATTATCTTTCACAGTGATATTTATAATAGTCATGTTTTGAATTGTATACCGCTTTACCGTCCCTACGTTTGAAATACAGGAATGTTTTTTTAATATTCAGACAAATATAGGAAAGCAATATTTTATTTTGAAAGAAAATTTTATTATACCTTTTCAAAATATTCCTCGTTATAGTCATCCACAGAAATCTGTAAAGCTGTCAATGCCACAACAGATATATGTAAGTAAAATACATTGCAATACCGCAAATGTATGTATGAAGAATTAACACAGCATGAATATTTCAAACCATCAAAGTTACTCTTCTTTAAGTAGTTCACTATTTCAGCGTCTGTATGACGACGAACATTACTTTCATGAAATATGATTTTTACTGTTTGCCATATTTTTTAAAACACATCATCCATCTACTAATATCTAACTCTGCTAAGAGCTCTTAATTTTATTTCGACCAATTTCAGCAGGAAATTGTAATTTTTGTTATTTCTCATAGTTCTTGTAAATGTCTACATTATTCACAACATCGCTGTTGTGAGCGCTTCTGTAAGTGTCCTTCTTGTCCATTGGAAAATCGCTGATACAAGGGCGATCCGCTTCTATGATAGTATGAAGGATTCTTTATTGCTAGAAGAAAAAAATTAAATCCTTAGGAGCGAGGTTTTTCAAGCATAAATTATGAGATGTTATTTCAATGTTGTTGTCAAGAAGAAACCCTCTAATAAAGAGAAGCGTTCTTTTAATGGAGAAGCTTTTTTCCGGTAATTTTTCATGTAATACTGAAAGGAAATTTATTTGCAAAACATTCTTTCAAGATGAAGCCGTCATTTTCCGAGCTCCTTAAAATAGAGTTAGTGAGGATTACGTCTCCATTATCCCAAACAAGTCGTCACGTGGTGGTGAGCTGATAAATTTTCATTGCATTAACTGTTGCTTCGTTTCAGGATTGAAAAATTGCGTCCACGATCCTTTCATTGTAAAAACGTAAAGAAAACTCCATTTCGCCCTCACGTGCCAGCGTCGTCCGAAAAAATACCATCCGTGCAGCGTTGTACTCATGAGAAAGCAATGGAGATACCTATCTTGAAGCAATTTTCCTCATTTTCAGGTTTCCATATATATGATGTATTGTATATAGATCCCTCGAAAATACCACTTTAGAGGAGATATTACACAAGCTGTTTCATAGACGAGGTTTAAATTCATTGTTAAACGACGTTCGGTTTTTTTGAACCGTCGCACCCACGAACAAGCATCTTTTACATCCATAATATTATCGCTAAGTGTCAATTGATGACCAATGTCGATAGCTGATACATCTCACAATTGTTCTTGTACATCAAATGATGCTATATTAAATACGGAAAACTCTTTTCACTTTAGTGACAGCCATACACTGCTGCTAACTTTCATGTATTCACAAGTATTTGAAGGACCAGTGAGTCTTTCTTTTTAATCCCAATTCTGAGATAAAAATTATACCTCAAACGCACTCGTATAATCATCCGGATGATACTGAAGAAATAATGTTATTACTAAGGCTTTTTTCACACACAGTTGAGATATACTTATAACGGGTGAGGCAGAATAACCAGCGATTTTAAAAAGGCTGTAAAAAACAAGAAAAACAATATTTAGGAATAAATTCATTATTTTCTCAAAGAACATAAAAAAGCATTAATTATTTTATTTTTTAAAAATAACTTCGGAAATATGACATCCGTTCAAGCGTACACATTCTTCCAATCGTGTTTTGAAACTATTCATTACATTTTGCAGCATTGCAAGGGGAATGTTTTCTAATTCCTGTCGAATCCGTTCTTTCAGGGCTTCAATTGTTTGTGGTGGGTTATCTTGAAACACTTTACTTTTTAAGTACCCCCACAAGAAAAAGTCGCACGGTGTGAGGTCCGGTGAAGGGGAAGGCCAGGTGATGTCCCCATTTCGAGAAATCACATGATTTGGAAATAATCTGTTAACAATATTCATGCATACTCTGGCTGTATGGGAGGTTGCTCTGTCTTGTTGAAAAAATGTTTCCTCGTTAACTTCGTAGCGTGCAAGCTGTGGTTCAAAAAAGTTTTCCAACATGTCGGTGTATCTTTGTGAGGTTACTGTCACAGCATTGCCACGAGCATTTTCAAAAAAGTAAGGTCCTATGATCCCCGATGAAGACATAGCACACCACACAGTAACTTTTGTGGAGTGAAGGGGTTCTTGATGCATTTATCTAGGATTTACGTCACTCCAGTATCTAAAGTTCTGCTTATTGACGTAACCGGACAAATGGAAATGGGCTTCGTCACTCATCCATAAGTTGTTTACAATATCCTCATGTTGATTAATTAAATCTGAAAACTCTTCACAGAATCGTTGTCGACTCACATAATCCGTGCCTTTAAGAGCCTGTACGATTTGGATTTTGTATGGATGAAGGTGGAGATCCTTGTGTAATATTCCTCTGACAGTTCGGTTTGAAATCCCAAGTGTTGGGGGGCCGCTATGCCGGCGAGCTGAACGACGCGGGCTTCGCTCAATAGCAGTTCTTACACGATCGATATTCTCTGGCGTACGCACCGATTTTGTCCGACCAGGTTTCTTTTTTGTCGTTGACGAAGTTTCCTCAAAGTTCCTAACCCATTTTTTAATGGCACAGGCAGACGGCACTGGTTGATTGCGATTATTGTTAAAATGATTTCGAAAGGCACGACGCGCGCGTATGTAAGAATTATCATTTTCATAAAACGCCTTAACAGCGTACGCACGCTGTTGAGGGGCCCAACGCTCCATTGTTACTAAATGCTAATATCAAGGAAACATGGCTGAAAGCGTCCCTACCACCTCCGAATGACACGGCGCGAATCGCGGGCTCTTTAAAATAGCTCGTTATTCTGCCCCACCCTGTAATAAAAGACTGCAATGTTTGCTTGCTTTTGCATCATATATTTATCAAAGTTATGGGATATCATCTAAGCGCAGATCATGATTCATTACTAAATACATTCTTTAGATTATAAAATTAAGATCACAGGCAGAACAACTTTCTGAAGAAAGCACCGATAAAAACGTCGATAACTTGAATTCTTCTTATTATAACGTTTTCACAGGTTTTTGTTGAAATATATTTATCTTAGAAATTCTAAATACCTGGTAATTATGACATTGTCGGAATTACGCATGGCATAAATTTAAACTATTTACTACTTTTAGGTATAATTTCTTTTCTGACCTCAATGCTTTTGTGGGTGATGAGCCTGAATAAAGCCATGACCTTCAATAATAGTCTGCGCACCCCTGGCTGTGTGAACGGATGCATCTATCAGTATGAAGCTACATGTGATTTCGCACTAATAATGATGAAGTTATAAAATTCTTAAGAATTTATCGTAATGCTTCTGTCAATTTATAGTAACTCCCAATATATCAGACAACTGTTGCCGTGATTCCTTCTTTCGAGATATATCGGTGAAACTTTCGCGCTCGGTCTCTGCCAGTTTTGGTTTCGATTTTTGATAAGGGAACATAGTAGATCCCAATAGTTTTTTCATCATCGGTAACGACCGATTTCAATTTTTAGTTTCAAGAAGTAACGAATATAATAGATACGATATTGAAGTTAAATAGTCAAAAGTTGTTTCTGTACTCACCTTACTTTTACTATCTTATCTGATTGTTTGGTACTTCTTTAACTCTTTCACTCGATGGACAGACTACTAAATTTTCAACATTGACATTAATCTGCGTTCAACATTCCTTGGAGATGACCAGATATTACAACATCTTCAAATTTGTTTATCCTATACAAAATATATTCACTCACTCCTTCATTGTAGTAATGTTAAATAATGTTAACAAACAGTATTAATTTATTCAAACTATATTTAATTTGAGATGTTTCCTTCTATTAGAGATTAAACTAAATTATCTTGCTGTACTGAGTTTGTCATTTCTAATTCCGTTAGCATCTTCACCTGCGTCTATTTTTAATATTAGTGAAGCTATCGTCCTAAAAAATTTTGTCGATAACAGCTAGAAGTTCTCCATCACATACCGTGCATTCATTTTACCTCGCTACGAAAACTGTACCACATTATATTCGGGTCTAGCTGCCGAATACCGATCAGAATGTAAAGTGGTGGGGCGCGAGTCATTTGAATCACGACTATAACTGACTACTGATCGTAGTAGCTACTGCCCCACCACTAATTTGACTGTAAGTGGATCAATATCGTATTAACGGTCATTGGTAGTTTGCATTTGGGAGAGTGTGTTACGGTAAGACTTTTAAATTTAAATATTTTTTTAATTATATTACTTTGATAATGTATACATTGGAAGAAAAAATTCAAATGATAACATGGGCTTTGAAAGGTAATTCTTTACGGCGTATCCAGCGCCTTTTCTCTGAAAAGTATGTAGATCGTCCCTTTCCTGCATTAACAACAATATCATTAGTAGTTAAAAAGTTTAAATCAGAAGGTCATAAAATACGGAGAATAAATAACGATAAAGAAATGCAGGAAGTCATGGTGTGCGCAATGGTCGAAGAAAATTCCAATATTACTATATATAAAATATCAGAAGAGATAGGTATTAGCGTGGGTAAAGTTCATAAGATATTAAAGAAAAATAAATACACATCCTGTAAATACCAAACTCATCAGGAAATTTTTCATGCTGATCAACACCGCAGAATGGAATTTTGTGAAACTGTATTAGAACGTGTAAATGCGAATGAACACTTCATTGAGACTGTCGTGTTTACCGATGAATCCACGTTTCCGTTGCACGGTAAACACAATCCGTCGAATCTTCGATATTGGTCTATTGAAAACGAGTATCGACAATTGAATATGGGGACACAATACGGGGACACAATACGGGGACTAACATTATTGGTCCATTCTTTATCGAAGGAAATTTAAATGGGGAAATATATTTGAATCTTCTTCGGAACGACATTGTCCCTGCTTTGAGATCTATTAATCCCAATTTAGAGAACGTATGGTTATAGCATGATGGTTGTCCGGCCCATAGAACTAGAATTGTGAATGAATATTTAAATAATATATTCCCCCAAAGAGTTATATCTAATAGTGGTACAATTCGCTGGCCACCAAGGTCACTAGACTTAGCCCCTAATGACTTTTTTTATGGGGTGATATAAAATCAAAGTTATATGGGCATCAAGACGAAAGGGCTAATAATTTGGAAGAATTACGGGTTAATATCGAACACTAATTCCAAATTATTAATCCTCTTGTACTGGCCAATGTTCGAAATGAATTTTATAATAGATTGGGGTACTGTTTAGCGCAAGCAGGAGGGACATTTGAGACTTTAATTAATTTAATTTATTTTCTGTATCTAAAAAGTATTTTATAGTTTTGGCAAGTTATATTTATTTTCTGTTTAAAGAGTATTTTTTAAGTTCCGAGAAGTTATTTTATTTTTTAGCTTCTTTAAGAGTTTTTTTTTATTTTTAAACGTTTTATTAGAAAACGTCTTTTAGCTCAATGCAAAACTTATTGTAAAAATACCTAATTGTACAGTTAAAAGTAATTATAATTTATTAATTTTTGGACGTAAATAATTTGGACAGTCAGTGATAGACCTTCCGCCAAGTACCACGAACAACTACTTAATCTGTAATCTGTAGTTAGTCGTTGTTGTGATTCGACTGACTCGCGCCCCATCACTTTACATTCTGATCGGCATTCGGTATCTAGACCCGAATATAATATGATACGGTGTTTGTAGCATTTTAATATGAAAGCACGGTATGTACGTATTTTTTATTTTTGCAAAAGATTTAAAAAGGTGGAACTGTCTTATGTATTATATGTGAGCTTCTAGGTTGGAAATAGTATATATTGAGCAAGTTGTTCTTATATGAACTCAAAAACTGAATTTACTTGCTTAAATATATAACTATGATAAAAAAAACAGAATTTTGCTGTCTGTCGACGTCTTAGTTGATTATCGTGACAGTAAATAATATTTTTTAACACATCGTATCTATTTTTTGCTTTATTTTGAGCAGTCGTAGACTCAGAAAAGTACGTTTTATCAAACTACTCGAAATGTGTTAGTTTTAGTGATTACCTCCTGATTTGAGCAAAACCTCATACCACCGAGCCAAGTTCCCTGATTGGAAAAAAGCGTCTAAATAGGCCAAATTCAGCGGAAAAGCTAGATGCGGAAATAGTTTAACATGTAATTCGAGAATGTTTACCACAGAAACTCTCAAAATACGAAAACGTGCATTATCCTGAGGAAGAAGCACCAGTTTTTTCTTTAAGTAAGGCCTTTTGCGCTGTAATGCATCGTGCAGTCGATCTGACAGGAATACACAATGTGATGAATGTAATTGATAAAAAGAATCCCACTGCAATCTCAAAAGATAGTAGCCAAAACTCTCCCGGCCTACTACATGGTCTCTATCCACTTTGAAACACTTTTGCCTGACTTAGTTCATTGTTTCGATTGTTCATTTCAGGTATATAAGGGTGGGTCCAGATTTCGTCAATCGTTATTATTCGGCGCCGAAAGTCTTTTGGATTATGTCTTAATTTTAACACGTTCTCGTTCGCGTTTGTAGTTCACAATTAATTTTTGCATACACAATTCATTATGCAAAATCGAAATGAAATATGTACAGTCCCTGCTACTTTGCGTATTTTATTCGACGGTCATCTAGCATTATATCATGTACTTTTTAATAATTTCTGGAGTACGCATGCCTTTTGGGCATCACTTTAGGTCTACTGGATTGTTCATCAAATATACTGGTCCGAATATATTTATACTCAGGAAATGATAGAGATTGGTCTCCGTAAATAGGTTCTAGCTCAGATTTACTACGATCATTTATTTTGTTCTTTAAAAATAAGAATTATTCCAGTACTCCATTTTTACCCAGTTGCAAGAGCCAAAAACAGTCCATTCTCTATTCATTCAAATAACAGGCACTGTAAGGACACCTGTTATTTGAACGCGGTGAACGTAAATTGTGACGGTTATTTTTTCAAGGATTATCAATTGAAAAAAATGAATAACTTTTTCAGTGCTGCCCTCTTCCGCCAGATTCACTAATTATTGACCCGCCCTGATACAACAGGCTTTTATAATTACAATTCCACTTTCTACACCTTAGTTTCGCTACCATACTCTCGGCTACAAATCTACCGTTAGCTTTTGTCAAAAAATGCCCACAAAATTCTAAAACACAATTTCATAATTTACGAAACTCAAAACCTTTTAATGGTCGCTTAAAAAAATTCCTCAGTGTCTGCATTCATAAACCTACGGGTTCGCTTCGAACGTACATTTTGCGCAGGTACAAGTATTGTATATCGTAGGAGATAACATCGAACATTTTAATATTAATTCCCGTTGTTGTACCGCAACAGCGAACATCAGCGAAGCCATTGCGTTCAGTAATTGTCAGTTGCTCTCTGTGCCCACGGTAAAATGGGAAATGGGGTTTTAATATTTGATGATTGGCTGTGATTTACCGTACTTTATTGCTCAGATCTGGCAAATTACCGGTAATGTTTCAATATGCGTGTTGCGGCCGTTCCGGCACGGCTTTGGGGATAGGTTGCGGTGTGCACGGATTACCGTAGATGGCGCTGCTTCGTCAGCTATTTATCAGTAATGTCAGTGTGTAGTACCGCCAGCGAGCTCAATTGTGTATTAAGTCTCGATGTGAATTAGAAGTTTTAAAGGATTCGAAACCTTATTGAACAGGAATGAATTCATTAAGGAGAAAAATGTATTTTAGAACACTGTAAATTGACGGAATTTACAATACAAAGACGAGGAGACATTCTAAATGAGATATTCACAAATGGATGTCAGTTTACTATCTCTAAGCATTACGTGGAATGAAATATTATAGTCTTTGCGCACTAAACTACAGTTATAGCAGAAATTTATAATTAGAAAGGAATAAAAAAGAATCATTTTATAACACTAAGTTTGACATATTTGAAAAATAATTTCTAATGTATTGTTTATTATTTCTTACGACTCATTATTTTGTAAAACAGTTTTCTAATGAATTGAAAGAATTTTGCTCGTTTGGAATTGAAGATTATTTCTTTGCAAACGTGTTTTTATGTAAAAAAAATTTCACTGGTTAAAGAAGGCAAAATACAGTTATCTAAAAATTATAGTGATCTCGGTAACCATTGCTTAGTCAAAGAGGCTTGTAACATATGTAGAGTTCTCAATTTGAAAAGCAATTCTTTTACTGTTGGTCAAAACTAGCCGTTCTTATTTAATCGAAATTTGTCAGTTACAGATAAAACCCATCAGAGACAATAGTGTATAGTACTCTCGTTTTTCAGTGTAAATTTGGTTTCGCAATTATTGGGACGGACAATCCGGCTAGTAGATACAGTTTTGTTCTGACAGGATCAGTATGGCGATTATATTTTTCATTCCTTGTAGTTAAGAGAAAACCAGGATCGTTCTTTTACAGTGCTAGTACCGATAAAAAAATTTCAACGGCGGCATTTAAGTTAGGACCAACTAGTTGATGCATAAGTTAATATGCTTCAACTAGTTGGAATATTTCAAAAGAAATAATAAATTATGAATATGTACCATAATTACAGAAATCGATATATTGATAATTTTCTCAAAGCAGGATATAGATTTTCTCCAATTCTCGTCGTAATAAATATCTACTTCAAAAAGAATATTCCGTATTATTTCCCTTCTAGGATTCCCTTTAGTGATGTTTCTGAGGTCTTATTTTGAAATATTTACGTGTTTGTCTCATGTAAACTGATGTATGTACAACTAAGCTCTAATCGAGGTTATTTAGAGATAATAACAATTAAATCTAAAGAACATTGCCTGCCTCGAATTCTTGGTAAAAGCGGAAGATCCTTACATAATATTGATGTTGAAACAGATTTATAAATGGAGTAGTTGAGCCAAATCCCAAAATCCTTGCGAAAATTGCAAATTCGTTGCCATTAGTGGATTTACTGTAAATTCTGGATACTGTATAGATACAGATACATGTCACAGTAGACACTGTGCTAAAGAAATATGCAGATTGTACCTTATTATAACAAATTTGTAGTGACAATGAATGTACAAATCTGTTTACTATTAATAAACTCTACTTTAATTATGCAAATATTACATCACTAGATGTCGAACTTTCTATATAAGGTCATTTTTTACTCAAGGTGAACTCGATTTGTTGAAGAAATTGTGGAAATATATCTGATGTTTCAAATATTTAACCGATCTCATCTCGTTGGTTTATTTCCTATTTATTTTATTTTATTTACCTACTATCAAGCGCATGCCTGTTGTGCCCCGATCATATTCCTCACTCTAGTAATTATTAGGTGCGCAACTAAGTTCTCGCTGTTTTTCACGAGATGGCTCCAGTAGTAAGTGCTGGTCGATTGTGACATAATCAAAATGTCATGAACCAAGCTTAGACATATGGTAAACAAACCGCTTTGACACATTAGTTATTTTGTTTTTGCGTCATATACTTTTGGTTGTGTGTCTGATTTTGTGCCAAATAATCGTCATTTGCGGCAAGTGTTGCTTTTCTTCTTTCATTCGAAGAAAACGGCGGCTGAAGCGCTTCGAGAACTCCAAAAAGTCTATAGACGTGCTGCTCTAAGTGAAACAATGTGCCGTGATTGGTTCCGTCGCTTCAAAGACGGTGATTTCGATGTTGACGACCGTTCGCGTGAAGGAAGACCAATAACCTTCAAAGACGCTGAATTGGAGGCACTGCTCGATGGGGATCCGTGCCAAGCGCAAAAAGAGCTTGCTTCAGCATTAGGAGTTACCCGCCAAGCTATTTTCCAGCGATTGCATGCGTTGGTAATGATTCAAAAACAAGGAACTTAGGATTCTTATGACTTGAAGCCAAGAGACGTTGAGCGTCGTTTTTTCGCCTGTGAACAACTGCTACAGCGGCAAAAGAGGAAGGATTTTCTTCATCGCATCGTTACGGATGATGAAAAATGGAGTCATTACGGCAACCCAAAGAGAACAAAATCATGGGGACTGCCCGGTCATGCTTCTACGTTGTCGGTTCGGCCGAATATTCACGCTGTGAAGGTTTTGCTGTATATTTGGTGGGACCAGGGCGGTGTTATTTATTATGAGCTGTTGAAACCGAACGAAACCATCACTGGGGAACGGTATCGAACTCAATTGATGCGATTGAGCCGAGCACTGCTAGCACAATACGAGCAGAGGCACGAAAAAGTGATTCTACAGCATGACAACGCTCGGCCTCACGTTGCCAAACCCGTTAAAACATACTTAGAAACGCTCAAATGGGAGGTCCTACCCCACCCACCATATTTCCCAGATATTGCTATTACTTGTTCCGTTCAATGGCGCATGATCTGGCTAATCAGCAGTTCCACTCATATGAAAACATCTCAAAATGTCTTGATTCGTGGATAGCCTCAAAAGGCGAACACTTCTACCGTGGTGGTATTCCAGCTCTGCCAGAAAGAAGGGAAAAAGTTGTCGCTAGCGATGAGCAATATTTTGAATGATTCATTTGTAAACATTTTTTCACAATACAGTTGCATTTTCATCAAAAAAAAACAGCGAGAACTTAGTTACGCATCTAATACTATACCTTATTGTCTTGTAAATGAATTTATTCTGTTGGGTACTAAAAAATATTGTTATTAATATAATACTAATATCGCATTTCACTGTAGTGGTCACTAATGTTAAAACGATTTTATGAGAAATTGTTAGGTACTTGAAATAATTTGTATTCAAAGTTTATTAAGAATCAAGGCAGCGCAATATATCAATAAATCATAAATATAATGTATTGTTTCTAATAGAATTAAAATTATAGTTCTTCCACATATTTTTTGGCAAAGAACTATATGAAAAGTTGGCGTAGAATTCGTGTAGTTAAACACTTAGTTATTTTCTATCTTTATACTCTACATTAGATTGCGAATAGCGAGATTATAATTTATGTAGATAACATAACAAATTTAGTCAGCCACATTTTGGAGTACATAAATTTCAACGCGTCCGGAAGTTATATAAATTCTAAGGCCCGAAAAAAAAAGCAGAGAAATTAGTCGCACTGACAAACAAAAACACCCCATCCGTTCGCAATTCATCGAGCCTCTGGGCACGTACATCACACACACATTCAACAAAGCTCTTTTCCCAACGAGAAAAACACGTTATTAGAAATCGAAAACCGGACATATTAAAAATGCCTGTCGATTCCTAATACGCCAATCGTAAATAATTTATGACCTTTTTTATGTTGGTAACATGATTTGTTTTCTCTCTCTGTTCTTCTCTTTGTCTTTTTTATCTGTCCTTGTTGTTGCACTCACTTTGGAGTTTTCTGTTTTTCGCATTCGAATTTTGCCTCAAATAACAGAAAAAAACATACAACCATCCGCCTGCGGAAATGAATTACAAAAACGTATTCAATCTGACGCGATAACAAAAACAAAACCCCGCCGATTTATTTTTGTCCGGCATAAATGCAGACGGTGTTTTTGCGTCAGCGTTGCCTGTCCCTTTTTACCACTCCCCGAGAATTGTAAGAATACGACTAGTTAGTCTAAAAAAATTTCTTCCCAAACCTGTTTCACCTTTCGTATTGTTATAAACTTATGTATGGTCGTTGAGTAACTTTTACATTTAGCATTCGTGGAGTATTTTTTAGTAATTTTTGAATAATTGCAGCCGAAACTGTGCTAGCTTTTCAAAAAAATTTTAAAAAAATCACAGAGATTTTTCCGAAGAACTATATCACTGCAAAAGAACAGACGCTCTCAGCATATATTATTGTCCGTTAAAGTCTATAATACGTCAGAATTTTTCCATAGATGTTATAGAACTTGAACAAAACCGATGATAATGTTAATCGCTGATACTTTCTTCATCTCGGCTTCCCGGCTGGAACTTCATCCTCGGTACTGCTGCTACCTACTTAACTGCTGCTACAATCTTTCGTTGTTGCACTGAAACTGATGAAAGTTGCGCATGGATTTATATAGGGATGTTGTTGGTCACGGATGAAAAGAGCGTTACTTCCAAACAACCCAACCGTAACTAGGTTGTTTGGAAGTACAGAATTGCCAGGCGTTGTGTAGGTTGTAACCGTCATCATGATCTAGGTTATTAGAATGTTTTGGGATCTCTATAGATTCATGCATTTTTGACCATAGTAATGACTGGTTCGGACGAGATTTTACTAGAATTGAATTGGATATCGTGCTTTAAGCTTATGCTCAGCAAGTAAATGCTTTGAAACACCAGTGCCGACAGACTACTTCACTTCACAAATATGCATACTGTCATACGAGCAAGGAATCCTGTTCATACTAGGTACTTCTTGAGAATCATGGTCTTTTATTGAAAATGGGTCCAAGTGAATGAAGTTTACAGATGGTTTTAATGTTGTTTTCGAGAAGTATTTTACTGACGCGGTCAATGATGCCTTATATATAGGGTAGATAGGCTTTAGAGAGGGCGGATGATCTGTGTATTAGGTTTAAGATGTCGGTCTATGGTCTCTTAAATATTATGTTGTTGTTTATTAGGGTATTGGAGATGTGACTTAATTCCTGGTGTAGAGAATACAGGTCAGATATGCTGTACGCTCTTTTAACTAAATAGTTGATGACAGCCTGTTTTGTAAGATGATGGTGGGACAAGGCGTTATTATCTCGCCAAAAAAAGATCACCAACATTCCTATAGAAGTCCATCCGTAACACACTTAACGGCAGTTTCAGTGCAACAACAACAGTAGAACAAGCAGTTAAGCCCTGAAGTGGAGACATAATGTTGGCCGCGGAAGTATCGAGGCCATAGTTCCATCCAAGAAGAGAAGATGAAGTATGAAGTATTACCAAGTTTTGGTTAATATACGAGGACGATTTAGTATGTAACTGGACAACCAGCACTACTTTTGGTAAAAAATAATAAGCTAAATTTATGGTTCTTTTTTTATGGCAACAGGTGAAATTTGATTAATTTTACTCATCCTTTGAAAAGTATATAAATAAAGTTTCTAAATGTGATGTAGTAAACAGTGAATAGTATGTTAAATTGACACACCGTAAGTTCATTTATAATAGCGGATTATCTTCACATTATATATAATTAATCGATTCGAAAAAGTATCTTTTCATGAATAACTGTTAATCCACTATTTAAGACAGGAGGCATTTGGTTTCTCCGTTCCGATGATTGACGCAAAACATGTCGGCACATTGTATACGACTCATCATTGCTCATGAATGCTATTATTTCAAATGCGTAAATATGGAATTATTTAATACAAAAACATTTTCATCGGAACTAAGTGAGAGTGATTTCAGTTGAGATTAATTACACATACTTTTTTATTTTTTAACTGTCAATTTTCAATTTACATTAAAGAGAAGGACTCAATTAAATAAATACTATTATTATTGTTACTACTATTAAATCGAAAATACTAGACATAATCTGGTACGTAGACTTCTGTGGTCGTGGTCCATGCTATCTGCTTCTGGGTTTCCGGGCTGGAATCGTGCCACTTGTATATCTGCCGACGTTTCGTGTATGGGACATCTTCAGGGCTGAATTACTGCACTGAAACTGGTGTAAGTCGATGGGGGACGGGTTTATATATGGGTAATGGGTCATGGGTCAATGGAGCGTTACGGTTGCGGTTGGGTAGTTTGGAAATGCAGGATTGCCAAGCGTTATGTAGGGGGTAGCCATCATCATATATGCCCTGTCGCATGAGCAAGGAATCCTGTACACGCTAGGTGATTCTAAAGAAACATGGTCTTTTACGGAAAAAGGGTCAGATAATTTGGAATGGGGTTCGAAGATGGTTTCGATGTTGTTTTTTTTTTTGAGAAGAAGTAAGTGGGCTTTAGAGAGTGGGAGAGATGATGTAAGCTGCGTATTAAGTTGTGGGATTTTGTTATTAAGATGTCGATCTATGGTTCGTTGAATATTATGGTTGGAGAAATTATTATTTATAAGAGCTCTGGTAATATGACTTAATTCCTGGGATATAGAATGCTGGTCAGATATGTTGCCAGCTCTTTGGACTAATGAATTGATAACGCCCTGTTTCTGGGCGGGATGATGATGGGAGACGGCATTAAGATACCGTGTATATGGGTTTGCGGTACACTGATATTTAGGAAGCGGGTACACCACATTTTACACGTTTAATTGTGCATGTCGTATTTGTCAGCAAGCGGGTGTTGCTAGTCTTGAATAGTTAGGTGGTAGGTGCGATAACCTGAAGGTATTGAACTACAATTGTTTTTAATTCGAAACGGATAATTTGCAAATCACAAAAACGGCGAAATTGATAGCGAACCACACTATGGCGCTCTACTAAACAAATTGAAATAAGCAGTTTTCTAGAAACGACTTGGAATGGCCTATAAAAGAGTTCTCTTTTATCAGGATAACACGCCTTCTCACATCTGTCAAGTTATTCGTAGATCAACTGAGATTTCAGATTGTGCTTCACTTAACTTACAAGTTTCAGTTTTGGTGATATTTTAAGGATTTGTTAAAGATCATTACGAAAATGGCAAAGCGGTACGTGGGTATATATATGTTAAAGTTGAGGAAAAATGTTTGAAAAATAATAACGAAACTTAATATTTTAATCAACTTATTTCATTTCCAATCTCATTTTCCATTCATTTCCTTATAAATTTCGGACCTTTCTTTTAGATAGAGAATTTGTTAACCATATTCTATTTCTAATTAAAAAAAGTAGAAAGACATAATGTAAGGCATTCTAGTGAACAAGTTTCATACTTAATCAAACTAAGTTTTAGTTAAAATGCGATGTTTGATTCTTTGTTCTAACAGATATAATAAGTGGTTAAAACAGAACAGATTCACATAAATTATCGTAAAACGTAAAAACTGTAAAAAGAATTGCTCTTCATTTGTTGAAATTATGAGACTGTTATATCTTTGGTTATAATATCCGAAAATAAAACGATAAACTGTGAAATGTGTTGCAAGAAAGTTGATTGCATACATGTAACTTTGTTAGAAAAATATTAAGCATTCGTCAATAGAAATCATGTATTTTCCAGTAAGACGACATTTATCTGAATAATGCTCAAAAAAGTTCTTTATAAAATAAATCTTATTAGACTAGGATTACTACCATACCTTGCATTTAGTTTTGATCTACTCCCATTAGTAGAGTTAGCACTGTCCGATCAGGGTGCGTGTTTTGAAGAAGTGCATCAAGTTTGGTAGGCAATAAATGTAAACAACAGCCTTTTGTGCAGCATTTTCAATATGCAGGTGCACACAGTGAATAAGGTTAACACTTTCACCATATAACCGTGTTTTGCCATAAGAAATCAAGCAGATAATGACCATTCGACATCTAATGATGAAATATTTGCACAACTAAAATAATCCTTGTTAACAGTTAATGTATCTGTAAATCCACTGTCATCAAAAATTCGTTTTATTCTGCTAAAATCTTTCGTTAACATTGTCAACGAAAGATTCAGATTTTAGCAAAACTGTTGAAACATATCCGATGTCGAGCTTATCCACTTTTTGCATCAGTGTATAGAAAATGCTGTTTAAAAGTGTGTGTTTATTCACATTTATTACTTATTAAGTCCCTTGCACTTCTTCCAAGCATACGGACCTGAGAGATCACTTGCACCCATTAGGGATCGTCTGTCAGTAGTGTACCTTCGACTGTCAATTTCAACGAAGTACGGGGATAGCGGTTTATATTTCGGGAACTGGCATCACTATTAGTGTTGACTCCGATCTGGTGATTGCATCGTGAAGTTTGTCATTTTTGACAATATATTTACCTTGACAGTTTTATTATCCGGTCGCTATTCTATAATTTACAGTAACTTGAAAGTTTTATGTCAGTGAAAAAATGGAATTAACTCGCGAACATTTTCGTGCAATTATTTTTCATAACTTTTGACGTGGATTATCTTAACAAGAATGCATGGGCGAGCTGAATTCTTTATATGGTAATGAAGAACCATCGAAAACTACAGTATATCGCTGGTATAGTGAATTCAAACTTGGACGGTCTTCTTTGGACGATGAATTTCGTGAAGGTCGTTCCACAAATGTTGTTGTGTCGGAGAACATTACCGAAAAAACAAAAACAAACCGAAAACGACAAATCATTGCTTTTCGGATTGGTTTAAACGAACACAAAAGTGCATTTAATACTATTTTCAATAATAAAAAAAATTTTTTTTGTTTGCTATTGCTGAAATATAAACGGCCTCGTAGAAACAAGCTGTTGCTACTTCTCTGAGAAATTTGTTTAAGCGAGGGATGGAAAACTCCATTAGACAATTGCAACAAACTATACAGTATGTCTTTATTATTACGTTTAAGTACGTTCTATTGTCGCATCTTAAATTCTTTTTGAAGTAATCATTTAGTACCGAAAATCTTTGATATTATGTATAGATCGATTGTTCATTAAGTCTAATAGAATGCTATGATTCCTTTAGTAGTTCAAAGACTGTATAATACTAGACTGTTGTATCTATGCGAACAATACAAAAGATATTTTATATATTTTCCAGTACGACATAGTTAAAATATCTCTTGTTTAAAAAAATGTAATGACGCCAATGTAAATAATTGTATTATACTGCAATGTAAAAATAACAAAACAGGATCAGGTTTAACATTCAATTTATTTTTATTGCACCCTGTTCGACTGATATGATACAAATTCGATTTTCTATCACCGAATAAAATTAACAATGAAAAACGAAAAACACGAAATTGGATTATGTGCAGTGCGCAATGTGTAAATGAAATTCCCTTAAATAAATTCACCTACATTTCAACACATATACACATTAGTAAATGCTGATATTTTTATTGAATATCAAAGATACAATGGTCTGCAATTACATTTTATTTATATTTGTGTAATTCGGTATTTCCAAAGTTATTTAGTTATTTTAATATGAACTACTGAAATATTTTCGATATTTTGTAGAAAATTTTTTAAAATTTAGTTATCCAATGACATAATATTACTCTAACAGGCTGATATCCTGTGACAAAAACAAAACAAATCACTCACTAAAATTTTTATTTTAAAATAATATTATACAAATATCTACTGTATTGAGAACAATAAATGGCAAGCAATAATAGTGATAAGCAAAAACATTTTGTGGGTTTTTTTGCCGAAAAAATCGTTTTTCTATTCTTTATTTTAGATTAGTAGTTTTTGTATTCGATTGTAATAATCTATAGATGCAAGGTAGTCAAGAGTTCAAAGAAAACCAAATTATCGACAGCTAAGAGATTTTGAAGGTCGTCGTATCAGTAAAGGACAAAAGAATATCCTTATAATTATACGTGATCTGTAAACCAACAAATACATAAATAATATGAAACTAACGTGCATAGAAATTATTCCAGTATACATAAATATATATATATATATATATGGTTCACAAAATCTCTCATTACTATTAAAAACAATACTTTATATATTATAACATAAATTCCATGCGTGTACCTACAATTTGCGTATACGATGAAATGTAGGTTGTCTGACCTGCTTATGTGTCTTCTCGTTAACTCCACACGTCGGTAAGCGGGACGATGCACGGCAGAAAAGGGGCGAAACACCCAGGGGGAAAGAAAAAACAAAAAAAAACCCAAAAAAAGAGTGCAATTCCATAAGCACAAGTACTTCAATGAAACCAAAGACATACTTGCAGTTGTTAATCTGGGCTTTCTACGTGAATCACGTTCGAAATTCGACAGCGCTTTTCTTTTACTAAATAGTATGTTTTTTCCTACATTCAATATCGTTGATACTACTTAATACCAGGTATTACATAGTTAATTCTAAATATCTCTTATATCCCTCTAACTGAGGAGCCTCGACTTGGGTAATAAGCTACCGCCCTTTTCAACGTCTGATCCTATTCTGCCTAACACGGTCAATCCAATGGACGAAGGGGTGCGGAAGTAAACGTACTCGAAGATTCAGGAATAACGCCTAATCAACATTTAGTCACATAGAGTATTACGCGCACCTG
Organism: Dermolepida albohirtum; assembly: GCA_031893035.1. Classification (NCBI taxonomy): domain Eukaryota; kingdom Metazoa; phylum Arthropoda; class Insecta; order Coleoptera; family Scarabaeidae; genus Dermolepida; species Dermolepida albohirtum. Next base: position 49,961 of record JAVIWB010003857.1, on the reverse strand, counting down.
CAACTCATCTATCGATGCGGATAGAGTGAGTTAGACATAAAGGATGACATCATGTTTTGGTCTACGCATAATAGCGTTCGCTTATGCGGCGTACATCAAAGACTATGGAATAAACTGCGTTTTACTATATACAATATCGGCCCTTAAAATAATTGAATATATACCGAATATACTAAAGTTACATTAAATGAAACTGAATAGAAATGAAATACTCACAACGGCATTTGAACATACATGATATTAACAAAATACGAACACTATGCACAGTTTCTGTGTATAGTGTTCGTAATTTAGAAGATGTAAATTAAACCGTAACACGTTAAGGATCGGCATAGTTTTTCAAGGTCTATGGAAAATGTTTATTTTGCACAGATAGATAATAAAATACCAAAACATTTAGTATATGCCCGTATTCGTTCGTTTGGGTCGATTTCCTATCGTCCAAGACTAATTCTATATCTCACTAATCGGCATCGTACCCGTAAATTAGAATAGATGTAATGTATGGGCAGATTGGGATGAAAAATAAAATAGTATCGTTTTTTTTCAGAGGAATCTCGTTTTTGTTTGTGGGCCCGTGGTGGTGGTAGATGAGTCCGAGAGGAGAAATTTTTCCGTAGAACGCGAAACTGCTCTTACTAGAGTGTTAATGGTTTAAGCTGTAATTAGTATAAGAAGTAGGATTTCTTTAGTATGTAAATTAGGTACAGATATAATGTAAAAGCAGGCCTTTCGTGTGTAATTATAGACTACAATAACTGCGTTTTATATTGCCACATTCAGGTTAACTAATTGCCTATTGCCATTTACTGGGTGTTAAATGAAACTATTACTTTGTGCTATTTTGCGGTTTAAGATAAGTTTATAGAAACATTCATTTTATCCAACAGGTACACAAATTTATTTAAACGATAATATAGGAATATATAAATTAACAGTACTTATTTATACAAAAATTGTAAATACTGAATTGATTTATTTATACAGTATAAAAAGTGATCTAACTTCCTGCTTCCGACAAGAAATATACTAAAAGTAATGAAAAATTAACAAAATATCGTCTTCGTTTAATGCAAGAATATACGTTTTTTATTATATGGATTGAGCTGCAGGTAAAATCCTTTTTCTTGTACAAGCAATCGAAAATATCGCAACTGAGTACAAGAAAATGTACTGTAACTATTAAAGTGAATGAATTCTGTTTTTATTTATTTATTATTTTAAATTTAATTAAACAGTTGACACCAGAAATATTTCTGCATTCAAAAAAGTCTATACAAAAGTCATTTCGAGAATTTCCTTTGAACTCTCTACATGTCGGGTATTAATAAATTTAAGATACTGCGCTTTTAAAGTATATTCAACTTTACGTCTAAAATGCTGATTAATGAACATGCGGAATTACAGACTGTTTTTATTTATTTCAGCTATGTGTCAAATGCCTATATCTTAATCGCAATGTTAATCTGTTCGCTCTTGGAGTAAATTACAATAGTACACTTGCTGATGCTTAACTAAAATTTCGTGATGTTTCCATCTAACGGTTTGAAACCATATATATATATATATATATATATATATATATATATATATATATTGTAATATATGTATTATAATCTTAAAATCATCGGCCTTTGCAAAAACTCAATAGTCAAACTTAAAACATAGAAATTTCAAATTGGACCTCCATAGAAGCAATATATATATATATATATATATATATATATATATATATATATATATATATATATATATATATATATTTAAATATGAAAATAATTTTCTAAATAGTAGTCTCACACTACTAAACAATACTATTTGGCCATAGTTTCTTATGGGCTTCCGAGTTGGGTAGGCCTCTCTGGTATTACTGCTTCACTTGCCGATGTTTTGTCTGCTCTTGCAAGGGACATCCTCAGAGCTACTGTTGATCTTCTCAAAGCTACATCGAAGCTCAGTTTTAGTTGATCCTTTTTCTGGAGCTCATATGCCGTTTTCATCATACAGTGGCTTTTGGCGAAAAACAATAAGGCCATTGTTCCCCATCCTGGGTGCTTACTCAATTTGTTTTTTTGGGACTTGCTTCTTTTTCCAAAGATAAAAATCGTGTTAAAACGGCAAACATTTTACACGACAGACGAGATTAAATTTTTATCATTAACGATGCTGAACGTACTTAAAAATAAAACTTCTCAAAATTGACTCCTTTCCCGGCAGAGGTGTTGAAGTGTTCGGGTACTAATGTTACGTACCATATCCCCATCAATTTGTAATATACCCAAATTATGGAAACATATTTAATCTAGTTACTACTGATTATGTATGTATTCCACGCGAAATGATCATTATTCAAGTTAAGGCATTATTATATTTCACCGAACAGTTGAATCAATTTCTAAAATATTCAACTGCAATTATACTGGTGTTAATACTGATACATGTAAAAATCGTACTCTGTATATATTTCTAAAAAATAATGCATCATGTCACGCGACAGTATTTTCAAAAGAATGTTTGAACGTCATTGTTAGATTGGCTCTGAAATTTTCTTGACCTAGGTACAATAGAAAATATTTGGAACATATTAAAGAATGTCATTAATGAAAAGTTCTAGAAAGATGTCGAAATTGTGAGAAATATTACAATAAAGCCAACTAAGTATCTTAACGCATAATATAGTTGCTATTATATAATAATTGTAACTATTACGTAAAACATTAATTGATTTGAGTGCATACTTATTTGTCTGTTTGTTAATAGTCATCCTTAAAGATATACTTAGCTTTGAGTATTTTTGCATTAAAACTACAAATTTGTCTGATTGTTATTTATTGGTAAATTTTCTAATTACATACTTTGCATAAGGAGCCACGAGAAACTTTTGGATAATTTCATAAACTCAATGTAAGCTGAGTATAGAAGTATGTTAACTGTTCATAGTGATCATATACTATTATATATTGAAGTGTTTTTGTACCGAGTAAGACATACAAATTTAATTGTTGTTTTTATGTATGTTTTCCCAATTAAAAGATTTTTAATTCTACATTTTCTAGTTTAATAATATCGAGCGAATGTAGGCATTATTACGCTTTATATCAATGGTTACACTATGTTTAAGTGCTGCCATACATAAAAATTAAGATTACTTGAAACTATATTGACGAAAGGATATATTCAATTGTTTTGAACAGTGTATAAAACTACTTACATCTCGTCAATTTGCTTTTAAGATATATACCAGAGTAATAAGAAATATACTCCAAATTAAAGTTGAAGATAAATTAGAGGAAACAAGCTGTCTTTAGATCAGAAAGAAATATAATAGAAATAAAATTATAAAAATATAAGTTGACTAGCTGCTGTTCATATATTTTCAAATAACTCCCGACATTGTTGATTGAGAAATATTATGGAATACACTGAGAGGTTATAAGTATAACTAATAAGAAATTAATAAAAATACGAAAATCTGTATGCACTGGAGTTATAATTAGAGGTCAAATTATACTGGGAGTTTATACTTAAAAAAGTAATAGAATAAGAGAATAGTTTAAGCCCTGTATTATTTATAGTCGTCATGAACTTAATATTAAAAATATCAGCAACAATAAACAGCCTCATCGTTGTATGTAGATGAAATAAATTTAATCCTGGATACAAGGAGCCAAATGCAAAATTTGGCGAAAATACCTTGTATATTTGAGAAATATAAAAAGATATGATGAAAGGACGGAAGCGGATATGAAAAAAAATAGGAAGGTAAAAAACTTGTTAATGCCTCAAGAAACGAGTACTTAAAAGGAGAGAGATAGATGAAAGACTATGTTATGAGTTTATAGTAGTTCATATTATCATTAATTAAGTTCATATTATCATTAATATATTAATACTGCAGTAAAAAGCTTGGATCCCTTATAAATGAAGTAGAGATGAAGTATTCGAGATTATGAAGTGATGAAGTGAAAAAGTTATATTAGAAATAAATAAAATTAAGAAGCTAAATTGGTTTACATATCTATGGGTCATGGAGAGGGGGGAATTTTAATTAAAAAAAGCGCTGAATGAGATAGAAGGAATGGAAGGGACAAATCCAGGAAATCATTAATTGGAGAAATAATGCGATAGTTACGATGATATGAAAAACAATGAAACAAGCGAAGAGATTGGAAAGAATTGATAAAAATTGGAGGAAGTATAACAAAACAGAAAGCAAATCTAAACCTGACACTGCCTAGTCGGTATAAAAAATTCGAAAACACTTCCCTTCTCTATCCTAAAATCAAAATTTATTATGGAATTTTAGATTCTGTAAACTTTTGTTGTTTTGTTTCACGTTTTATAAAATTTGAGTAGATTTTTTACTATAAATTTTAGTTTTACTGCTGTTTCTGGGAAGAAGATTCATTTACTAATTTTCAAATATTCAGTTTAAATACTGAATTTATTTTGTCATCTGTCATTAGCAAATGTTGTCAGTTTTCCACTTAACACTAACTGTCGACTTGTGTGTTTACCGTAGTTAATACTGCTGTAGTCTCTATATTGGTTCTCTTTGGATGTTATGCCTAGCTTACATTGGCTTCATATCCAAATGGGGATAGTTCACCACTCGGTTTCGTACCAAGAAGTTGTTCTACTCTTGACATATCGGGTTTTTCAATAAGGACATAATAATTTTGTATTTAAATAAGACACAATAATTGAGATATTGGGCTGAAATTTATTCCAGATGCAGTACACATATTACGTTTAACTATGGAATTCGATCTCGTTCACATGACTACCGTGAGTGCGTTTGCAGTGATCGACTTTTTGGAGTCAATTTTCCACCATTCTTTCACACATATCAGCCGGAACATTAGCCATCGTGTTCAATATTATCCCTGAGCTCCTCTAATGTTGTTGGCTTGTTGGCATAAACCAATAAGTTAACGTAACCCCATAAAAAGTAATCCAACGGCGTTAAATCGCATGAGCGAAGTGACCATTCAGCCAGACCATTTCTCGAAATTACAAGGTTACCGAACTTCCCCTTCAATAGATCAATTGTTTGACAAGCTGTGTGGCATGTGTCGCCATTTTGTTGAAACCACATACTAGTGATGTCAGTTGTCAATTCTAGATAAAAATAGTCTTCCAACATCGCACGGTAGCGAACTCCATTGACCGTAACATGGTGACCATCGACCAAAAAAATATGGTCCAATTACAACTTCGGCATGAAATCCGCACCGCGCGGTCACTTTTTGTGGCTGTAATGGAGTTTTTTGAAGCACATGTGGGTTTGTTGCAGTCCAATAACGCATATATTGCTTATTGACAAAGCCATTAAGCCAAAAATGAGTTTCATCGCTGTAGATGATTTTTCAATGAAATTCAGGATTTTCTCTAAGAGCCCAATCGGAAAAATTTCGACGTTTCAAATCATTAAGAGGCTTCAGTTCTTGAGTTAATTTCATCTCGAAAGTGTGTAAGCTAAGATCTTTGCACAAAATTCACCACAATATGGTTTGAAAAATTCCCAATTCTTGAGAATGGTGTAGAATCGGCTGATTCGGCTCATTATGAACTCAAGCACTTACCGCTGCGATATTTTCGGTATTTTGATAGGTGCGTTGTCTCATTGGCACAGGAACATCCAATAGTGAATATTTTGAGTCGAATTTTTCCACTACAGCACGCACAAGCTGCCTGGTGGAACAACTAGAGTAAACGCTCTTAAAGTTGCGACCATCGACTCAAAATTGCGGTAGTAATTTTTATAATTTCCAAATGTTGCTCGTTTATGAACTTCACCATGGTAAAAATGTTAATCTTGACTAACATTTTAACTTTGACAGATCATGAAAAACGTTTCAGAGTACGTTCGCATTAAAAGACAAAGTTGTTACGTCCCAATTGGAAAACTTGATATCTATCTATTTACCGATCAAGTACCAGACTTAATCTTCATAATGTTAAAATTTATAAAACAAGAGGTTTTTGTAATTTTCATCGAGCATTATTCAAGCGTTTTCTCAAATAATATCGTAGTTTATAAACATGCTATAAACACTTTTCCATAATTATTTTTCATCTTTCCCAGCAGCAAATATACTATATAATAAAAAAGCGAATTACCTAGTATAAGTATATATTTTTGAAGCATTTGCATAAATATTTACTGCATTAAGAATAATAAATAATAAATAAAGTAGCAAAAAATTTTTTCTCTCGATTATGTTTGGTTATTAGATTGTAACAATTTATAGTTGTGCCTTAGCCTACTAAAGATAATCAAATTATTGCTGAGTTATTTTGAAAGGGGTTGTATTACTTAAGATATTGTATATGCGAAGTCACTAGACGGATGCAACAGATATTGCTACACTTATTCGTTGTTAGAGAGATTGTTTTCAACAAGGTACAAGAAGGGAAGGTAGGAACCTAAGATGGCTTGCCTTATAACAGTGCCCCATATATCGCCCTATTAGTTCGTTTGGATTGATTTCCTATAGTTTAAGATTTATGTTACCTCTCACAAGACGGCGTCGTGTTCTTAGATTAGAATGGTATAATTTACGGAACGGACAGATTGAGCTGAGTAAAACGTTATTGTACCTTTAGATAAATCTCGTTTTTGTTTGTAGACTCATGATTATCGTAGACGAGTCTAACATGGAAGAGGAGAAAGGCAGTTTTCGAATTTTGATTTGGGGTTAAATCAGCATAGAAAGTAGGACTCCTTAATATTTCTTGTAAACCAATTGAATACTTACAGGTACATTTACGAAATTTTATAATTAACTTTACCGTATACTTAAAGGCTAAATAATGCTAGATTCAAGCGAAACTATGTCGGTCTTCATGTAGTAGTTGTTATATTACGATTCCTATATCGAAATTTTTAATCGTTCTTCCCGATTTCTAGACCTACCACCCGTTAAACGTGTTTGGAATATGGTAGGTCGAGGGGTTGGTTAAATCTTGCAATGGACTTATGTACATATATACAATATACGTATATGTACCTATATACAGTACATATATGTACATAATACGTAATAATTTCTAATTAGGTCTATATCAACACATTATAGCTTTATGATTGCAAAATACCAAAGTAGCCAGCAGTGAGTATAGAACGTTATATTACCTTTGCATTAATTATAATGGTTGTTATTAAAGTAATTACGTTCAATTTGGTGTAATTATTTGCTTTCGTTATGTCGTAATAGTCGATATTAGTTTTATACAAGTATATATGGCAAATGTAAATGTGTATTGATTGTTTCATAATGCATCATTTACCAAAAGAATAATTAATTTAATTTAAATTGGTAAATGTGTGAAATTACATATATAAATTAAGTGTTGTAGGTAAAGTACAAATATGCTTTTATATTTGAATATATAAAAACACAAGGTGAGAAGTAAAAAATCTTTTTAAATTATGCTTTTCCCAAATCAGATATTGGTGGACGGAGCAATTCTAAAATATACCTAACAATGTAAAAAATGACATTGTTTAAAATGTTAAGTATATTTTAAAAGAAAAATGAAATTAACTGTACCTATAACACGAGAGTTGTGTGTGGAATAAAATAAAGACAAGAACTCTGCAGTTTGAAATTATCTTAATTTCTCAACATAATCCTCTTCCACCTCCATGCATGTGCATCAGCGATGATGCCAAAGTCTCTATGCTGATACAATTCAGAACTTTTAAGTTCTCTAAAATAAGTATCCAAGGCAGCTTTAACATCGTTTTTTGTTGAAACTTGATGACCTACAAAGTATTTTTTAGGCGTAGAAGAAGATAATGTTCCTACTGCGCTAAATCCTAGGACTAAGGCGATTGTGGCAATAAATCGAAGCTTAATTCGTTAATTTCTACCATAGCAACATACTCGGCGGGGCCGATACATTTTCTTGGCAAAAATGTTTGTTTTCTTGGCTAAACCTGGAGGAGTTTTACAATTTTTGCTTTAATTTGTTTATAAGATTCGCATAATATGTGCCTACGATGGTTTGGCCATTCTCAAAAAATAAAAGCCGCTACCTTTTCTGCAATTAGAACAGACATCGCTTTCTTTGGACGTATAATTTTTAATCGAAGTCTAATGTGTGGTAATAAATTGACGCATAAATCTACCTTGTTGTATTTTGCGCGTTTTTAGAGATTACACTATCTCGGACGTTTTTAAACAATAGCAGATTTGGGACGTTCATTACATAGTGAATCTTTATCGGTTATGGGACCATATTTGAACTCACAACCATTTATTATACAGGGTATTTCAAAAAGAATATACGTATCTCAAATGCATATATTTTATTAAACTTTAAGACATACGAATATGAAACTTTACACACATATTTACGAACCTCTCAAGTTCAGGTTACAGATGTTCAATATGTCCTCTATCAGCGACACGAACAATATCACATCGATACTCAAATTTCTTCCATGTTCGGGTAAGCATATCCTTCGTCACTGATATTATGAGAGTACGGATCCGGTTCTTCACCTCTTCCAGGTTCTGTGGGAGTGGTGGTACATAAACGTTGTCTTTAACGAAACCCCACTGGAAGAAGTCACAGTGTGTCAAATTCGGTGATCGTGGAGCCCAGCTGAGTCATGCTAGGTCTCCAGCTCCTTGACGACCAATCCAACGGTTTGGTAAAGTTTCATTCAGATATTCACGCACTCGACGACTCCAGTGAGGGGATGCCCCGTCTTGTTGAAAAATGAAGTTGTCTTCGTACAGCCTCGGAAACAACCAGTTTTGTAACGTAGCGAGATACTGCTGACCGTTAACCGTGTTTATATCAAAGAAGAATGGGCCGTAAAAAGATGATCAGGATATCGCACAAAACACATTGATTTTAGGCGAATTTCGTATTGTTTTTGTTTACCAGACTACTAACATGGATAATCGCTTCATCGCTGAACACGTTGCGTTGTGCGAAAGTGTTATCATTGTCAATAGCATCATAAATCTCGTTACAAAAAGCCACATGTTTCCGTTTGTCATCAGGACGCAGAGCTTGTAACAACTGTAACTTATACGGCTTCATAACCAACCGATGTCTTAAAACACACAAGATTGTTGTTGTAGGCAGTTGTAACTCCCGACTAGCACGACGGATTGATTTTGAAGGATTACACTGGAAAGCAGTTTGAATTCGTGCAACATTTTCTTCAGAAACACGAGGGCGGTCAGGACTCTTTCTTTTACATACACATCCTGTATCTACAAACTCTCGATACCATCTGCGAATGTTCCACCCATTCGGAGGATCAAATTGGTAGCTCAATCTGACACGTCTTTGCACTGTAATCACGGAATTGTACTTCGCAAACTCGATAACATAAAATGATTTCTGCTGCGGAGTAACCATTTTGAACATATGACGGTTACCAAGAAAAACATAAGACAACTAACATCTAGTAGCTATTAAATAATATATAATAATAATAATGTATTCGTTTCTCCAATAGCCGAGCTGTGGCGCAGCGATCGATAGTTCGGACAAAATAATACTTTGTAATACGTATATTCTTTTTGAAACACGCTGTACATATATTTAATAGTGAATAATGAAGGAACCGAAATCTTTAGACTATTCATCTCATTATCAATATTTGTTACTGACGACCGTTTAAGAAGCACTTAATAATACGAATTTCAACATTATGCATTGCGTTGAAAATAAGATTAATAAATGTAGCGATTTGAAATAAGGCAATTGATGTTAGGGATACAGTTTTAAACTGTGCCATCTCTTCATCATTCCGCGAACTGAAAAGTCCATTGAATGAAGGATAGCATGATATGATAACATGACGTTAGAATTCATTGCCACTGTCGACCACACACGATTATAGGGGTTACTTTGTGATGAAAAAGTAAAGGGTTTTCCAAAAGGGATATAATGATTTTGCCTTCTAACGCGAACGCACTCTTGAACGTTTTCATGTTCTGTCAACGTCAAAATAGCAGTTAAGGTTGGCATTTTTATCATAGTGAAGTACACGAATGAGCAATGTTTGGAAATTATTAAAAATTACTACCGCAATTCGGTGATCGAAATTTTAAGAGAGCTTATTCCAATTATCAGTCGTAATAATCGTTCCATAAGACAGACTATGCGTACTATAGTAGACAAGTTCAAGTCAACATATTCACTAATGGATGTTCCTGTGCCAGTGCGATAACGCACCGGTCGAAGTACTTAAAATATCGCAGCGGCGAGTGCTTCAGTTCAAAAGGTGTCAAATCAGTTGATTTTAGGCCGTTCACAGAAATTGGGAATCTCTCAAACTACATTCTAGCGAATTTTTCGTAAAGATCTTGGCTTACGCCTTTACAAGATCAAATTAACTCAAGAACTGACGCCTCTTGATCATCCGAAGCGCCGAACTTCTCCTTTTGGACTCTGCCAAAAATTTTAAGTAAATCCTAAGTGCCAGCGAAAGATTGTCTTCAGTGATGGCTTAATGGCTTTGTCCTTATTAAAAATCCAATATTATTACAAATGTTAAGAAGCAGACTCATCGTTTATACTGAAATGATCCTAGGCGGATATCAAGCAGATTTTAAGAACAGATCCATTTCTCTTTCATTAGAAAGATTAATACCATGTACTATGAATATAAGATAAGTATATATTTATAGAGGTTATAAAAAATCATTGTCGCTCGGTTTAAAAATAAAACAGTGTATATGTGATATCGTATTTTATCGCGCGCCTTGATTTGTTCTTGTTTTCCAATAATATTTTATAGTGCGGTACAACTGTTAAAATTAAAAACAAACAGTAATTTTTATGTCATTTAAATTAATACAAGCTTGCCATACATGTTTTTAATATTATGTAACCAATTCTTTAAAGGTGTGTTAATTGATGTAGTGCTCAACGAAACTACGTTCCATGTGAATGCTCTACAGTCTCTTCTGTAAGAATATTTGTATGCCCAGATGATTCACCTTTATAGACAGCTCTTTGCTTTATGGAAGCGATTAATAATTCTACAAAAGTATCTAGTGAATAAAATCGTCAGCATGATCATCATCATATTCTTCACAAATTAACATGAATTCCTAAAAGTTCGAGCTAACAGAAAAAAATAGTAAATATCTTCAAATTATATTACCCAATTCAAAAATGAGATTCCAAAATAAATTGTAATCGTAATCTAAAACAATACATGAGACATAGTTTTAAAAAATATTTCATATTTACTTGAACTGCATAATGGATTTTTTTATGACATTCAAAAAGATTATGGTTATATGTAAATATAACGGAAATGGTCTTAAAGAGATAAAGACGAAACTATACCAAATATATTACGAATGTCAATCACAGAAAAGCAACTGAAATCAATCAAATTTAAATGTTACTATATTCATATACTAAATTTAAATATAGTTTCGATATAGAGCTTGTAGAAAACGATATTTTTTTTTGACAATCGCTTTTAATCTCATCGTATGTCTTGTGCATTTATTTTAAGTAGGCATATGACGCAATTGTTCAAAATGAAATATATAAAGTTTTAACTTACTTAAATATATCCACAAAATGAATTAGATTAACAAAAATAGCCGTTTATGTTTCGGGAACTGGCAACACTGTTAGTGTTGCCAGTTCCCGTGAAGTTTGTCATTTTTGACAATATATTTACCTTGACAGTTTTATTATCCGGTCGCTATTTCTACTGTTGACAGTAACTTGAAAATTTTATGTCAGTGAAAAAATGGAATTAACTCACGAACATTTTCGTGTAATTATTTTTCACAACTTTCGGCGTGGATTATCTCAACAAGAATGCATCGGCGAGCTGAATTCCTTATATGGTGATGAAGCACCATCAAAAACTACAATATATAGTTGATATAGTGAATTCAAACCTGGACGGCGTTTTTTGGTTGATGAATTTAATAACTTTCCCACTAATCCCACAAATGTTGTTGTGTCGGAAAACATTAATGCAGTGGCTGAATTGACAATGCAAGACCGTCATGTGACATATCGTGAGATCGAGACATTTCTAGGTATTAGTAACATCAGGGTGCATAAAATCCTACATGCACATTTAGCCATTAAGAAACTATGTTTCCCATAATTTGACACCGCTCAAAAAAGGACTCGTCGATTGGTGCCAAGAAATGCAAAAAAAATACAATGGCGGTACTTCATAGACCATTTATAAAGATTAAAGATATTCCAAGATGAGCCAAACCCAACAAAAGTTGTTCGCGCTCGAAACACATCAAAACAAATGGTCGCCGGTTTTTTCGAAAAAACCGGTCACGTTGCAACCGTGCTTTTAGAGAGTTGTAGAACGGTTAATTCCGAATGATACACAACTATTTGTTTGCCAAAAGTTTTTGAAGAAATAAGGAAAACAAATCGAAAACGACAGACCATTCTCCACCAGGACAATGCGAGCTCTCACAAGTCGGTTCAAACAATTGAATATTTGATCGGGCAAAACATGAAATTGATGAGCCATCCGTTGTACAGCCCTGATCTAGCTCCCTGTGATTTCTTTTTATTCCCCACATGTGAAGAATAAACTTCATGGTCAACGGTTTTTTACGCCGGAAGAGGCAGTTGAGGCATTCAAAGCTCATATTTTGGAGATACCGCCTTCACAGTGGCAACAGTGCTTTTCGAATTGGTTTAAACGAATGCGAAAGTGCATTGATTTTCAAGGAGAATATTTTGAAAAGCAGTAAAACTATTTTCAATAACAAAATTTTTTTTTTTTTGCTATTCCCGAAATATAAACGGCTACCCTCGTAATATAAAAAATAAGAAGGGATATAAATCAGTAATTTTGACTCAATAGAGAACCATGACTGTGAGATCATCTGGTAATATTGTAGTTCAATCGCATATTAGAAATGATAATAAGAAACAGAAAATAGGAAGGCATGGAAAGAGTCTTAATTGAAGTCTGGAATACACTCCGAGTTTTTGTATGGTACGTCCATATTGCTATGCTTAATTTGTATGAAAGCATGTTAATGTATTACGTAAGCAACCCTTGACAAGCTGGTTTTAATTAAAAAAATGTCAAGTGGCGACCCAAAAGTGAATGTTTTATTTATTAACTTATTTTTAGGTTATATTTTGTTGTAAGTTTATTCAAATTATAAACAGGCCAATAATACTTAACCCCGACCTAAGACTAAGTTAGTGAACGGTATATTCACTTTTACATTGAACAAAACTCATTTGGAAACGTTCAAAATCAACACCTCACTTCATAAGTAATTTTATTACACTTTGCGTAACTTTTGATATATTTTTTTAAATAAACTACTTTACTTTCTTTTTATTAAATATGAAATTTAATAAAAAGAGTCAGATTTTCTTGATTAAAGGCAGTTTGTATATAAAAGATTACAACGCATAGATATGCTACTTTTAAAATTGAGTATAGTAATGTCTACAATATGTTCGGAGATATAAAAAACGCACGGTATATAAATTGAAGAACACAAGAGATATGGTAATGGCACACGTAATAAGAAGCAGAGATACTTGAGTACTATAAAAACAGATGCGGAAATGATGGACGTGTGGGGGAGGAAAATATTTAAAGCAATTTATTGCGCAAAAAATATAAAACAGTATATGAAAAAGGAGAACTAAGTAACCAAACATCACCAGTTACATGAATGTATAAAAATAATTTATAAAAATACAACAGAATATCCCTCTGTAGGTTACTGATCGGCAAAAAGAGGAAGGAAAGAGATATTAACATAATAGAATGCTTGAGACATACAATTGTCAGAAACTGAAAAAGAAAGACATTAAGTAGAGGAAAAGGAGAAGGATAGTATAGGAATTTAAAGAAAATGAATGGAGAAATATGTATATACGAACTCGTATATGTATGTTGTTAATTATCAACACGTATAATTATAATTATTTGAAGAAAGAAATGTAACATACAAGCATATGTATACGAGCGTATAATAAATGGCCGTAGGCCGGCAAGGCTTTGTAGAGAAGTTAAGTAAAAATGTGTACATACTGTAGTACCATAGTGTATTATAAAATGCAGTGTTTGTTGATGTCCAAGTTGTTCGTGCCTTATATTCATATGTATCTGGATTTGTTCTATTAATGAAGTTGCCCTAGAATACTTATTTTTAACATTAGCGCAGACTAGACACCTTATTGATTATTATAAGGCTTTTTATAAAAAAAAAGCAAAGCACATAGTATGACTGCCAAAAAACGTATTAGTATATGATCTACATCCATTTATGCAGATTTTCGGTTTCGCCTTGATTTTGTAATCAGATGAAAATTGCATCCGTCTATCGATACAAGAAAATATTGGTAAGAAAAACCAGTTAAATATTTATTTCGTATAGACTAACAAAACAAAATAATGATATTTCTGAAAACTAAAATAAGTTTTATTCAGTTGCAGAATAAGCATTTTTTACTTCTTTTGTGCATAAATGATTACGAAAGTAATATGCCTCTGAGCATATTTTGTAAAGTACTTCCATGCTTCATATTTGTCATATATTAAAGAAAAAAAAGGAGTACATTTGTTCAGTAAACCTAAATATTTATTTATTGTATATATTTCTTGTAACCTCATAGTTTTATCTGTATCAAAACCTCTACTTAATTTCAACAAATTTTGCATTTTATTAGCACGAGGTGTTTGGGCATCCATTAAATATTTGTATCAGTTTATGATGCAGATAAACTACTTTTTAAATTTCTATGTTCGCAAAAAATTCTAAAGCCCACATTCATTATTATACATTGGAACAATACACATTGAAAATTTTTATAATTTGAATATCTTTTCATTTTTCGGCCACATTCGGTTATAATATTTTGTGCCCTAGGTTTTTTCCTTTTCCTATTAAAAGGTCTCAAAATATGTAACAAAATATAACCCTATTAGCCCTAATGTATCTTCTTAATCTAGTGGTTGCCCACTTTCAGTATCATTAAATATTTTGAGAAAGCCATATAAATTTTAATAGTGATGATAAATTTTATTATACCGGAGTTTTCCTAGGAGCAAACATTCCCAATTGATCCTAGATCCCTGATCGTTGTGAACACAATTAATTAGTAACTTGTAGAAACCTATCGCCTCCTCCATCTCCATCGCATCAATAGAAAACAACCATTTATCAATTGAATAATACGACACTTACGTTCGCAATTAGAATGGTGAATGTTGACTTAGTTTCTTAAAGTGTAATGTTTCAACAACATCGTTATCGCTTACGTGATCGATTTCAAATACACCAAAAAATTATAAATTTGTGTCCATGAAGTAGGCGTATCCTTGAAGAAGGTGTAAGAGAACGGATATAATTTGGCCCAAAAACATGTAGTTTCAAACAAATTCACCGTCGATATAATTTATTTTCAATATAATTTTGACACGAATTAGTAAAGATTTACTTTTTTGTTCGTTAATTTTAATTTTTTCGTGCAATACTAAAACTTAATAACGTTAATAAATATCGTTCGTTTATTTTAACGTAAAAAAGCGGATGATTACCAGGTAAGACGGATAAAAGTATTAAAACTAACTTCAGATTTCTGTGTTTATATATATATATATATATATATATATATATATATATATATATATATATATATATATATATAAATAATCGTTACTTTTAGTGCAGAAGTGATTCACAAAAATCCCTCTCCGATACTATATTGTAAATCAATGAATTAGGAAAGTGTCAGACAAACTCTTAATGAACATCTAGAACTTGGCTTTGCCACTGAAGATCCCATAAATGTAAGTCAAGATTATCGAACATTTCGACAATATTGTTCAAAAAAGTTGCTTAGCTTGAAGCTCTTGAAATTGGTTTAAGCTGATTATGCAGAACTTCTAGACAAGTCACGGGCATAGTGCTTACGAAACGCAGACTAAATGCTTGCAGAAAACTAGAGCATCTGAAGATAAGGCGAACATAGTTTGAATTTACAACCGAACAATTGAAGCCGATGTTTAAAGAAAGCCAATATATACGTATATGGACTCTCAGATACAGACGCTGCAGGCTATGCTCTTTGGAAGGACACAAAAAACTTTAAGCAACCTCAAAAGTGATACTTTCAATTAGAAGAAAGGACGGCACTTGGGCAAGAGATTTTAAAGTATTTGGTTCAGCTATTTATGACGTAACAAAAAGATAATCTCAGAAAGAAAAGTCTATCCACAAAATCCTAGGTTGCTCAGGTGCTTACCTGAGCAACCTAATTTGTCCTTGAAAATAATTAAAGTAAATGAAGTAGAAAAATATTAAATAGACCCTTGGAAAGTAATAGATTATGATTTCATAATTGGTAGAACTCTTCAGGAGTTATGTATCCAGGGTTTTTGCCTTATTGCAATGATCTGCGACGCAATTCTCATATTTTTCTAGTAGAGAGTAGCTCGGACCATTTAGAAATCAGGAAAAGAAATACGAGAGGTCACGTCTTACTATTTTATCAGTCTTTTTTTTTATCAGTCAGAATGTTTTCGAGAAATTCTTGATATTAGGACTAAAACTTACATCTGGTGAAACCTTAATGCTTTCGAAAACTTAATTCTGAATTCGAGAAAAACATTCGATGACTGCACAAATTCGCGAAATTGTTATAAAAAACTAGGTACGATTTAGAAACAATGATTCTGCCTCACAATCCTTTTAGATGTTACACAGGATGAGGTATAATACATAATAATAATAATGAGGAATACGATGATGCTTTAACCAATCTACTTTCAATATAATCAGGACCCGTGATGATATTGGAAGTAATAAGGCAGTGTTCTGAGCCTGACACTTTACCTTTTAAACATGGCAGTTTTTTCTGTAATCGAAACAAAAACTTTAGCAAATTTTTCCAGCGACACCGCAACTTTAGCTGCCTAGAAGAACCGCATATACCAGGTTTTTCAGTAACTTTCGTCGTTCGTGCGAGATGGCGCTATCAATTTCGTCGTTCTATTTTTTTAAAAATTATACTATTCTATTATGAATACGTGTAAAGCTTTCTCGTTTTATATTTTCTCATTTGCATATTCATAGGTGCACAAAGTTGATGTGTCAAAGTGTTTTTTTACAATGTAAAAAATTGAATATCGTGCAGTGATAAAATTCTTATTTTTGGAAGATGTATCACCAAAACAAATCCATGAATGATTGTTAAAAGTATATAAAGACCCTTTGCCTTCAATTAAAACAGTAGAAAGATGGGTTGCTGAATTTAGATGCAGTCTTGAAGACGATCCACGTGAAGGACGTCCAAAAGTGCATCGACACAAGAAATCGTAGCAAAGATACAGGATATGGTTTTGAAAGGTCGTCCATTAACCGCGAGAGATTTAGCGAAAGCCCTAGGCATCTTATTGAGTAGTGGGAACAATATTTTGCTGAAGTTTTGGGTTTAAAAAAACTGTGTGCAAAATGGGTGTTGTATTCGTTAACGACGGAACAAAAACACATTCGAATGCGACTTTCTCTGCAACATTTGAAGCGTTTTAGCAAGAACATAGGCGATTTTGTGCATCACTTTATCATTATAGAATAGACTTGGGTTTACCACCATTATCCTCAATCAAAATAAGAGGCTAAGGGGTGATACAAACTCACTACTTGGGCTCCGAATTGTTAAATATTTAAAAAGGAATTACGAACATTTTTTGTATTCGGTAGGCCCAGTGTGGTATAACATAGTTTACCTTAATAATTTAAAAATATCCCAACTTCTATAGTTTATAGTTCCTCACATTTTGTCGCATGTTCAGTAGATAGATTGTATATTGTATTGCAGTTATTCAAACCTTATTTTTTCAAAGTTGTTCTGAATATCAGTCGATATCGCCATTCAACTCTTTTAATACATAAACAAAAATCGACGATTTGAAACCGATAATACATTTTCGTTAACTGACTCGCATTTTTAATATAATTAATTGCATAATTTCTAACATAGCGATTTGCTGGGAGAAATATAATTACAACTTAAATAACGTCCGCATCCGTTAACACTGTTTATATAAAAAAGATACTTGCCGTTCAAATTAATTTTGAACACCGAAACGTGAAACAGCGTGACGGAAAATTTGCGTAATAGTTTTGCAGTGGAGTTCAAAAACGGTTCGCGAAATTAAAGAAAGTTAGTTCAGTTTGAATGATTGAACTCGTTCTAATTGAAGACTAATAATATCGTTTCAGGATGAAAAATGGAACAAAATTTATATTAAACATCAGTTATTCAATAATTTTAGAACAAATTTACGATTTGTTTCGAAATATTAGAAATATGTGTGTTAACACTTCAATTGACATACGACAACGGAATCGAAATGACCATTTCTGATTTCTTTAATTGGCGAAGGCTAAATTTTTCTGCAATAATCCTGTAAAAAGGAGAGTCTATGTATAGTCTGGATTTCATCGAATATCAGATCTACCGGAAAATTCTGTCCGTCTTCAGAATAAAATAAAATAATAAATTTTTTATACCTCGAATAAAACTTTATTGAATAATATAATCTCCATCATTATTTATGACTTCTTGTCAGCGTGATAGCAATTTTTATATCCCATTTTTAAAAAATGCCTTATTCTTAGAGGCGAAAGATTGAACAAGTGCTTGTCTTATATTTTCTTTGTTTTTGAATTTTTTGCCCTGAGCAGAATTTTGTAACGACACAAGCAAGTATTAATCGGAGGGGGCTAGGTTCGAGGAGAACAGTTGAGGAGAATTTCCCAGCCTAAATCTCTGAGTTTCTGATGAGCCCTCAAAGAAGTATATGGTTTGGAGTCCTGTTTTTAAATTATCCAATTGCTGACAATACCTCTCCGAATTTAGCTTTTTCTTCGACTTCAACAGCTCAAAATGTATTGGTCCTCGAATGTTCCACCATATACACAACATCCTTTTACTCAGACTCAACTTCAGTTTAGAGGTGAAGGGAGCAGATTTTCCGGGTTCACAATATGCCTTGTTCCTTACAATGTTTTCATAGGTAATTTACTTTACATCCCCAGTTATCGTCCGGTCCAAGAAGGGTTCGATTTTGTTCCGTATAAGCAGAGAAGGGCATATGATGACTCGATTATTCAAATTCTACTCACACCCATTTCAAATATTTCCACACCAATCTTAGTTTCCAAATATGGTCCGAAATAGTTTGTTAAGCTGAATCAAGTTTTTCCGCAATCTTCGATGTTGTCAAAAAGGAATATTTGCTCTAACATGATTTTGACAGTATCGTCGTCGACCAAGATGGTCGTCCATAGCGTGGCTTGTTAGAAAGGTCCAAATCACCTATTTGAAATTTTTCGAACCATCTGCTGCATGTTCTATCAGAAACTGTATCTTTACCAAGCACTTTCAATAAATTTCTACACGCTTCTAGAGCATTTCTTTCTTGTTGAAATTCGTACAAAATATAGTTGAGTAACTTTATCAGTAGCCATAGGTACACGATCGCGTCTCGCTTAATACTAACATAAATCATCTTTGTTTTAGTTCATTTGCTAGGTCAGTATGTATACATTCAGTGATGAGAAAAGAGAGACAAATATACGTCAAATAAATATGTGTATACCTGTTAAAACTTGTAACCGGAACGGGCAGGACTTTCCGGTACACCTAATACATTTGTTGAGATACAACAAAATCCTATTTATAGTGAAATTTTATAACCGGGAGAGACCATTAATTGTGATAAGATTATTAACAGCTAGCAAATTTAGATGCAACAATCAATGAAAAACGGATAATTTGGGTCGGTAACAAAGGACTTATTTTCAGGATGTCAGTCTTTTTTTGGCGAATCTCAATAAGCAAAATTTCGTCTAGTTCCTGCTAAGACATATGTGACTAGGATCTTTAAAAAATATATTCCAAATTAAATTAGCTTTTCTGTGCACATATTATTTGTCATACTGAGTATTCATTTTAAAACAGACTTTAATTGAAAACATCTTCCATTAATACATATATATACTTATAGGTATGAGTATTTATGAGAGTTTTAGTATTTAGAACTATGATCAAGCTGGCACAATATTATAAAGTATCTATGAGATAGTAAAATTTGAAATATATGTAAAATATGTTATTTTAATAATTCCTTTCATAAAGGATTTTCTACTTTCATTATGCCAATACATAATTTATATTTATTAAAAATATTAAAATTCTCTAATAAAATAACATATGTATACGTACATATATATATATATATATATATATATATATATATATATATATATATAAATGGGTATTTTAAGAAAATGCATACTCAGGCGAATTCATTTACGAGTGACTAATACAAAATTCTTTTCAAGTCATTTCGAGCACATGGTCTACTATAGCTAGCGAATGTGTACAACTGTAGAGCCGTGAAATGTCTAACATTCTTAACATGCAGCCATTGGTAATCATCCGGTTCGTCTTTAACAAAAGTAGATTAAATTTTCTATTCTCCATTTATGTTACTACTATATGTAATATTGAGCTATGATTGATAGTGTAACTAATAAAACACAAATTACCTTTTTTTATTAAAAATTGTTAGTGTTATCTACAAATATAATCGGGATATGGCGAAAAATAACTTATTTGAAATTAAAATACTTTATCAACGTATTTATATATATAGTGTTCTTTTTTGGAGACGCAGAACTTTAAATTGGCAATACTGTTTTCTGTGACAGCCGATCTGACAGTTCTCTGTTATTTTTGAGTTCGTTTGGTTTGGCAATTCATTATTAATAGACTCATGCCGGAGCAACGTTTGCAAATGGTTTAAATTTATTTTGAAAAACGTGGTTCACTTCTAGAAACTCATCGGGTATTACGTGCATTTTATGGTTCTAATAATCGTTTATGAGAGCGATTAATTCGAGAAACTATGGATCGTTTTCGCAATACGTTTATTCTAAACAATAATACGCATTCCGTAAAACATCGTACAGTGCACACAACAAGCGATTAATGGTGTGATAGTGTTGACAATGATGCAAATGCGTCAATTCATCATCGTGTTCAACAATTAAACTTGTGCCCATCCACTTTATGGAAAATTTTGCGTAAAGATTACAAAATTCAACTTGTACAGGAATTGAAGCCACACAACGATCGTTCGCGCCGTACATTTGGTAAATGGGTCGATCGAAACATTGCTATTAATTCACAATTTCATTTGAAAATTTTGTTCTGTGATGAAGCACACTTTTGGTTAAATAGCTATGTCAATAAGCAGTATTGTCGCATTTGGAGTGATGATAATCCACAAGCCATTGTTGAAACACCATTACATTAAGAAACAGTCACTCACCACTCACCGTTTGCTGCGCTTTATGGACTGGTGGAATCATTAATCCATGTCTTCAAAAATGGTGATAGTCAACATGTTACAGTCAACGGTGAGGGGTACAGAGACATGACTACTAACTTTTTCGCCCAATTGCAATTCATTAATGTTGCAAACATGTGGTTTGATCAGGACGGCGCCACATACACAGCCCGCGATACAATTAATTTACTGAGAGAAACATTTGACGAACTATTAATTTCACGAAATGGACCTGTTAACTGGCTTCCTCGTTCGTGCGATTTCCTTAGATTATTTTCTCTGGGGATATATAAAGTCGCATGTCTATGTCGATAAACCTGAAACAATTAAGAACTTGGAAGCCAACGTTCAACTCATTATTGCAGAAACGCGGCCTAATTTGCTACGAAGAGTGTGTGAAAATTGGACCTTTAGATTACGTCATGTACGTGTCAGTCATATGCTCGAAATTATATTCAAACATTAATTATCTTTTAAATAAAGCCAATTTTTTTTCAATTTAAAGTTCTCTGATTTCAAAAAATGACACCAGAGATTAGCAAAACGCATAACGTAGCATGTAGTGTTGCGTCTACTCAGACTATTCGAAATGGTGTTCTTTCACAACTTCTGAACTATAGTATGTAATATAGTGTATAATATACCAATATTAAGGTACTTATACGGTACTGAATTCCACCCTCGTAGTTTTCTGCCACAATTGAATAAAGAACACGCTTTGAAGCATGAAAAAACCTACTATACAATGATGAAATCCTAAAGCTTCTGTTCTCTTTAACTTTCGCACTAACTTTCTGCACTAAGTTTTCAGTAATTGCCGATGGTCACTCAAAACTGTCCTCACCATGAACACTAGTACGGCCATCTTTAAATGCTCTAACCCATTTCCGTATTTTTATACCATTACTTCGTTCATAATGTTTTCTGTATACACTTCACTAATGACAGATGATTTCGACTGCTTTCAGACCTTTTACGTGCAGAAAACGAATCATAACGTATATTTCACAATCGGTGGAATCTTCAATTGTTTGCGGCATGTTAAATACGCACAAAGTAATGCAAACACCAATGTGTGCTTCCGTACTTGCGTCTATGACTAACCAGATGAAGGTATCTAGTGCACATGCGAGGAACTACAACAGCGATACAGGATCCTTTGTAAAAAAACCTACTGATGTGATATTCACAGTAAGTTTTTAACGAACGGGTAGCTTTAAGGACTTTTTCATAAATTTATTAGAAAAACACTCGTTACTTCAATACATAGACTTTTTTCTTAAAAAATGATTCACAAGGGATGGTTTTCTAACGAACACAGTTAAATGTTTCAACTATGTT
Source organism: Dermolepida albohirtum (assembly GCA_031893035.1). Classification (NCBI taxonomy): domain Eukaryota; kingdom Metazoa; phylum Arthropoda; class Insecta; order Coleoptera; family Scarabaeidae; genus Dermolepida; species Dermolepida albohirtum. Next base: position 27,244 of record JAVIWB010003857.1, on the reverse strand, counting down.
ATCAATAGAAGAAACTATCGTATTGATTTTATTTTTCGCCAATAGGAAAATGAAGGTAAAATTATTTTCATTTCTAAAACTCAACTTTTAAAATTTTTGTGTCAAACTCTTTTATCTTTGATCACGTATGCGTTGCTGTAGTATTTTTTTAACGAGTGTCGTAATGTAATAATATATTCATAATATTTATTTTCAAATTAAGATTTAATTTGATTTCTTGGAATTCAATTTCTTTTCAAAATTCTAGGCAGACAATATTTCACTACATTCATAATATACTTGTATTCATTAGACGCTAAGCAAAAACAAAAGAGAGTTTGTTTTTCTGGCTTTCGTAATAGAGGTAAACAATCTCATTTGGTACTGGTAAAATTGCATAATTATGAATACAATTATATATCAAAAGTTCTCATCCTTCATTGAGCAGTAATCGTAAAATAAACTTTTATTTTTTAATTTATGAAAAAATATATTTACAAAGACTGAACCAGAAAATTATGTTAAGGGAAAAAACATAATATTTCAATAATTTTTTTCAAATGAATAACGTTTATAATTGTATCTTACTATTACGAGGGTAGCCGTTTATATTTCGGGAATAGCAAACAAAAAAAAAATTTTTGTTATCGAAAATAGTTTCATTCCTTTTCAAAATATTCTCCTTGAAAATAAGTGCACTTTTGCATTCGTTTAAACCAATCCGAAAAGCATTGCTGCCACTGTGAAGGCGGTATCTCCAAAATATGAGTTTCGAACTTGACCACGAAGTTTATTCTTCACGTGTGGGAACAAAAAGAAATCACAGGGTGCTAGATCAGGGCTGTACGGGGGATGGCTTATCATTTCAATGTTTTGCCCGGTCAAATATTCAATAGTTTGAACCAACCTGTGAGAGCTTGCAATGTCATGGTGGAGAATGATCTGTCGTTTTCGGTTTGTTTTCCTTATTTCTTTAAAAACTTTTGGCAAACAAATAGTTGTGTACCGTTCGGAATTGACCGTCTTACAACTCTCTTAAGGAGCGATTGCAACGTGACCGGCTTTTCCGAAAAAACAGGCGACCATTTGTTTTGATGTGCTTCGAGCGCGAACAACTTTTGTTGGTTTTGGCTCATCTTGGAATACCCACCCAGTCGACTGCTGTTTACTATCGGGCTCATACGTATAGATCCAAGATTCATCACCTGTGACGACTTTATTCTTTGAAGCACCGCTATTGTATTTTTTGTGTATTTCTTTTCACCAATCGACGCGGGTCCTTTTTTGAGCGGTTGTCAAATTATGTGATACCCAATATGAACATAACTTCTTAACGGCTAAATGTTCATGCAGGATCTTATGCACGCTAGTAATACCTAGAGATGCCTCGATCTCACGGTATGTCACATGACGGTCTTGCATTATCAATTCAGACATTGCATTAATGTTTTCCGACACAAAATTTTCAGGTTCTTGTCAACAATAGAAATAGCGACCGGATAATAAAACTGTCAAGGTAAATATATTGTCAAAAATGACAAACTTCACTATGCAATAATCGGATCGGAGACAACACTAACAGTGTTACCAGTTCCCGAAATATGAACGGCCACCCTCGCATTATGGATAATTTATTTATAATATTGGTCCATCCTAAGTCACTTGCGAGCCGTTTCCTATCACCTGTACATCCAGAACCAATCCACCAAAATCAGATAGATAGAGAGAGGACATCGTATGATCCATAATTCAATATATTATTTATATCACTATTTCCATGTTATTACCTAATAATATTGAAATTTAAAAAGTACATTTATACTTATTTTCAAGTTTTAAACTATTTAACAAAATTCAATATATACTGAAGGAAAAGATTAGATAATATTGTTATTTTACAGTCATTTGTTAAATGAGAAATCGTGTCAAACTTATATATGTACTTGCTTGAAAACTAACCAGATGTAAACTTTAACAGAATTATTTCATTTTGAAGTTTTTATAACAACTCATGGTTTATTTCACTTCTTGTTTGTTAAAGTGGTTTGAGCTTTCATTTATTTTAATTTGCTGTAATTAAATGTTAAATTTTTGTTGATATTTTTATAATTCTATTTGTTCTTACTTACAAGCTAATTTACTATATTTGTTGATAATTAATTTCCTAATGTATAGATATTATTTATGTTTAATAATAAGTATTTAGTCGGTACTAGTCGGTATGGTGCCCTTAAATTAGAATGCTGTAATAGCAAATTGGAATGAATGGAACAGTGAAATATGTTTCTAGTTGAATAAAAAGAATTTGACTTTTCTTGTGAAGCTTGTTACTAAACATTTCGATATATTTAATAATAAATGTTTATCAATGTGCATTTGTAAATAAAAATTCCTCGTTATTTAATTGCAGCACTTCATATTTACATAATAAAAGTCTCACAAAAGCACCTTGGCATTATTAATGGTGCATATAAAGAAAATAGAGCTATTTAGAGCAGCATAAAAACAATCCATTTTGAATTTTTTAATATAAGAAGATCGATGGAATCCCCTAACACGTGGGCAGAATATAAAATTTTTGATAACCTTTTTTCTCTCTTAAGTTGTATGTTTCTCAGTTGTATTACATATTCTGAAGGAAACAGTATTTTGTGTCTTGTTTATGGATAGCAGAACATACATCAAGTTATCCATCTTCGTTTCTCGTATATTTATGATAAGAAGGCGTAGTATGTGCCGAAATAATATTCGCATGGTAATGGTCCTAGTAACATAATTGTAAAATCATATCTTCTGTTGTAGTTTGTAGTTATAAAGATAAAAAAATTAACGTCATAGTTAGCTGTGTGGTATTATTTTTATTTACCAATAACACTTTTTCATTGCAAAATAACGCACTTTGTTGTGTACGTTGTGAACTGAATCATTGAATCTTATTAAATATTAGGTCTGTTGAAAAGTATGTATTATAAGTGCTTATGACGCGTTCTAATAAGTTCTTTTAATGGTGTTAAAATTACCGTAAAATTCATTATGCAGCCATCTGTGCAGGCTGCGTGTGTAAACTAAAACTATGTTTGTTGATCAAATTAATTTGAGGGATCAACGATTGTATACATTTAAAAGCAAAACAATCATCGGTTGTGATGTAAAATTTGTGTAGCTTTCCTGGAATAGATTTTATAAACGTAATAATAAGCTGAGTAGTAGCACTGAAACTTCCAGTTTCAGTGCTACTGCTACTACTGTACTGGAACTTTCAGTTTCAGTGCAGTAGTTGAGCTCTGAAAATGTCCCATACAAATGGGTACGAAACGTCGGCAGATATACTAGTGACGCGGTTCCAGCCCGGAAGCCCAGAAGCAGATAGCATTCAAAACAGTGTAAATTAAATAAATTTAAGAACTGCAAAAACCTACCAAGAGATATTTGATAAACCAGAGTTGTCTTCTCAGAGTGCAGCTGCCAGCCTACGGGCGAAGACGATCGTGTCGATTATTTAGCAAATGGAAATGAATAAAAACGCGCGCCATGTTTTAAGGAAAAAGCGACACCCTGTACATAAGTAGGTGGGGTGAGTAACAAGGAAAATAAACACCTTGTATTTGGCAAAATTCGTTGACGGAACAATAAAAAAACAACTAAGTATATGAAATTCCGCTCTTAATTAATTTAAAATAAACAAACACACTAAAATCGCTTAAGAAAAAAGTCTAAGTATAAAAGAAAATTCTGAGTGTAAAAGATTAAAAATTTGTGTGCATATGTTTCATGCATATAAAAGAAATCTTCCCGACTAGCTACTAAACTAACAAGTAAGAAAAATGTAATTTTGCAGTAGTCGCATTTTAGATATATATAAATAATTATAGGAACGTTTAGCTGTATTTTTCTCGAGATATTTTTTCCTTAATCCCTGGGGGCAAACCCGTGCTTTATAGCCTTCCTGTTAACCTCATATAAATTACGGGTTACGTAAAGACTTCCAAGGAAATCAAAGTACAAAAAAACATCCACGAAATGATATTATAAACCAAAAATTACCACTTGTAAAAGCACTCTAAAATTTACATAATAAAAGAAGTAATTAGCAAGATAAGAACACCTGGTCAAAATGGCGACGACTAGAAAAACATTCACCTTCGAAGGGTATAAAGACAAAGTCTTTCGAATTTACCAATAAAGCCGCTATCGCAGTGGTTTATGTAAATACCACCAAAATTGGAAGATTAATACCAAAAGATCCCCTCACACTTAAAATCCTCGAACGTTAAAAGTCACACCTGCGCGGCGAGAATAGCAAAAAACAACCATGAAGAGAAGATATTGAATACACGACCATTCAAAATAAATGAAAGAAAATTTCGGCAAACTTATTAAGAAAAGAATTGAATTAATTATACCAAGGGTCTCTTAATTCACACAGGAAGAAAACTGCTACACAAACTTATGCTAAATAAAATTATGGAGAAATATAACAAAAAGCTAACTGACAAGCAAATAAAATGTGACAGTGCGTAACGTTGAAACACGGTTTTAGAAGTTTGAACAATGCTAGCGAAACCAGGAAAATCTTCCGCAAACTCCTGTAGGTCAATTTCGCTACTAAATATAATTTCTATGCTTTTTGACAAAATTAGGTAGGAAATTGCATTATTGATAAAAAAATTAAGACTTAGTTTGTTCAACAGTTCTTTCTCAATATAGTACCAGTGGCATAATTTTTTAAAAATTATTCGAAAAATGGCGCAAGTAAGTGTACTGAGTACGATAATGTACCTTCTACATATGCAATATTCCTAATCTAGAAAATATTGTATTAACTACCACTAGAAGAACGGAATTTCACCGGCAGAAACATTCAAACGCATACATTCACAGTAATGCAATACCATACTCTGATCACGCCAAGCACATAATATTGTTTATTACGAAAAAAATGTGAACAGAAGTAACTCTATTAGTCATCTTCACATAGTTTTAGAAGAAAAAATATTTCCAATAGCGACTTATTGTAAAACGTACCAGTAAATACTAAATACGTAGAACTAGATACCTTATAGCCTATTAAAATAAAAAAAAATGTACGTCGGTTCCTTGTCACTGGTGTAACCTATCATATAAGTAAAGCAGGGTTATTTAGAACCATGCATTGGAAGCGAGCGAAGCTGGTACGAATGTCTCCAGCAGTTTAGGCTGTCACCAACATATATCTAACGTTGCGATGTCAAACGCGCATATATCGTGAGACACGAAAGACCTACAATAGGTACCGCAATTCAGTATGAATAAATAGTAATAAACAATATATTTTGTTATTATTGTCTAGCTATAGTTAAACACTTATCTACAAGAGAAGTATTAACAATCTGAATCTACTAGAGTGAACATCTGCAACATATCTCTTCTCGTTAAATGACGTTTGCCGCGTTCTAAAAATGTACTTGTATAGTGAGAATGATTGTTCGGTATTTACTGATGTAATATCTGCCCAGTTAAAATGTTCTTTGAACTGAGTTAACGTATCTGTGGAAGAAGTATTACTGGAAATGTCTTTTAATCTGGCAACATCTAAATTCTTTCGTAATATAGGTACTAATAAACTTTTCAAATACATGAGGGCTTATTTTGTCGAGTACATAGCACTGCTTCTACTGCATCCACTATTTCCAGTAGATTCACTAATGCTAAGGAAGCTTTTTACAAGACTTTTATGGAATTTGCTAGTACAATTTAATTCATATGAATACTTTGAAAATCCGCGTGAAAACCAGTATCATTAAATTTTATCTAGCGTTCTTTGATGACTGTTGATTCGTTTGGGTTGAACTATAATGCTAAGAATTTTATTGTGTTAAAAAAAATTGGTTAGGGTGGTTCTCGTATGCTAGGACAGTGTTTGAGAAATTCGCGTATCCATTACAGAGATTTTAGAGATTGTTTTGGTGCTGCTTATTAAATCATTTGTAACTGGGCAAGTTTTTCGAATAGTTTCTGCGATTAAAAGCATTAACGAACCGAAGTCAGTAAAAATGTCACTACTTAGTTTGTCGTCAATTCAAAATTTTACAGTATACTTAGTAACATATTGTGAATAGCTTCGCTAGCATCCTTTGACAACCTTTTACTGGCTAATAAAAATTAAAATGGCTGTTGAAGAGGTGTACGCATATGATATTCAGAATAGATTTTTTCTTTTACAATCTGTAGTCTTATCACAGCTTAGCCACAGTTGTCATTTTTTAGAGCAGTTTTAATACTGACCTCCATCTTTTCGCGGTAAATAAGTAATTTTTAAACGTTCTAGCATTCGGTAGTACATATCTACATTATATGTGTCGCAAACTAACAAAACTATTCCTTCTCCGCTATCCTAAATGGTAGATTACAAGTGGTCAACATATGTTTGAGCTTTTGTGCGATCACTTGTCCAAAGCAGTCTCCTTTCTTCCGATAAAGGAACGATGTATAACGCACTAATCAAATTATTTTTGCAACATCGTATTTTTTGTTATTGTCCGATAAATTTATCTACACTGATAACGCACAGTAGCCTGTTATTATTCCGTTTTGCGCTTTCTCTCACCACTCGTGCATAGTATCTAAATATTCTCGCTTTATACATGTCTTTTCATAAAGGATTCGTAGTTCTGGATGCATTTCCAATTTTAGTACTTAACTTATTTTATTATTAAACTTGAAAAAAAAATGATTATTCTTTTCTAGAAGTAGTAAAGATAAATCTAACTTGTAAATTTTAATATTTCCTTTCGTTATGTATATAAATGTAAGAAATATTAAAAAGCTTCATCGTATATTGTAGTATAACAACTTGTGGTAATATAATTTGTTAATTTAATATTATTGTAATGGAAATTAGAAGAATTATGTTTTCTTTTAGTATTAAGTTTAATTTATAAAATATTTCCGCGCCATTATAAAATAAATCTAATAGTTAGAATAATTACTTTTATTTTGCTCCTTTTTTTAATGTTTTTCGTGCAGCATTTTGCTCTCAGCATAGCGTTTTAAATACAAGCGCCAGCATGAAAAAGAGTTCATTAACTTTTAATTGATCCCACTCACAAAGAAAAGTAATTAGTGCGGTTTCTCTCTCAACGAATAATTATCGTGAAAGAAATTGAACGCCAGCGAACCACGTATTACACGCTGAATACCCGAATGTGTTATTAAGTACATTAAAGAACATCATGAAACATTTACTGAAATGGTGTACATAGTATCCACTTAGTTTGCTAAGGAAATCGATAAAATTTTGTTATTACGGAGGTGAATTCTTATATCGTTAGCATGAACATAGCCCTCTATAATTTGTGAAAGAGAATATTAATTAATGAAATAATAGAATAAGCTTTACATCTTTTTTCCCAAAGAAAAACTAGAATTTGATCGAAAATTAGTGGTGTTATTTGTTGTATTCTTCTTGATGCTGAAAGCGGCAACTTTTATCACGCGGTAATAAATGAAGGAACATCTAATAAATGCTGACAAAATTTAATAAAATTTTCAAGGAAGGTGAAAATTTCGGAAGTATGCAAAGGGTACTAGAAGAGTTTTGCAATATGACGCAACAATGAATCGTAGGAAGCTGCTTGTTGCTGCATGTTGAGACATGTTCATACGTGCATGGTAACCTCCGCACCATGTCGACGGGTTCAGTTTCCATTAGCAGTGAGAGTGTAAAGTGCTTGACATGGAATTGTGGGCACACCAGTGCTTCGATGAAATTACTTTTGCACTAGGTGATGTTTGTCCATATCGTACAACGATATTCAGGTGGTACAGAGCATTCCAAAGGAGAAATTTAACAGTGGAGGATGCTGAGAGGCCGGGAAGGCCACGAACGTCAGTTATGAAGGAAAACGTTACTACTGTGAGGAAAATGCTTGGCGAGGACAGGCGAGTGACAACATATAAAGGGTACTTCAGGCCTAAATGCACCAGCAATTCGTCCGATTCTGCGTGATGATTTGCACGTGAAGAAACTTTGTTCTCTCTGGGTGCCGCATCGACTGACTGCCGGGAGATGCTAAAAAACCTTAATTAGGGACAATCTCGGTATGTGAACAACATCGTAACAGGTGACGAGACTTGGCTGTACTATTACGATGTGCCTACAATAGCTCAAAACAATGTTTGCGTCTTTGATGATGAGGACTCACCCGTAGTTGTCAGAAAATCCCGATCTGTAAAAAAGAAAATGATAGCTGTATTTTTCAAATCGAGTGGAATTGTGGAACGCGTCGTTTTGGACACACAGAAGACAGTCACAACTAAGTGGTGTACTGAACAGTGCCTGCCTAAAGTCATTGGATCTGTGAAGAACCTGCGGCCAAAGTCAAGAATGGGCACCTGGTTCCCCCATCACGATAATGCTACAGCTCAATGCGCCAAAGCCTGCACCGAATATGTGACCACGACAGGATTGAAACTTCTCGAGCACCCTCCCTACAGTCTAACTTGAGTGTATAAGAATAGTTACCATTCGACAATTGCAATGTAATCTTTCCAACGCGAATTTTCAATTAATCGAATTTGAACGCGGTAGATGAGAAACTGGACTATCTAATTCTGGCAATGGTCGTCCAAAACGTAATGTCGCGACAATTACTTTATACTGGAAAAATGTGCCCAAAATAATAAGGGATGCCGATATTTACTGCCTGAACGTCCTAGATGCACCTGTGATCTTAAGGATCGTGTTTTTGGACTTACTTTGGTTTTTTCTAGTCGACAATGAAAATTGTTGATATAGAAAGATTTAATTAACTATCTGGTCTCCGTACGATATACATATCGAATAGTCGATCTTTTGGCTTAGGTGTTACTAGTCATTGCCTTATTTACCTTTATCTGGAATGTGGAACGAAACTGAGTGGTTTTTAGTGAAAAATCTCGAATTTCTTTATGGGTTTATAACGGTCATAAAATAGTTAAAGGACATCTAAGGAATATATGTACTAAACTTATATCATCCTTTTTGCCGGCTGCAGTTTAGGTAATATATTTTGTAATAAAAGTGATTTAATAAAACAAGTAATAAATTTAATTAATTATTAAGATTAGTAATAACCTGATCTACGCATCTTGAACGTAATAGGGCATTATTTAATTTTAATTTAAAAAGTAGAATGTCTAGTTGAAAATTATATATTTTCGAAATAACATTTTAAACGAGTTTAATTGGGGAGTTGTGATAATGTTGGTCTGAAAATACTCTTTCCATTTAGAGAGATGTTTCTATTTAAAACAACTTCAACAAAACGAAAGCCATTTGAATTCTTTGACAATTTTAAAATTGTCAAATATATGTATATGCGCTTTGTACAAGAAAAAATTGGTTGCATAGTTAGCAGTATCTTTATTGGTATTCTTTGTCTTGTTAACTAACTACTAAGTTCAAAATTGAAAGAAACGAAATTTTATAGAAATTGATTTGTAAATATATATAATTAGTTATAAAAGCAGTTAGCTGTATTTTTCTCAATATATTTTTGCTTTCTTTCCTGACCTGGTAGTGAACTCCGAGCTGTACAGCCTTCCCATTAACCTTATGTTATGTACGGGTTGCCTAAATACCACCAAAGAAATCAAATGACAAAGAACGACTACGACGAAATTGTATTATAAACCGAAACCTACAGCATAGTTTTATCAGAGGATAATGCCAAATACCTTGCGACATTATATGTAAAATTAAAATGGAAAACATCACATCGAAACAAGAAGGCTTGGGAGGAAAGCCGGCCATCATTGCATAATAAACTTATGTTTTACCAACAAGCCTTTAAACCTAACTGAACTTACAAAATACAGACAACAAAATTTTAAAATAAAATACTAGAATATAGACATAATCCCCGCTTTTAGAGAGACTCGAAGATTTGCCTGCGGACATGAACAAAAGCTTCACCAGTATGTGTATTCTGGACTCCTGAACTAATAATAAAACAACTTCAATGAAAGGCTAACCATTTGAATCTTTTGACAACTCTTAAATTGATCAATATATGTATGTACTCCTTGAATAAGCAAAAATTGGTTTTGTTATTTTTTGATAATTCTCTGTACTTTATGAAAGTAATGACGAGGCAGTTAAATTTGCCATTTAGTAATCATGGATCAGTCGAGCAATTCGCAAGACGTATTTGCAGTGAAGGTATTTTACAAATATCGTGCCAGACTGCTGCTGGCAGGGTTTGACGTTACTACAATATAGGACATCATGACAGTGATTACTCTTGAAATACAGTCAAAACATGTGTTAAGTATTTTGAGGAAACAGATTCAGATCGCAATAAAAGCTCTCGCCACCTTCACGAACTCAATGAGCTCTAGAAAATATTTAAGGTATTCGAGCTTTATCCACAAGGAACCCTCGACCGTTTGCTCTAATACATCAATTTTACATCTCAATTGAAAATCAGCCCACCGAATACTCCAACAAAGTTAAGATTTAATTCATACATAGCCAAACTTGTGCAAGAATTGAAACCAACGGACTGTGAAAAAATTATGGTTCAACGGCTACCCCATTTTTTGTGTTGAACTCAATTGGTATATAGGGCAATAACATTTTTTACATTGGTTATACTTATTTCAAAATTTCCTGCTTCCCGGTCCATCTTGTAATATCATTTCTGTCCCAAATCGTTACCGGTGTGAAGAAATAATTTCTTTATATCGATATCAAACAGAAAAGTTTTCTTCGGAAAGTTTGTGTACACTTGTTTAAAAGAAAAAGTCATAAATCTGCTCCGAGAAACGTCTTCTGGAATATAATTCTCGCCTATCTGTTGTCACTTTTCAGAAGCTGTAATTCAAAAACTCTATTCAGCAGTTCCTTTACTTATCCTCCAAATTTTGATTTATAGAATTTTCAGTTTCTCTTTTTGAAAAATATAATTTAATGACGATATTGTTCTCCAAAATCGAATTTTTCATTTTTGTATTTTCGAATTTCCCTAAGCGTGATACCAGAAAGCTGTTGAAGTGGTATGCGAAAATTGTAAAGAAGCTATTGATTAGTTAACGTTATCAATTTGATTTAAAAAACAAATTTTGAATAAAATACAAACGCAGAATCCGATATATTCTTCATTTCGTTATGTAATTGGATTAAGTGTATAACCACATTATCGCGTAAAGACCATGTTTACCCTTTTTTATTCACTTTAAAACACAGAGTAATGCTTTTTTCGTTTTCATTCTTTTTTAACGAAGTCGGCGGAAATGTTAGGTTCGCAAAATTTAATTTCAAAAACACAATGCCTCCCGATACAATTAAATAAATTAAATTCCTTCCTTTCTTTCGTTTCATCTCCGTACCCCGTCAACACAGGGAATAAACGGAGGAGCTATCCTCTCAGTAATTTTATTATTAGCAAAATCGTCTGACAATGAAAGAAGCGAAGCGGTAGCACAAACCCAATTAAAATTCATAAAACCCAATGTTCGGAACGCGTATATATTCAATTGTCTTGGTGGGGTGCTGGGCACAGAGGAGTTAAAAAAGACAAAGATAAAAAGTGAAAAAACGTTGGTTGGAGACAACTAAATAAAAAGAAGGAAAATAACTCGAAATAGGATAAAAAATAATTATAAAGAACAGTGAATCGTATGTGCAAGCGAGCGATCAATTCTTGTTTCATCTTTAAAAGAAACATGGATTTCATTACAGTTTACATTGGAAATTCGGTCTTTGGATTTATTACATATTCTGAAAAAAATATTAAAATGAAGGGAGGAAAATTCTTTTGGTTTCTTTCTAAAAAAGTTCTGAATACGTCGTATAACAGTTGAGAAACTTTACCAACTCTAGTTTTCGCTTACTAGAGTTTCTTCGGTTTAATTTGTCACAAACTTTTGTATTTAAAACGACTTGGTGATCGTGTTTAGCTATTAATTTACAGTGCTAATTTTAATAATTTTAATAATTACAAAATAGTATTTTGATCTAAATAGCGAAAACAAATTTTAGAAAACAATTGAATAGTAAAGAAATCCAGTGCATAATTAATGTACTGTCAACAGGAATTGAAGGGTATTATTAGATTAATTGAAAAAGTGCGAACTCTGAGTCAATAATTGAATGCTGTTTGTTTACTATTTTTATTATCCTCTCTAATTCTTAAATTACCTTTTTATTTTTACATCAGGATATTTTCAAATTAGAAAATATGTACATTATACTAGAAGAGCTTTTGCTATTTTATCTCACTAACCAACAAACAAATAAATAGTTTTTGTTCCACATATACGAGTATTAATTTTATTCTATAATCACGTTTGTGTGTATACAAATATGAATAAAGTTGTTAATTTAAATTTTGTGATGCTCTCATAAAATATTTTCATAAGAAATCATCGCCCGAAAAAATCCATAATAATAGAATAACAAAATAGCTGCGTTAGATGACCTGATCTTTCAGCTAATTAAAAACTGATATCAGAATTTTAAATTTGTAGAGAAATCTTGTGCACATACGTTTGTTTAATTAAAATATTTTTGAAATTAGTTAAAAGATTTCCGTTTGTTGTGTCTAAAATCATCATCGATTTTTGAGTGTGTACAAGAGAACACATTGTAATGTATCATTCGGAATAGATCATGTAATTAAACAACACTCTAGTTTTCAATATGCACAGAGACGCATCTTCTGGATACGGCTTTTTTATGAACAACATTTGTTGGAGTAGACTTTCACAAATAGTGGCAAGAGCTTGAACTGCTAGTTTTCTTCAAGCTATTGTCACTTGTTGCAAGTCGTAAGTGAGATGAGATAATCCGTAAGCAAGACGTTCATTAATGGCTTGCACCAACTAGCATGAACTATCTTTTGAGGTAGTGTTAAGCTGTGTGATTCCTGCATAAGTCGGGAATCACATATCTTTCATATATCCTAATTAAATTGCGTTGACCGCTTTTGTGTCTACTAGGTTGACTGAATCGAGTGAACAGTAATATAACAATTCGTACTATAATCACAATGGTCTTGTCAGTTGCAATTCTTTTTTGGCGTCCTGTAGAACACTGATATTTCGAAGATTCGCGAACAAAACGAAATTTATTATACCAGCGTTTCACTATAGCTAGCGAACGTGATTAATTATTAAACAATTCTTTAAATCGTCGACACATTCTTACGACTCAAAAGTGCTTTTTATTAAATGTCATGATTTTCATAGAAACTTTCAATTCAAATGGTTACTTTAAATATTACAATATTTTCTTTTTCTGTTTTTATCTGCAAGTGATAAGAAATTGAAAATTATGGAAATAATATGGAAAATTGAAAACTATCAGAAGATTAGAACGAATCCTTAATTTTGGCTGTACGTGTAAAAGAAGATAGAAAAAACTGCAATAACTATCAGGGATCAAATTTTTACTATGAAACAATTCTAGAAGAATACATATGAACAGAACCTAGCTCTGTGGTTGATTGTCGATTATAAACAAGCATAAGATTTGATCAGAAAGAACATATTATATGATGCAACAAAAAGGTTAGGAAACGGAAAATAAATTAATATTAGAAGGAGAGATATCAACAGAATTTTCATGAAAAAAATTGAGCCAAAGTCATTAACATAAATGTCATTAACAGTGTGTGCTCTTTGACTTGGTAGATGATGCTTTTCTGAGAAAAAATGGCAAAGGAACAGAGGACGCAAATATTAATTCCTGGCCTACGACGATGATGTGGTAACTATGGTAAAAAACTATTAAATACCTTTAAACTACTGAAAGAAAGAGCAAATGAATACAGGGTAAAAATTATCAAGAATTAAACTAAATATACAGTAATAAAAAAATCATGGAATACGGGAAATGGAAGATTTAGTTATAAAATGTACAATAGAAAAAGTGGAACAGATGGAATACCTGAGTGTAACGATAATAAATAATGGAGCTGAAGAGAAAGAAATAGAAAAACGGTTAGCAAAATAAAAAAAAGCCTCTAAAGTCTCCAAATAGCAATGAGATCGACTGGTATCTATGTCCGGGAAACCATGACAATGAACAAAAAAGAAGGAGATAAACTTAAGGTATAAGAACATAGAATTAAAAAAAAAGATTTATAGTGGACTAAAAGTAGAAAAATTTAAACCAAAGAAATAATTAGAGAAGCCCTTAAAAAAACTCAGTATTAATGAAACAGCTAGAATAGATGGATCAAACCAGTTACAATATATAGCGAGAAAGAAGATGTAGGGGGAGGAGAGATATTCCAAAAATAGAGTTGGAAAATAGTAAAAAAGAACGGCGGAAAATACGAGTAATGGGCAAGGAAAAAGGATAGACAAAGTTGTCAAGGAAGGGTAAAAAACTCAAATTCAACAGTTGCAATGTCAACATGTGTACCACAACATAGGAACAGGCCTTTAATTTCTTTATTTATGAATCAAGTTAAATTAAATTAAGCAATTGAATAATATCGTAAAGCTGCTAATTTTTCGGAACATGACAAACTACAGCACTTCTGGTCATTCCGGAAAACGCTCGTTTTGAAAATTTAAATGGGATGCCCTAATTACGTTGTTCGATTTCAATCTACGTCACATTTTGCATCTAAAAATATATAATTTTTCAATTTGCGTTGCTATGGTTACGAAAAAGTCAATTTTTTGTATTTGTATTTAAAGCTATTAACTATCTAAAATCATCTAAATGTGACCAAGTAATATTAAAAAAATGTAAACATTTTAATTGTGTGCTCTTTGTAGCTACCAGAATTGATTACAGTTAAAAGTTAATTTTTTGAAATGCCATGGGTAATTTGGTTTACATTTAAAGTGCATTATTTGCTGAGTTCATTAATGTCTAATACTTCTGTCCTTTTGTCCTTTGTTTAAATTGAATAAATTAATTAAGTCTTTCTCTTTCAAAAATATATATTTTGTTTAATTTATTTTGTTTAAGAAAAATATGTGACTCTGGAGGCAAATAATTCGAACTAGTTTACTTGATAGTAGCAAACATAAACCAAATCAAAAAGTATATTTTTATAAAAAATCAAAAAAATTACATAAAAGAATAGTACTAAAGTGTCAAATTTAACAAATTTGTTATTTGTAATTGTTTACATCCACGGTTAACCATATTATTATACATCTGACAACTAAACATAGCGATCAAGCTTGGATGAGTCGCCGTAAATATTCGGTATGTAGGAGTACTTATTACGAAGTAGACTTGTTATGGAAAATAATGTGACGAAAATATAATGCATGGTTATTCCTAGTTAATTCTAAGAAGAATAAAATAAAAACTTTCTACAACACATTTTGAATATCTGTTTGAAAGCATAAATAAGTTGTACAAATAAAATGGATTATGAAACTTGTGAAACGTTCTATGTTCACTAAATTCTGAAAAATGTATAAATATGTTCTTTTTACAAAGTATATTTACATTTTCAAAATGAAGCCATTTGTCAGTTTTTGCAAAAAAAATCAAGTTCTAGTATATTTCACAATTGGTTTGGCAGATATATATACACTCTACAGATAAAGCAATTTAAACTCTCGAATCTTTAAACATTTGATTATCCGACTCAGAGACTAATTTTAACCGCAAGACCGACCGTAAAGAGCTTTCATCTGAAATCTTCATGTTCTGTGTTTACTAACAGACTAGACAAAACCAAAGATACACAATTTTAAACTTTCGCGGTTTTAATCTGCTAGTATACTTGATACTACTACTACTACATCTGTAAAACACACAAACGGAATTCAAACTTGGAAATGAATTATATTTGAATTTTCGTTTTATAGAATATGGATTTTTCCCATCTTGCTCTAATGTTACGGTACCGCTCGTGTTCATATCCAACGTTCACTCTGACAAATAGTTGCTTTCTAGCTGCATGACAAATCAGAATAATCGCTGCTGAGAGTGGAAATCTGTGGTAATTTTTTTATGTCGAGCTATGACGTGTACTATTTGCAAACGCGAAACAAAATTCTTTTTTTTTGCCCGTAAACTGTCGAGTGAGTTGTTCGCATTTTAGTCTAAATGATTGATCGTATTAAAACAACAGCAAATGTTATTGTTGCAGATCGGTGTATTGTTTGGATATGAGTATATGCTTAAAAGCAAAAAAAAACATTGGAGTCTAAAATACATCGTTACCAAAATTTTAAAATGAACGTTTTGGTTGTTGTTTAAATGTTTTTCCACTTCTTTTTGCTTCCTAAAATGTACAATATCAAAATTCCAATATACACTACTCATGAAAATTAGAACATTAAGATATTGGAAGAAAATAAAACAAATGATAATCTCTTTTTCTTATTTCTTGTGTTCATTAGAGTAGCATATTATATTATATGTTACATTTCTTTCTTTATTTTCGAATTTATTCGAGTGTGTTTTGGAAATTTACTCAACTATTCGAGGTAAGAATAACAACTTACTATACACAGTCCCTGACCTTAAAAGCTATTATACTAATCGAAACCTTAACAGGGATCGGATAACTAATGTAAGCCTTTGGTGATGAAGTGTGTCGCAACTTATTCGCGAATTTTTTCTTGTCCCTTCTATTTTCATTTACTTTTTCTCATCCAAGCATATTCTTGTTCCAGTTTGTTTGAAATTGACCTTCTTCATGTATTTATATATTCACCTCTACCTCTTCTACCAAATATGTTTCAATTTCATGCTTGTTTTGTTAGATTTGTTGTATTTTTTTTAAATTTAACTTATTTCACTTACTTATTTTTATATTTATTTTCATTCTTTTCTCTAGTTCCTTTCTACATAATTTGTTAGTCCTTATTTTTATAGTTCAAATAATAAATATATACAAGGCGTATTTTTTAAGTAAGGGCTGTTTTGCTGTATACAATAAATGGTGGTGCGCGGGCCGCAACGAGTGTTTGTGTCGCGTCCCGACATTCCTTGGAAAACAACTGTGCTCATTTGCAGTTGTGTAGGTATTCTGTATGATTTGTTCTGTATCTTTAAAATGTTTAAGATTATCGAATCACTCACCCCGTGCGTGGTACGGCCAAAGTGATTCAAAACAAAAGACGCAGCACGCTGACAGAGGGAATTTTGCTACTCCGTGACAATGCAAGGCTCAAACTACAGCTGAGATCCGAACTTTATTGGGCTCTTTCGGCTGGTAAGTTTTAGACCACCCCTCCTACAGCCCCAACCTTGCACTGAACGATTTCCATCTTTTCCGCTACCTCAAACATCGTCTCGGCGGCAACCACTACAACGATGACAAAGACGCAAAAATGGCCGCGACCTCTTGGTTATTGGAACAGGCGGTTTATATGAAGAGGGTATTCAAAATTTAGATGTAAGGTTTGATAGGTGTTTAAACAAACTTGACAGCTATGTTAAAAAATAGAGAAATGTATGCAGAATCTGAAAATAAATTTGGTTTTTGAAAATTTTCTTTCGTTTGATTTTTATTTCCAAATGGCCCTTACTTAAAAAAACCCTTCGTGTAATAAGGTATCTATTTAGAAGGATCTTTAATTTTTAGGTGAATTTGCTCTGTCACTTTGACTTACTTAGGAAAATTTTTATATTTCCTGATAATACAGTATACCTTAAAATAAAAGACGTTGAGATTAGACTTTAACTAATATACAAATGGCAGTAATTTCGCAATGCAAACATGAAGTAAGCCAATTTTCTGAGATGTGTATGCTTAATATGATTATCGTTGTGTTTTTTGCAGTACACAAAACGTGCAGGAAGTCTGTTAAACATGTTTATAAAAGTAAGCTACTGCATTCTTCTGATACATGCTACAATCTTCTCAAAATGTTCGTCAGTTAGTTATTTCAGAAAACGGATTCTTTTAGCATACTTAAAATGTTGCGTCGGGCGGGTGGAGTAAGGCTGGATGAATAAACAAGGAAGAAAGTTTTGCGGTTCTTAAAATTCTCATGTAGCACGTTAAGACATTTTCTCATCGTGACATATAGTATCTTCCTGTGGAAACAATTAGCTATCGAGAGGATGGTGTTTAGCAACTAAATCTTCGGATATCTCTTAGAAATTGTATTAGAATATGTCGTCTACATCGCATTTGATTCAATACAAGTATTTTTGTTTTCGCCTTCAACAAAAGAAGTAGTCAGTATGTCGTTAACAGATCTTGTACACTGAACTGTTACACACTCACTATGAAATGGTTTCTCTACTATTTATCTAGCTATTGAAATCTAAGAAAACTAATTGTCCGTCGATAGATAAAATTCATTCAGACGGATATCCGATTATCCAGAAGACCATACATTTGAAGAAATCATTGGACCATCGTAGAACATTATCAACACTGAAGCAAAGTACGCAACTCTCTCGGGCTTATCAGCATTGTGCAGATGTTGCCCGATCAGTATTTTAAGAAAGAATTTTCTTGAAAGATTGTAGATTACCGATTATGCATATACGCGCTAGCCGCAGCTACCACATGTCCGAAATAATATTTAAACATTAATGTCATAAACTTATCTTTTAAATAAAGCCAATTTCATGGACATTAAAAAAACATTTTTCTGTGTTTTATTACAATTTAAACTTGTCCGCCTCCAAAAAAAAAAAACACCTTATATGTACATACACATATACATATGTATGAGACTACTATGATTGACAATAAAGTATTTCAGTGACATACTAGGTCTATTCTATCGCCCAGTTCTATATGAACAAAAATATTGCTACACTATAAAATCCTAGAATATGTATGTATGTATATACATATGTCTTTTACTTTAGCGTATTCAGACATCATTAAATCCACGTTATCCTAAACTAATTCTCCTTTGCATTTACAATTACATTAACCCAAGGCTACATGCATTTATTTTTAGACTTGGTTTCTTTGCATTAAAATCTAATCTATTAGCTTTCCTTGTACTTAGCAACGATTTGTTATTATTAGACATATGTCATCAGTAAAGAAGGTACAACAGCGCGGCGATTCATAAGACGTGTGTCCGAAAAATTCGTGTGGTGTGCAATAAAGCTCGACAATACTTTTCGCACACAGAGTCGCTCTATATTCTATTATTGAGTATTGTGTTACGGATATAATTAGCCTATTAGTTCAACTTAATTTTAACAACGATTAGTTTTAATTTGCTGTTTTATTTATTAAGTAATGAAGTATTTCTCTTATTTTGGAAATTACCTAGTCGGACAAAGTTATGAAATTATGCGCGATCAAACTGAAAAGAATTAAATTAATTAGAAAGGTGGTGCTAAATACAATGAAAAATTTGAATAGTCAGAAAACCAACTCTTAATAATGTTATGACTAATGCCGTAACTATGTGTTCTATAAGCGGGTCTCTTAAAAAACAGTGTTGTAATATCTTACATAGTACATGCATAATATGTGCTTATATCTTGATTGATTATTTAATAGCGCATTCAAAAGCAGTATTTCTCAAATCCTAAAACGTGTTCTCCACAGCTAATCCCTACGCGATGTAAAACATGCTTAAATGCAGCATATGATTGTTTCAGCGTTTTCAAAAAATTAATTAAATCTGTAGTTGTTTAAAATGGTTCTAAAGAAGCAAATGCTTTCGAGGAAAGTTAAAGATAATATCAAGATGCTCTAATTGCAGCAGATTTAGAAATTATTCATAATAATTGCAATGAACACTGTACATGCTTTTAGCGATACACAAAATATTAGTCTTACAGCTAAGGTAGATAGTGTGCTAAAGAGAGATTTGGATTTTACTGCATTAAACCAAATTTATGGTGATAGTATGTCTACGAATCCGTTAAGTATTGAGAAAGAGTAGTTTAATTTTGCAAATATTGCATCACTAGATGTCTAGGGATACTTTTCTCCATATAAAAACATTTTTTCTAATAACGGACACGGTTTACTGAAACGACTGTGGAAATATACCTGATGTAGCAAATATTTAACCGATCACTTCGAAATAACACTAAAATGCTGTTTGAAAGTATGAGAGTTTCATAATGTTTTATAAATTGAAACTTACTATTTATTTTATTTTATTTACATTATATTAAGCTTACGTCTCCGGTGCGCCATTCATTTTGCCTTCTCTTATCATCAGTAACGTGTATATCTTTTAGCTTTTTGAAGGCATGCCTAATTCATGCTTGTTCTTTATTTATTTAACTATTTTGAGAATGCTTCCTTAATTGATATCTATCTAACCTGAAATAATGTAATTAACATTTTGCATATTAATGAAAACAGATGTTATCAAAAGAAAATGAAATTTGGCACCTAAATTTGTGGCTAATATATAGACAAGAACTTTTAACATTATATTTTTACTATTAAAGCATAAATTTAAAGTATTTAGATAAATGAAGGTGTTACATAAAAGGACCATTTTCCAGGCAAAAATACTGGAAATTGAATCTCTACAACTTTGTTTCTGTTTATAAAAGAATCAAACGATTCGAGCATAAATTATGTCAGAATGGGGCCGCAGATTTCCCAAACACCCCTTCTTCTGTTACCGCATAATGCAATTAAATCCACCAACGACACAGTTGATGAGATTCGAGTGACAAAATGCGGAAAAAGCTCGTCATATCGCGTGCTTTAGCGCAAGCTTTTATCGTATCAGATACGCTGACAGGTGTCGGGTGAACGTCATAAAACAAAAACATCCATCTATGTTGTGTAGGTGGGTCCATTTGTACGACAGCAGGGAACAAATACCGCGAATGAAAAAGGAAAAAAAAGATAAACAGAATAACAACGATAAAAATTGATAAGCGGGGTTCTTATTACAAGAGCTGCTTCCATTGTACGTCATTAGTGTTGGATGTCTGGTGTCTGTATGAGAGATGTTTTTTACAAAATGACTTCAGTATTTTTAATTTAAATAAAAAAATATTATATTATTACATGAAAAAGTTCTTGCTCTGATATTTCTTTTTTTGTTAGTTATATACAGGGTGCAATTAGTTTGATATAAGCCAAAAATTATTTTAAAAATTTTACTGATATTTGAGATCTCGAAAAAAATTATTAAATTTATAACATCATGCTTTTGTTTTCATATACACTATAATTCACCAGAGTGCGAAAATCTAAGTAAAGCAGAATGCAGTGGGGGCCAGTTAAGTGAATATGTATTATAAAGGTGGGCCATCTATCGGTTTAAATTTGAACCACCGGTTATTTCGAATCTGGTAATACTTATGTCATTCTATTCTGTCACAAAATTCAGTATATTATCTCCACTAAACGAAACGAATCGATTTACGCTTGAGCAACGTTGGGATTTATTGGAAATTTATTTCCAAAACAAAGACAATTGGTCGGAAATTACACGAAAATGTACAAAATTTGGTCGCAGAGAATGACCAACAGTGCCCGGTATACCCAAGTTTATTGCTAAAGTTCGTGAAACTGGTTCCATTGTTGATGCGCCAAGACGTGAGCGTGCTCGTACGTGCGTACACCCGAAAATATCGAAGCTGTGGCTGAGAGTGTGCGTGAGAATCCATCAACATCAACTCGTCATCGTTCTCAAGAATTGAACATTTCACGCACCACTTTACGTCGAATTTTGCGAAAAGATCTCGATATGACGCCTTACAAAGTTCAATTGGTTCAAGAGTTGAAGCTGCATAACCATCCGCTTCGTTTTCGCTTCGCTAGATGGGCCAACGAGAAACTGCACGATGATGTCGATTTTGCCAAAAAGATCATCTTTTCGGATGAAGCTCATTTTCATCTTGGTGGGTACATTAATAAGCAAAATTGCCGTATTTTGGGCTCAGAAAACCCACACGTGGTCTTACAAAAGCCAATGCACTCA
Source organism: Dermolepida albohirtum (assembly GCA_031893035.1). Taxonomy (NCBI): domain Eukaryota; kingdom Metazoa; phylum Arthropoda; class Insecta; order Coleoptera; family Scarabaeidae; genus Dermolepida; species Dermolepida albohirtum. The sequence continues at coordinate 5,437 of JAVIWB010003857.1, read as the reverse complement.
TTACGAGTGACTGGTTGATGCGGCTTGTAGAGCGGAGGCGTCATTGGCCCATATTTCTTTGAAAATGAGGACGGCGCAACCATTACGGTCAATGGAGACACCCATCGTAATGATAACCGATTTTTTTGTGCCCGCTCTTCATGGTATTCATGTGAACGATGTTTGGTTTCAACAGGATGGTGCAACTTGCCACACATCTCATGCCACAATCGATTTATTGCGTCAAACGTTTGATGCCCGTTTAATTAGCCGAAATATTGATGTCGATTGGCCGCCAAGAAGCTGCGATTTGACACCGTTGGACTATTTTCTGTGGGGCGCCGTTAAAGACAAATGTTATGCCGACAAAGCAGACACAATTGAGCATTTGAAGGCCAACATTCGTAATGCCATTGCTGAGATACGACCCCATACACTCGAAAAAGTGCTCGAAAATTGGTCCGATCGAATGGGGTACTGTGAGGCCAGCTGCGGTAGCCATATGAATGACACAGTATTCCATATCTAACCGAAACAATTGTACTTCGCAACAAACAAATAAATTTGGCAAAATTTATGCCGTTTTTGTTTTATTGCATTTTTAAATTTAAACTTTTAAACGGCCCACCCGTTACTTTCCATCGAGTACATCAACTGGGTTGTATATGGTTGTACAACCCATGGAAGAATATAGAATTATGACATATTCAACTAACTCTTTAAAAATGTATAAAATAGAGATGAATGTCGATGTATTTTTTGACTATATTTGAGCTCTAACCACTTTCGCTTCGGCATTGCAATCAAGTTTACTGATCAAATATGCTACCATGTAGTTCGTCTACTACTCTTCTTCTATATTTAGATTTTCTAAAATATGCAAATATGTAAACATGTCCTCAATAGAAACATAAATGAAATATTATTACTAGTATTATTATTATTTACTATTATTGGCCATTAAGTTAAGATCGCATGAAAAAATTATAATTTCAATATAAAAATATCTTAATATAATAATAATCTAAGATAAATTGGTAAAAGAAATTTCTTAAGTGATATGTTCTACAAATTCGATATACGCAAAATTGCATATAAATGATTAATTTAAATACTAACGAATGCTATCAATTCCATTACATTGTCAAATTTACTTACAGAATTTTTATAAATAAAGCATTAAAATAATAAATAAAAAGCTATAATAACCAAATAACAAAACCAAATAACTGGACAAAATTCGCGGCATAAAATAATAAAAATTATTGATGTAGTGAGGGTCGCGGAAACTAAATTAGTTTAGTCTCACTTCCTGCTATGTCATCCTTATACAAACTTACTAAATTTCAGGATCATACAAATTTTTTTTGTGATTCTGGAATTTAATAAGTGAGACTCCACTAGTAACACCATCTCTAGGAAAAAGTATTATGTTCTAATTCTGTTACTTTTTTATTGTAACGTGTGAAATTTGGTTAATTTCTAACATTCTATTTTGAAGTTGCAGCAGCGTAGACAAAGTGTCTAAATAGAAAAATCTTGCAATAGACATAAAATAGCCATTCATGATGAAATCCACGCAATATTTTTTTAAAAAATTGAAAACATTTGAAACTTTGGCTGATAAGGAATAAACTTTTGGTAACAGCACTCCTTTAAAAGTCACAATTTGTGGCCAGGTTGCGCCCTTGAAACGTAGGATATGAACACTGTAGATGATGTGCTATCAGGATCATCAAAATCTAAAAAAATTAAGCTTCGTGAGCATATCGACTCAACGCATACATCCTATTTTATAAATAAAACTGGGCATATCCAAGTTGTCAGTATACTCGGTGTCGCAAATCTTCAATTGTGATAAAAAAAATGTAGAAGAATGTGTACATTAAGCGTTAATTTAAAACTGTTTAACTAGAACCAAGCACTTTTTTTGTAAAGATTTATTACGCTGATTTCACCACTTCAATCTTAATTTCAATAGTTGACACATCGCAGTACATTTTTCCCAAATAAATCCAAGACATTTCCATCGGCAGGTGAGGTAATATCTACGACCTTTTTCGACTCGAAAGAAAATATTTTCTTTAAGTACCTTGTAAAGGGCCAAACAAATTTAAATAAACAATTTCTGAAAAACGACCTAGAATGATCTTTAAAAAAGTTCTTATTCATCAGCATCGGACGCTTTATTAACAAAAATACTTGAGGAAAATCGAATCAATTCGAATTTTAGATTGTATCTCACCCATCTTTTTCCTCGTATCCTACCTCATGTGAGTTTTACTTATTCCCAGAACTTGAAGTTTGTTTGCTGCAAGGAAGCATTCTAAGAATTTTGACAAAAATGGTATAATGTTACTTTAGCATTGTTAGTCCAAGTCGGTTGAAGTCGAAGGCAAACATGTTTAAAAATAATACAAAATTTACTTTGTTAATTTATTTGTTTCATTTCGAGTCTTTCTTGACAAATCGACCTCATATAGGGCATTGGCTGCTACTACATTTCAAAATCAGAATAACCAGGTTTAATTGTATTAATAAAACTATGTTGGCGTGCAATATGATTGTAATATTTACAACGGTAAAGGCAGGACATGTGTGATATATATAATCACTCTGATACTCAAGAATGTTTAGAAAATTCCTATAATAATATTTTACAACATTTCAACATTTTTTTTTTAGAAAGAACTCTCATAGATTGAAAAAAAACGGGTAAATAAAGTGGTAATTTTATCAGTAAATATTCAAGTCTATTTCCCTTGAAAAGCCAATATCCGGCCTTGGACGAATTTTATAAATGGTCTAAGTAGAAGTATGAATAGTTTTACTAGGCAGTTTCTGAAAATTACATTATCCAGTCAAAATATTGAATTTCAATAATTTAAATGTTGTGATTGACTAAGTTTTCAGAGAGTTATGCTTTTTATTTTCTCTTGTCCCATTTTCCCTTATTTACTTCACTGCATAAATTAATATTTTTAATTCTCTTTCCTAACAGTTTTTAAATATCTCAATCGTTAGGCTTTCCATTCAATTTTTTCGTCTAATTCGGGTTTCTATGCACGTTTCTAATTTTCAAAAATATTTATGTCGGTCAATATGTATCTATTAGTTAAATGTAGACATTTTTCAATTGTAAAATTGTATATATTGGACGTACGTAGATATATGTATGTGTATATTTTGAAGACAGATTCTTGTGAGCTTCGAAGTATATATCTTGAAAAGTAGTGTTGTAATGTCGTCTCCTACAAACTTAATATCCAACTACACAATGTAATATGAAACTTATTGCAAGTTTCATGAAGTCAAAAAGTGCAACGTCCACCTTTAGATCGAAAATAGCAATACAAGCACTGCTTTTACCGGTTTCAATATCCATTTGAGCTCGAAAAGTAAATGAAAATTTTCATTTACCGAAAGTATATACACACACACACACAAATATGTATATATATATATATATATATATATATATATATATTAATCTCTTTTAGTGATTGAGATTGAATTGAGGAAGAAAATCTCGTACGTTTTATGGAATTTTAAAAGCTAGCAAATTGGATGAAGTTACTGACCCATGAAAGGTTCTAAGAACTTGAATAAATATTGATAAATCTAATAACATTAATCTACTTATATGCTAGTTTCCCTACGTATTATAAAGTAAATAATGAACTACTTTTATACGTTTATTTTACACTTCTACGAAATTAATTTTAATGTTATTATATACGATATTATTATACGATAAATTTCAAAGGAATCGTTAAAAATAATATAAATTAGAACTAATATTTGGTTCAATTTTTATGTATAGTCAATATTTTAAGATATTTAAACGTGAAAATTCTCCTGCTAGATACCATAATTCATATTACCACAGAAGGTGGCATAATATACAATTAAGCTAAACCGTTTAGATGTAAATAATGGATTCTAGGCCGAAATTATATGCTAGATAACTTAAAAATTCATATTTTACTCCCTTATATGCTCTGTACTTAAAGGAGTGAAATATGAATTGTTATATCATCTAGCTCCTAGTTATATTGGTATTGATATATAGAGCTTGGCATTTGTAATGGATATAGTCAAATATGGTTGCTATGGTTGCAATTATGATGTTTAAATAAATAACGTGTCAAAGTTTGACATCCATTAGTTAGGCAGCGTTAAAACATTGAATATTTGGAAACACCATATCTCAGGAAAAGCTAGATTTCAGAAAAAAGAGTTTCAGTTATTAAGTATTTATTTCGTAAAGGATTATCGAACAAAGAAATTTTTACTGATATTAGAGAAACATTAGGTGATCAGTAGCATTCATATGCGAAAATTTAAAACTTGGTTGTGGAATATATGAAAAAAATTAAATGTCAAATCACTACTTTTTGTGACCATTCCGGATTTAATCTGTCCATGATATGATTTTAGAAGATCGACGAATTTGGTTCAAGCATATTGTAGCACATTTCTAATAAACGCGTGTTTTATTCACATCGTTCATAGGAAAAACATCGTAGAAAACTTTCCAAAAGTATGCTCCTTTTGTAAGTTAGTGCTCCTGTTCACAAGTCATTGATCGTACTGCAAAAAATTAATGAAATTAGTTTTGCATTGGTTGACACCACTTTTATTGTTCGGATTTAACACTGTCAGACTATTGATTTTCACCAATATCCAAAGAAAATTCGAGGATAAAAGATTTTCGTCAAATTTACCATTCGCACCGTTGAGAAATAGTTTTGTTTTAAAATATTGTGGCGTTTTATATGGTAAGCTAGTACTTATAAAATGAGCAATTGTGCGTGCGCGAAAGTTACCATTATGAAAAATAATTCTTCGTTTTGGTTGAATATTACGACTCCTCCTTTGAAAGACTTTGAAAAACACACAAGAACAAACAAAATTGGACTTACAATAACCATACTATTCTACGCATACCCTGCAGTTTTAAGAAATTCTTTCTTAAAACATTTTCCAAGAACAGCTTCTGTAGAGCAGATTCTTTTTGTAAGATCAAAATAAAATCGATAGTATAGCGTTGCCAGTTATTATGTTAGTATGTTTTGGAATGATGTTAAATTATGGAATATTCAGCGAGTATGTAATACATGTACACCTAAATACACGTGTGATTATGTTGATAACAGCAATGAACATATTTGCTTGCATAAAACCAACAATAATATAACGATCTTATTTGTACAATTCTACTGTCGTAGCTTGCAGTTTCCCTTCAGTTTTCAAGATAAAAATGTCTCTCTGAAACTGTTACTCGGAGGCTAGCATCCTTTCTCTTCTAGACGTCATGGTAAATCATCATTTATAGCAATTCTACACATATCGAGGTGTCTGAATATCCTGTTCCGCAAAAAATCATGTCATAAACTCTCTACTCCAATGAATCTTCTCCATATCTGAGCTTAATTCACTATTCTGTTATTTATGT